>UESW01004894.1:258846-485386 GCA_900491605.1 Calamus simplicifolius | reverse complement strand
TCGGGGCTAAGGCTCTTCCAAGAGCGACGGTTGGGATCGTTCGGCGAAAATATGCCCCTTACTTTGGTCCGAAGCTCGGTATTTTGTGCTTCGCTCTTACCGGAGCTCGAATTATCGCGGGTCGGCTTTGGCTGAAGTTCAGGGAATCCGTACTTTTTCCCGTCATGGTTCAGGGAACCTATCGCTCGGGCCAGCCGAGGTTCGGAGATATCTGACTTGGCCCTGCCAAGGTTCGGAGATTCAGTAGCTCGGCCCAGCCGAGGTTCGGAGATATTTGACTTGGCCCTGCCAAGGTTCGGAGATTCAGTAGCTCGGCCCAGCCGAGGTTCGGAGATATTTGACTTGGCCCTGCCAAGGTTCGAAGATTCGGGCTCAGGGGAGCGACTCAGTTGTCATTGTGGGCCACAGCGTCGGGCCCACGTGGCGCTTGGTAAGGGGCGCCAGAGCGGAACGGGCGGTATATTGTCACGCTTTTTATTGGTGACGCTACTCTTCCCGAGGGGACAGGTTATTGGCCAAATGCTGGACTCCTACCTTCCGTGTTTCCCAAAAAGAGGCCAGCCTTAAGAGGCTTGGGGAAGTGCTGAAAGTATTTATTGTGAAGGCCGACAGATCGGAAAATGCTCTGTTTGGGGGGAATTCCCGAATAGTCTGCTCACGCTTATCGATCTTGCTCGGGATGGGGTGCGGCACGTCGGATTCTGCAGGCATTGAAATGACGATACGTGGCAAGCCCTTATGGGTCGGTGGTTACGGCGCGACCGATTGAGATACCTGCCCAGCGAGTATAAATGTGACCGAGGGATATCGGCCTCGGCCATCCATCGGCTTAAGTTCTGAAACAATGGCCTATCCAGGGCGATCGTCAGGCGAGCTACGTACCTCGCTCAATGGTCTGCTGCGCTCGGAGAGGGGTCGTGTTTTCGTTACTGTCGATGGTTTGGGATTGGCGTCGACTCTTGCGAGCAATCAGCAGCTCGTAAGGGTCGTTGAAGAGTACATGGATGTGTGCTCAAGGGAGGCTGAGGCCATGTGCCGGGTAGTGGACCGGCAAAAGAGGAGATCGCGTCCCTTCGTCAGCAAGTGGCCGACCTGACGGAGCGCCTGGAGGAACTGCTAGCCTCCGGGAGCGACTCCGAACCATGACTCGGGGGTCTCTATTTGTTTTTTGTTTTCTGTCCATGTGACCCCCTTTTTAAATGAAAAATGGATCTGTTTCGGAAGTCCTCTTCTTCTTCGAGAATTATAGCCTTGATCCGCGTGATAAATTAGGGTGTCGGCATGGCCCCATCGTTTTGTGCGTCGATAGACGCTTTGAACGACGGGTTATAGGGGCGTTACCCAAAGATTTTCAGCAGCGGAGGGGAATCTCCTAGCTCTGCTTGGGGCCTCTGGCCGATTACGCGGGGCTTAATGGCCTCTTAAAGGGGTTTTCCAATGGTGGCTTCTTTTTGTACGTCGACATTTTTGCTTAACGCGCTCGTTTTCAAACCGGACGAAGTCCTTCGGGGACTATTTGGAAGTTGCCTGGCTTTAATCGGGGCCTGCGTACTTTGGTTTTTAGCTCGGATTTTAGCCCGAATGATTTTTACCTGGCCCTGCCACGGCTCGGAGGACTCGTTGCTCGGCCCGGCCATGGTTCGGAGAATATTTTACTTGGCCCTGCCAAGGTTCGGAGAATTTGTTGCTGGCCCAGCCGAGGTTCGGAGAATATTTTACTTGGCCCTGCCAAGGTTCGGAGAATTTGTTGCTCGGCCCAGCCGAGGTTCGGAGAATATTTTACTTGGCCCTGCCAAGGTTTGGAGAATTTGTTGCTCGGCCCAGCCGAGGTTCGGAGAATATTTTACTTGGCCCTGCCAAGGATCGGAGAATTTGTTGCTCGGCCCAGCCGAGGTTCGGAGAATTTTACTTGGCCCTGCCAAGGTTCGGAGAATTTGTTGCTCGGCCCAGCCGAGGTTCGGAGAATATTTTACTTGGCCCTGCCAAGGTTCGGAGAATTTGTTGCTCGGCCCAGCCGAGGTTCGGAGAATTTTACTTGGCCCTGCCAAGGTTCGGAGAATTTGTTGCTCGGCCGCCGAGGTTCGGATAATATTTTACTTGGCCCTGCCAAGGTTCGGAGAATTTGTTGCTCGGCCCAGCCGAGGTTCGGAGAATATTTTACTTGGCCCTGCCAAGGTTCGGAGAATTTGTTGCTCGGCCCAGCCGAGGTTCGGAGAATATTTTACTTGGCCCTGCCAAGGTTCGAAGAATTTGTTGCTCGGTCCAGCCGAGGTTCGGAGAATTTTTACTTGGCCCTGCCAAGGTTCGGAGAATTTGTTGCTCGGCCCAGCCGAGGTTCGGAGAATATTTTACTTGGCCCTGCCAAGGTTCGGAGATTTGTTGCTCGGCCCGGCCGAGGTTCGAGAATATTTTACTTGGCCCTGCCAAGGTTCGGAGAATTTGTTGCTCGGCCCAGCCGAGGTTCGGATAATATTTTACTTGGCCCTGCCAAGGTTCGGAGAATTTGTTGCTCGGCCCGCCGAGGTTCGGAGAATATTTTACTTGGCCCTGCCAAGGTTCGGAGATTTTGTTGCTCGGCCCGACCGAGGTTCGGAGAATATTTTACTTGGCCCTGCCAAGGTTCGAAGAATTTGTTACTCGGCCCAGCCGAGGTTTGGAGAATATTTTACTTGGCCCTGCCAAGGTTCGGAGATTTCCTGTTTAGACAGATAACTCGGTTGTACCGAGGGTTGGTAAGCAGTATCTATTTCTTCTTGCAATTTATAACAATGCAGTGCATAATGATTCACGCAACAGGTTTTGAAGAAATAGATAAGTAGGAATGTGTAGTGAGGTATATGAAGATGAATTCAGAGAGGACATACCCTATTGATAATATTTACGGAGTTGTCCGCGTTCCATGTCCGGGAATGGACTTCCCATCCAGACCCTGCAGTTTGTAGGTTCCCGGTCCAATAATCTCCATTATTTGGTATGGGCCCTCCCAGTTTGGCGCCAGCTTTCCTTGCTCCAGCGGTTTGGAAACAGAAGCCTTTCGGAGGACAAGGTCGCCAGGTAGGAAAGCTTTTCCTCTGACCCTGGAGGCATGGTAACGGGCCACCCTTTGTTGATAGGCAGCCGTTCTGATCCGGCCTTCTCTCTGATTTCCTCTATCAGGTCGAGGTTGGTGCGGAGTTGTTCGTTGCTAGCTTCTTCCGAGTAGCTTTCCACCCGCAATGATGGGAGGCCGACCTCCACAGGGATAACGGCCTCTGTGCCAAAAGCCATTCGGAATGGGGTTTCGCCTGTCGGGATTCTTGGGGTTGTGCGGTAGGCCCATAAGACATGGTGTAGTTCATCCGCCCATCTGCCTTGGGCTCTGGAGAGGCGAGCTTTGATTCCCTGGAGGAGGGTCCTGTTGGTTACTTCGGCCGCCCCGTTGGCTTGTGGGTGCCCGACCGAAGTAAGGTGGTGACGGATCCGTGCTCCTCACAGAACTGGCGAAATTTGGAGTTGTCGAACTGCTTGCCGTTATCGGTGATTATGGTATGCGGGAGGCCAAATCGGCAGATGATGGACCTCCAACAAATCTCTGGCCCGTGCTCGGTAATTTGTGCACTGCTTCCGCTTCGACCCATTTGGTGAAGTAGTCGATGGCGACAAATAGGAATTTCCGCTGTCCCGTCGCAAGCGGGAATGGCCGAGGATGTCCATCCCCCATTTGGCAAAGGGCCAAGCAGGATATAGAAACTAGCTCGGCGGAAGGGAGCCTTTGGATGCTTGAATGCCTCTGGCAGGGGTCGCAGGCTCGGACTAGATCGTTCGCGTCTTTTGCATGGTCGGCCAGTAATAGCCTTGTCGCAGCACCTTGTGGCATAGAGACGGCCTCCCAGATGGTTGCCGCAAATCCCTTCATGCACCTCGCGTAGAGCATAGTCTGCTTCGGATGGGCGAAGGCATCTAAGCAGCGGCATAGAAAAAGACCGCTTGTAAAGTTGGTTGTCAATCAGTACGTAGTGGACGGCCTGCAACTTCAGCTTTCTAGCCTCTCTTCGGTCGGACGGGAGCGACCCTTCTTTGAGATATTTGAGGATAGGGTCGAACCAGGATGGTTCGGCCTCGACTTGCATCACTCGGTCGGCTTCCGTGATGCTCGGCTTTTCCAGAGTCTCCAAGTGGAACTTTTGCTCGGCATCCATTGTTTCCGTGGTCGCCAATCGGGAGAGTAGGTCGGCGCGGGCATTCTCGGATCTGGGAATCTGAATGATTTCAAATTCGAAAAATGGGGAAGCAAGTTACGCACCTCCTGGAGATATCGAATCATGTTCGGCTCCCGGGCTTCAAATTCTCCCCGAACATGGCCGGCTACCAGCTGAGAGTCGGTGAAGGCGTTGAGCTTTTCCACCTTCAGATTGCGGGCGATCCGGAGACCGGCTAACAGAGCTTCGTACTCGGCTTCGTTGTTGGAAGCCGGGAAGGAGAATCGGACGCCATATTCGAAGATCATCCCCTCAGGACTGGTAAGAACTAGACCCGCACCGGAGTGATGGGCATTGGATGACCCGTCGACGTGGAGGAGCCACCGGGCTCCAGACTTTGGCTCTTCAAGAGAGTCTGGGGTAGAACCGTCCTCCGGGATGGTACACTCGAGGAGGAAGTCGGCCAGTACTTGGGCTTTGATGGCCGACGAGGCTGAAATGTATGTCATGCTCGCTTAGCTCGACGGCCCATTTGGTCATTCTCCCCGATGTCTCTGGACGGTGGACCACCGCCTTGATGGGTTGGTCAGTCAGGACCGTCACGGAATGTGCTTGGAAATACGGCCGTAGCTTTCGAACTGAGGTGATCAAAGCCAACACCATCTTTTCAATCCTGCTGTACCTCGTCTCCGCATCGCGGAGCAGCCTGCTTACATAGTAGATCGGCTTTGGACTTTGCCTTCTTCTTTGACTAGCACCGAACAAACCGCACCCTCGAAACGGCCAGGTACAAAATAGGGTCTCCCGGGGCCGGACTACTGAGGAGGGGGCGAGCCGAGGTACTTCTTGAGATCTTGAAATGACTTCTGGCATTCGGGAGTCCACTGAAAGTTTTTGGCCGATCGGAGAGTTTTGAAGAAGGGGAGGCATCTCTCGGCCGACCGTGCCACAAAGCGGTTAAGGGCCGCTATCCTCCCGGTTAAGCGCTGGACCTCTTTGACAGATGCTGGGGGCGCCATTTGTTGGAGAGCTTGAATCTTCTGGGGGTTGGCTTCGATACCTCGCTGGGAGACCATGAAGCCGAGGAACTTCCCTGAGTTGATGCCGAAGGCGCACTTGGTCGGGTTGAGTTTCATCCCATATTGCGCAACGTTGCAAAGCTCTCCGAGAGGTCCTCGACATGCCGTGGCGCTTCCTTGCTTTTGACCAGCATGTCGTCCACGTATACCTCCATGTTTCGGCCGATTTGCTCCTTGAACACCTTGTTGACCAGCCGCTGGTAGGTTGCCCCTGCATTCTTAAGACCAAAAGGCATAACACGGTAACAATAAGTACCTCGGTCGGTTATGAAGGCGGTCTTTTCTTCATCTTCAGGGGCCATTCGGATCTGATTGTAACCGAATAGGCGTCCATGAATGACAGCATCTGGTGGCCTGAGGTGGCATCACGAGCTGGTCAATCCGAGGGAGGGGGAAGTTGTCCTTCGGGCAGGCTTTGTTGAGGTCGGTGAAGTCGATGCAGATTCTCCACTTGCCATTCGACTTTTTCACCATGACGACATTTGACAGCCAGCTCGGGTAATTTACCTCTCGGACGAAATTGGCCTTGATGAGTTTGTTGATCTCTTCTTCAATGGACTTTTTGCCGTTCTGGGGTAAAGCTTCTCTTCTTCTGCTTAACAGGCATGTGCATCTCGTCCATATTGAGATGATGGACGAGGACCTCGGGGTTGATTCCTGGCATGTCGGAGGCGGTCCAGGCGAAGATGTCTGCATTGCTTTGGAGGAATCTGATCAACCTGTGCCGAGACTCTCCTTGAGTAGCGACCCGATCCTTGCGGTTCGATCGGGCTGAGCTTCATCCAATGGTACCTCCTCCAATTCCTCTGCCGGTTCTCCCCACTATTCGGCGAAGTCCTCGCGAGCGTCTAGCCCGTCAACCTGGCATTCTAGACTGA
Organism: Calamus simplicifolius; assembly: GCA_900491605.1. NCBI lineage: Eukaryota > Viridiplantae > Streptophyta > Magnoliopsida > Arecales > Arecaceae > Calamus > Calamus simplicifolius. Next base: position 479,251 of record UESW01004894.1, on the reverse strand, counting down.
AGGCTCGTAACAAAGCATTGCGAGCCATGGCTTGACTTCCCCGAACCACTCCAACCCCTCGCTCGGTGGGGAACTTCATAGACAGATGCGGGATAGAGACAACTGCCTTGAGGGACATTAAACCACGCCTGCCGAATATGGTGTTGTATGGGGATCTGAGGTCGGTCACTAGGAAATCGGTCTATACAATAGTCACAAGGGGCCAGGTTCCCACGCGGACCGTCAGGGTGACGATTCCTTCCGGGACAATGACGTTGCCTGTGAATCCCATCAAGGTGGAATCCACGGCTTGAAGGTTTTCCATGAGCAATTTCATCCTGGCAAACACACCGAGGTACAAAACATTTACCGAGCTTCCACTATCAACGAGGATTCGGCTTACATCATAATTGTTCAAATTAAGGGATACAACTAGCGCATCATCATGGGGGAGTTGTATTCCCAGAAGATCGTCATCGGAGAAGGAGAGTTCACCCGTCCTTGCCTTTTTGGCGCCGATCCTTCACCGCCGCCCTGGGGCTTGATCCGTCGGCCTCTTCAATCATGTTGATGCGGCCAATCACGGGCGGATTGGGTGGAGGAGGAGGTTGTTGGAGCTCGGGCTGGCGGTCACCTCCTTGTTGTTGTGGCTCGGGCGCCCTCCTGAACTGATCCAGTCGTCCCCGCCGAATCAGCCTCTCAATCTCATTCTTCAGCTGCCAGCATTCTTCAGTGTCATGACCGTGCTCCCTGTGGTAGCGGCAATACTTGGCGGGATCTCTTCGGGTCGGGTTCCCTCTGAGAGGCACTGGCCGGGGAAGTTGGCGCTCTATTTCCATAAGGATTTGCGCTCGGGGCACAGTCAGCGGAGTATAGCGATCAAATCGCCTAGGAGGACTACGGGAGCGATTCCTTGGCGGCGGCGGAGGGACTCTCTGACGGCGAGGCGGGCTTGGCCGCCGGGCGGGACGGTGCCTGTCGGGGACTTTGGGCTCCTGTTTCTTTGCCTGCTCAGTGCGGGCAATTCTCCGCGATTCTTCGACCCTCGCGTACTTGTCCGCCAGGGCCATCATATCAGAGAGACATGGGGGGTAGCTGACCTCCATAGCCAGGTAGAAGTCGCTCTCCTTCGAAACTCCCCCCGCCAAAGCAGACATGGCCACCTCATGATTAAGGTGGTCCACTTCCAACATGGCCTTATTAAAACGGCCAAGGTAATTCCTCAAGGACTCCCCCTCTCTTTGCTTGACTTCGGAGAGGGAGTCAGATCTTCGTCGGTGGCGGCAACTGCTGACGAACTAGCCAATAAAAAGGTGGCTCAGCTCGTCGAATGAATCAATGGAACCTGGTTTCAAGGCATTAAACCAGGTTCGGGCGGATCCTCTGAGGGTGGATGGAAAGGCACGGCAGAGGACCCCATCAGATGCTCCGTGGAACATCATTATTGACCAGAAGCTACTGAGATGGTCGTCCGGGTCGGTGGAGCCGTGGTAGGGTTCGACGGCTGGTAGTTTGACATGGGAGGGAATCACTTCCCCCATGATCCCCTTAGAGAAAGGGATGCCCTGCTCTGCCTTGGGCCGGGGCAGATGGGTCTGCTTGGCAGCGTCCAGCTCCTGACGCATCTCCTGGATCTATCGATGGATCTCTTCTTTGCCGGTCAGAGGAGGAGCTGGGCGCGAGAACCGCAAGGATGGTATTGAATCATGGTGAAATGTCGCCGAGGAGAGGGATCGAGCTCGCCGAGATCTGGGAGGATCTCTATCATAACCGCCTCGTGGGACTGGTTTGTCCCCTCGGGGCCGGTGTGGGGGATCCGCGGATACATGCGGATCGGAGGAGGAGGCTGCCGGCGAAGAAGGAATCGCTGCCTCCTTCTGAAGGTGCGGAGCAGGAGGAGCTATGAGGCGCTCTTGAACCAGGTGGGTAAGGGTCTGGACCTGTTGGACCAGCGTAGCAAACTGGTCCTGGGTCACCGGGATGGCAGGTGGTGATGGGGTTTCGACCGGTGGAGGTTGCGGCGCTGTACCGCCAGTCGGATCAGGTCTCTGGGAAGCGACCTGATCTTGGGCCTCAGAGGTTGCTCTCCTCCGGTTGGCCATTGAAGAGGTTCTTCTCCGGATTTAGATCCTTGTCTCCTTTCTTCAAGTTTTAATGGGACTTGAGACCCTTCCTCTAACGCCAATCTGTTGCGGTCGGGATCCGTCCTCCGACTCGGGCGCGGTCGATCTCTAGGAAGAGGGGGGCGAACCTGCACAAGAAGTCCACACGCGGGAGGCGCTGGGGGTGGCCCTCCGCGGAAGACCCTCCGACGCTCAAGTCAGTGGAGAAGAAATCGGCGATCAACCAGACAATGGGGAGGTGGATCTCTCCGGAAAGCCTCTCCAGGGGCGGCCAATCGGAAGCTCCAGAGGGCAGGAGCACCGACGATCTGCCGGAGAGAGCAGTGGGAGTGCGCGTGCCAAAAGGTGCGTCTGTGTACGCTCCAGGAGATGCGTACCTAAGAGAATCTGCGAGTCTGATATTTATAGACTGTCACCTGGATCTTGAGCGTCTTCTGGAAGGTTCAGGGGTTGTTACGATATGGAGGCGGACAGAATCAGGCCGTTATGGGGACGCCAGAATTCATATCCCATTTGTTAAGGGATCGACGGCTGGGAGAGCTCCTTGATGTCTTGAGATCTGGTTAAATAGACCTAGGGCGGTTATGATAGGTTTTAGGCCACGCCTCGACATGATTCCTTGTCTAGGGTGCATTTTGGGTAAGTCTGGGCTCTCCCGCGTCAGGTTCCGCGGAGGTAGTGTTAGGGTGTGGATCGCTTGGTGAAGCCGGGCCGTAGAGACTCGGGGGGAAGCGAGCCACGGAATGTTCAGGGGAAGACTGAGCTAAGGGAAGCCCGGAGAGGCCGAGCTATGGAGGCCCGGAAGGAGCCGAGCTACGGAAGCCCGGAGGGAGCCGAGCTATGGAAGCTCGGAAGGAGCCGAGCTATGGAAGCCCGGAGGGGCCGAGCTATGGAAGCCCGGAGGGGACCGAGCTATGGAAGCCCGGAAGGAGCCGAGCTATGGAAGCCCGGAGGGGCCGAGCTATGGAAGCCCGGAAGGAGCCGAGCTATGGAAGCCCGGAGGGGGCCGAGCTATGGAAGCCCGGAGGGACCGAGCTATGGAAGCCCGGAAGGAGCCGAGCTATGGAAGCCCGGAAGGAGCCGAGCTATGGAAGCCCGGAGGGGCCGAGCTACGGAGGCCCGGAAGGAGCCGAGCTACGGAGGCCCGGAAGGAGCCGAGCTACGGAAGCCCGGAGGGGACCGAGCTATGGAAGCCCGGAAGGAGCCGAGCTATGGAAGCTCGGAGGGAGCCGAGCTATGGAAGCCCGGAGGGGACCGAGCTATGGAAGCCCGGAAGGAGCCGAGCTATGGAAGCCCAGAGGGAGCCGAGCTATGGAAGCCCGAAAGGAGCCGAGCTATGGAAGCCCGGAGGGGCCGAGCTATGGAGGTCCGGAAGGAGCCGAGCTACGGAAGCCCGGAGGGGGCCGAGCTATGGAATAGGTCGGTCTTAGCCGCCTCGCACGAATATTGATGCAATGACGATTTTATCCCCTAACAAGAGTAAAAGAATTCCCTGCTTGTCATTAAAGCAGACATTTACGATCCTAATCAGTGGCTCTCTTCATGAAGAGGCTATGACTGTTATGATTGGAGAGGAATGCAGTGCCAATGATCATGCAGTAAAGCTCCACATTAGAAATCCATGTCTTTATTTTTTTGTTAACGCAAGGAATCAGAGTCTTAACAAAAATTGTAGTTCTAGCATCAGCTTCAATCAGCAAGTTTAGCTGGGATTAAAAAGTTCTCATCCAAAGTTGAAATGGCTAATGTGTAGCAAGAACACCGGTAGGATAATCAATAGCTTAATTTCTTCCTCCATATGCATGCTGGCACCTAAAGTTTGTACTTGAGGATAAAAGATACTTCAAAGATAATTTATATGGATGCAGGCTCTTGATATCCTCATTCAGCCAATAATAATAATAGCCGAGTCAACTTTTGTAATGCCCCAAGTCCATATACTGGTTCAATTAATTTCGTTAGCGGATCAAAGCCACATGACCCAAAAACTCTAGTGAAAATTAAAGGGTAACGAGTGAACTTAAGTTATAAACAAATAACGCATTCCTCTTTCATCAAATGTAAACCTAAATACGAGGTATCACACCTTTCGACAAATAAATGCATATTAAAAAAAATGCTTGGGTTGCACCCCACTAAGCAGCAATAAGTTCTGCATAAGAAACAGATACTACGGTCCTTACAATAGCACTTGCTAACAAAGGTTTTTCATATTCATCCCGAATTAAAATCATGCTTCAGCTGCCTCCCACCATATTGCTCCATCAAAATTAATCTTCAAATTGCCATATTAAAAGAGTTACCAATAAACAAGAGAGAAATAAGAATTTAACATTTATGAGTGTGAAATAGAGCCCCTATGATCTAGCTGTGAAGGCTTTTGAGAGTGGAAAACATGTTCTTGTGCTAGCTGGATGGCTTCCCGAACCATATCATGTGGATTGAAACAACTATGCACAAAAATAAATTTATTTCTAGCTTTTCAACATCCACATAAGAGATAAAGAGGAATAGGCTAAGCCAATGACATATGAACATCTCTTGGAGCTAATTAAAGGAAGGACAGTACTGTAAGTGTAGTTTGTATGAAGGATGTGAATGGAATTAGTCTCACATGGAATAACTAGAGAATTGGATACTTATTTATGTATATTGGTGGACTCTTTCTCTTGTTGATGAGTTGGGCCCAAATAACTTGGGCCTATAATATATTTAAAGTCAAAGATGGGTACTTGGGCATGAATCAAGCCGAATTTATTTTTTGGAGTTAATTTCTTTGGTTCCTTTTTTTTTGAAATAATTTTCGGTTATATCCAAAAGACGTATCTCTTGAATACAACCCTTCCCAATCCAACCGTTTTAAATTCTCTATAAAGATAATGATGTTCTCAACATAAGATTATCGCTTGCAAACGATAATCTTGGATTTGTTGTATCCTGAAGTGTTTTTGCAGATTCCCATTTGCAATCTATAGTGGGGGCAAATAAACACTAAAAGGAAAGTGTTCATTCACGCCTCAAATCTAGATTCTCCGTACAGTTCTATCTAACAAGTACCTGATGGAGCGATTAAAAGTGGATATTACCAGGCACCTCCAGAATGTGCCAGAGCTTCTTAGATTGGTCACAGGTAAGCAACAGGTGGTTTTCAGTTTCAACTTTCATTAGGCATCTAATAAAAATGCAACATGTAGAGGAGCTGCGTTGGAATAGTCTCTCACCAGTAGGAAGTCCACCCTTCAGTAGCTTCCAAAGGAAATGGAGGATTCAAGATTGGGCCTTTTTCTTCCATCTCGAAGAGATGTCACAGCCATGAGGTGTGGAAGCTTGAGATACTAGTCTTCAATAGACTTCTTTTATGGGGACCTTGGATAAGAAATTATCTCCCCAAGTCAGTACGCCGGTCTGATTTGGACCCTCAATAGGAAAGCCGTTATTTGCCTAGCTATTATTAAAGGAAATATTTGATCGTTATAGTGGTGTTCTAAGTACTACCCTCATTAATAAGACCAGCTACCATTAGAAACTCCTCACAGTATTAGTGCACAAACATTAAACCAAGGATGGGAATCAGTGGAGATGTTAAGTACTACTTCCCACAACTCGCTTGAAATGAGTGGAACAGCTGGTAGCAGCACTGGAGATGGCTTTCCAAATACAAGAAGCATGCCTAAAGGCCATATAGTTGACCCAACTACCTGAAAAAGAGTACATATAGTACCAGACTTTAGACATCAAGCAGGAGGGGTTAAGAATTAGTTTGCCAGCAATCTTACTGAGCATATCCTGTCTCCACAACCAAATAATAATTTGGAATACCAGTCCCCGATAAGCTTTGGGTCTACAAAATTCATCCCAAGCAATTGCATGCAATACTCGAGTTCCAGAATCAAGCCACCAGACAAAACTTTTGACAGTTCATTTCAACCATTAAACTGTTGGGCTCATGGCCCATTAATTTAGCCCATTAGGGCAAAAGAGAGCGCTACTCCTTTTTCTGCTAGGATTTTGGTTTTCTTTTTTTAAAGAAGCAGTCGTCTCTACTTCTTTTTCTGCCAAGATTTTTTTTCTTTCTCTCTTTAAAAGGAGCGGCCGTCTGAAAAAAAGAGAGGGAGCAAGTAGCGAGTATTTCTTTTTCTTCTAGAAACATAGATTGCTAGGGGAAGAGAAGGAAGGATTGTTGCTTGGTGCTTGACTACATGGGAGGACTTTCACTCCAGGAATCACGTGAAGGTATTGCAGAAGAAAAACAAGAGAAGAAGAAGAAGAGAAAGGAAGAAAATAAGGAGGTAACGCGGAAGATCGAATTTTTCGGTGACGTAATCCTTATATCCTATTATTCTCTTGTGATTGTTTCTCAAGTCCTGGCAAGGGACTTTGAGACTTGGATATTTATTATTCTATAGTGGATCTTCTTCTCTGGCTTGCCCGTGGTTTTTTCTTTTATCTTGGAGAGATTTTCCACGTAAATCTTGGTATTTCTGTGATTGTGTGGTTTGCGCATTTTATTTATTATCCGCTGCGTATTACGGTCTGCTAGTATTTGCTCGTACATGGATTCTTTCCCATGAACTGGTATCAGAGCATGTGAATTTTTGTGTGCGAGCATGGAGGCCGGTAATGTTTCCCGCATGATCAGTCTGAACAAAAATAATTGGATGATATGGAAACCGAGGATGGAGGATCTCTTATATTGCAAGGATCTATTTGGACCTTTGAAAGGGGTCAAAGCAAAGTCCGTTACAATGACAATGATGCTTGATCATGTTAGATCGGAAAGTAGTCAGTTTTATTCGGCAATGGTTGGATGATAGTGTCTTTCACCATATTTCCACTGAGACTTCTGCAAACTCTCTTTGGAAAAAGTTAGAAAGTCTCTATGAGAGAAAAATAGCTGGCAACAAAGCTTTCTTGATCAGAAAACTAGTGAATCTGAAATATAAAGAGGGTGCTTCTATTGCTGAGCATTTAAATGAAATGCAGAATATTCATAACCAGTTATCCTCTATGAAAATGTCTCTTGATGATGAGTTGCAGGCATTGTTACTTCTCATTTCATTGCCAGAAAGTTGGGAGACACTGGTGGTTTTCCTCAGTAATTCTGCTCAAACGGTGTTGTCACCATGAGTTAAGTAACAGGCAGTTTGTTGAATGAGGAGTTGAGGAGGAAGAATTCAACAACTTCTCAGATTGATTCACAGGCACTTGTCTCAGAGAATAGAGAACGGTCAAAGTTTAGAAATAGAGACAATTCATACAAGGGTAGAAGCAAATCAAGGTCAAGAAAAGATATTACTTGCTACAACTGTGGAGAAAGGGCACTACAAGAATCAGTGTAAGAAGCCTAAGAAGAGTAAGAAAAAGGAAAAGAAGTGGAGGATACAGAGTCAAAGGAGAATATCACAGCTACTATGCAGAGTGATAATTATTTGATTTTGTCTACTTCTGATGGTATCTTCTCATGTGAGTGTCAGAATCATAAGTGGGTGATTGACACGGGTGCTTGTTATCATGCTACACCACGAAGGGAGTTTTTTTCTACATATAAGACTAAAAATTTTGGTATTGTCAAGATGGAAATTAAGGCACAACAGACATCATTGGCATGGGTGACATCCACATGAAGACAATCTTGGCTATAAGTTGGTGCTCAATGATGTAAGGCATGTGGCTAACTTGAGGCTAAATTTAATCTCAGTTGGAAGACTTGATGATGAAGACTTTGATAGCAGATTTCATAAAGGGCAATGAAAGCTCATTAAAGGTTCACTTGTTGTCAGTGGGAAGAAATGTCACACTTTGTATAGGTTGCAGGCTAAAGCTTATGTTGAACAGTTGAATGCTACAGAGAAAGACTTCAGCATGGAGTTGTGGCATAAACGACTGGGACACATGAGTGAGAAGGGCTGCAAGTTCTTTCCAAAGAAGAAGTTCTACCATACTTCAAAGGTGTACATCTGAACCCATGTATTGATTGTTTGGTTGGCAAGCAACATAGACTTTCTTTTGCTAGTCCTGCTTTGTCTAGAAAAATGCATGTTTTGGATCGTGTCTATACAGATGTTTGTGGTCCTCTGAGGACAAAAACTCCTAGTGGATCAGTTAATGTTCTAGGTATCAGTGATGCACTTTATTTTATCACTTTTATAGATGATTTTTCAAAAGTTTGGGTCTATGGTTTGAAGACCAAAGATCAGGTTATTAATGTCTTCAAAGAGTTTAATGCCAGAGTTGAAAGAGAGACAGGAAAGAAATTGAAATGCATAAGGTCAGATAATGGTGGTGAGTACACAGGGTTATTTGATAATTATTGCAGATCACATGGCATTCAGTATGAGATGATAGTTCCTGGTACTCCTCAGCATAATGCAATTGCAGAGAGAATGAATCGCACCATCATGGAAAAGATCAAATGTATGCTTTCACAGTCCAAGTTATCTAAAAGATTTTGGGATGAGGCATTGAAGACAGCGTTGATGTAATAAACTTGTCACCATGTACAGCTCTAGATGGTGATGTTGCATAGCGTGTTTGGTCAGGGAAAGATATCTCTTATAAGCACTTGAGAGTGTTTGGTTGTCATGCATTTGCATATGTTCCAGACATTGAGAGGTCCAAGCTGGATGGTAAGACAAAAGAATGTGCTTTACTTGGTTACTCACATGATGAGTTTGGTTATAGACTTTGGGATCCATAAAAGCAGAAGGTGTTCAGAAGCAGAGATGTGTATTTTTTGAAGATCAAACCCTTCAAGACTTTAAGAAGGAGGTGCTAGTCAAGTCTTCTGCAGGAGGATGGCAGACTGTGACCCAGTTACTCCTTCAGTATGTCAGGGTGATGGGGGAGATGTGCAAGAAAATAGTGCAGAAGCAGATGTTAACTCACTGTAGGACATGTTGAGCAGGAAGAGATCAGAGCAACCTCCTACAGAGCCTCAGCTAAGAAGATCTACCAGACAACGTCAACCTTCCAAAAGGTATTCTATATGTGAATATATAATGCTTGCTGATGCAGGTGAACCAGAATGTTACCAGGAGGTAATTGAAAGTGAGCAAAAAAGGAGTGGTTAGTAGGTATGCAGGAAGAAATGGATGCCTTACAGAAGAACCACACATATGATTTAGTGGAACTACCAAAGGAAGGAAGGCTTTAAAGAACAAGTGGGTTTTCAGGTTAAAGACTCAACAGCATTGTTCTCAACCAAAGTACAAGGCCAAATTTTTGTGAAAGGCTTTGGTAAAAAAAAGGTATTGACTTTGAAGAGATTTTTTCTCTGTTGTTAAAATGTCTTCAATTCGTGTTGCTCTAGGTATTGCTGCTAGTTTAGACTTGGAGGTTGAGCAGTTAGATGTGAAGACAGCTTTTCTTCATGGTGATTTGGAGGAGGAAATCTATATGGAGCAACTAGAAGGCTTCAAAGTCAAAGGTAAAGAAAATCTTGTCTGCAGATTGAAAAAAAGCTTTATGGGCTGAAACAAGCTCCAAGGCAGTGGTACAAAAAATTTGATTCATTTATGGCTGAAAATGGATACAAAAGAATGGTTTCAGATCATTGTGTATATCAAATGGTTTAGTGATGATTTTGTCATACTCCTACTTTATGTTGATGACATGCTTATCCTTGGAAAGATATGTCTATGATTGACAGGTTGAAGAAGGAGCTAAACCAATCATTTGCAATGAAGGATATGGGACCAGCAAAGCAAATACTGGGCATGCAGATTTCCGTGATAGAAGAACCAAAAAAATATGGTTGTCATAGGAAAAGTACATTGAGAAGGTATTGGATAAGTTTAGTATGAGCAATGCAAAGCCAGTTGGTTCTCCTCTTGCAGGTCACTTTAGGTTATGCTCAGAGCAGAGTCCTTCAAGTGATGAGGAGAAGGAGAAAATGAAGAAGGTTCCTTATGCTTCAGCAGTCGGAAGTTTGATGTACGCGATGGTATGTACGAGGCCAGACATCGCATATGCAGTGGGTGTTGCTAGTAGATTTTTGCAAATTCAGGAAAAGAGCATTGGGCAGCAGTGAAGTGGATTTTCAGATATCTCAGAGGAAGCTCCAAAGTTTGTTTAAGCTTTGGGGGTGGTCCACCTGTGCTGATTGGTTATACAGATGCAGATATGGCGAGAGATATTGATACAAGGAAGTCCACATCATGTTTCATACTTACTTTTGCAGGGAGAGCTGTGTCATGGCAATCCAGATTGCAAAGGTGTGTAGCTCTCTCTACCACAGAGGCAGAATATATTGCTGCTACCGAGGTCTGTAAGGAGATGCTGTGGATGAAAGAATTCTTACATGAATGGGGCTGAAACAGAAAAATTATGTGGTACATTGTGACAGCCAAGCGCCATCCACTTGTGCAAGAACCCAACTTTTCATTCCAATTCAAAGCATATAGGTGTCAGATACCACTGGATTTAAAATGTGTTTGAAGAGAAGCAGTTACAGCTTCAGAAAATTCATAGATGAAAATGGGGCAGACATGTTGACAAAGACCTTATCAAAAGAAAGGCAAGAGATATGCCGACAGCTGGTCGGCATGATTTTACACTAAGGAAGCATGAGACAGCCTCCCTTATGGGCTGAAGGGGGAGGTTGTTGGGCCCATGGCCCAATTAGTTTAGCCCATTAGGGCAAAAGGGAGCGCTACTCCTTTTTCTGCTAGGATTTTGGTTTTCTCTTTTTAAAAGAGCAGCCGTCTCTACTCCTTTTTCTGGATTTTTTCTTTCTCTCTTTAAAAGGAGCAGTCGTCTGGAAAAAGAGGGGGAGCAGGTAGCGAGTATTTCTCTTTTTTCTAGGATTGCTAGGAGAAGAGAAAGAAGGGTTGCTGCTTGGTGCATGACTACGTGGGAGGACTTTCACTCCAGGAATCACGTGAAGGTGCTGCAGAAGAAAAACAAGAGAAGAAGAGAAGGGAAGAAAATAGGAGGTAACGCAGGAGATCATATTTTTCGGTGACGTAATCCTTATATCCCTATTATTCTCTTGTGATTGTTTCTCAAGTCCTGGCAAGGAACTTTGAGATTTGGATATTTATTATTCTATAGTGGATCTTTTTCTCTGGCTTGCCCATGGTTTTTTTCCTTTATCTTGAAGGGATTTTTCACGTAAATCTTGGTGTTTCTGTGATTGTGTGATTTGCGCATTTTATTTATTATTCCGCTGCGTATTACGGTCTGCTAGTATTTGCTCGTACACGGATTCTTTCCATCATGAACAAAATTATCTAGATAGATCCATTTGCCATTACATGATTAGTCATCGAACAAAGCATAGCCTTACCCAAAGTACATCTTCCTGCGAATGCCAATACCTTCAATTTCTATGCTGCTAATCTGTTATTAACTTTCTCCATAAGAAACAATACATCATGTGTTTGTAGATCAGTGCCCCAAAGAGGAATTCTCAAGATAAGTACTCAATTGTATTTCCTGTCTGATTCCTAAAATAGGGATCAAATGCTGACTGAGAAGTTAAGGAGTTTTGGGACTAAACGGTACCACTGACTTAGATAAGTTAAACAACAGCCTAAATTGAACACATATTATGATACTACTTCTTTGAAAGCTAAGCAATCCTGATTCCTGGTTTTGGATAACAGCAAGCAATTATCAGCAAAGAATAAGTGACTTATTTTGGGAACTCTCCATCTTGGGTGAAAATCCTGTATAAATCCACCCTACGCCTTGCCAGAAATTTGCCTAGATAAAATATCAACATAAAGAATAAACAGATAAAGGAGATAGTGGATACCCTAACAGAGTAAAGAGGTCTGATGGAGTGCCATTAACTATGACCAAAAAGGAAGTAAACTAATACATACTCTGATCCAATCAACCATCTTAGAAGGAATTGGTAGTGCTAAAGTATTGAAAAATAAATAAATAAATTCCAGTTAACTCTAATACACACCCTCAATATCCAGTTTAATAGCCATCAAGGGGCATCTTGCACCGGCATTGTGGAGGGAGTGCATAGATTTCTAAGCAATGATAATATTCTTTGATAAACTCTATCCAAGGATAAAGGCAACCTATTCCTCAAATATGACCTTGTGAATGACTTTCCCAAGCCTCAAGGTGATTACCTTGCCACCATTTTCTCAATGGTGTTGCACAAACTTATTAGCCTGTAATGGGGAGATGAAAGGGAGAGGAGTACTTTGGGATAAGGACAATAAATGTGGCCCTCCAAGCAGCACGGTTCCATTGGTGAAGAAATACCTAACAGCCTTCAGAACATCCTTTTCAACAATGTTTCAGTACTTCATATAAAAGGCCAGAGGAAAACCATCCATACTAAGGCTTTGCCAAGGTGCATAATCTCGAGAGTAGTTATAATCTTAGCATCAAGACTTCTAGCCAACCAGGATCCATCATCATCATCAAAAATGCGGCAGGACTCAAGAAGCACAAGACTAGTCACACAAGCCGACTAAGACCAATGAGAAGGAAAATATGACTGAAAAGCTATCTTGATACCATTGTCAATCTCGAAAGCTGACTTGCTGCTGGAGGTAACAATGCAACAGTTCCTTCTCCTCCTGTGGACCTATGAAAGAACTTATTATTCAAATCCTCCTCCTTCACCCATTGCACCATAGAGTTCTAAACCCATAACATTTTTTACTGCTTCAAAGTAAATTATATCTTCTAATTAACTCGCCTCTTAAATTTTATAAATTGTCAGGACTCAGACCACCATGTCGATCCTCCAATTTTTGCAGATATTAAATATCCATTTCAAGAGCATTGGCTTGCTGAAACAAATTGCTAGCCATATCCTTGTTCCACCTTTTTAATGCTTGTTTTGTGTTGTTTAATTTGCTAACCAATCTTGACATAGGGGTTCTAGAAACATGTTTATGCCATGCATACTGCACCACATCCTAAGATTCCTCGTACTCACTCCCAAACTTCTCATATCAAAATTGTCATGGGCTAAGAATTGAAAAGTTTCCATGTTCAAGTAAGATAAAACGTTGTTACTTGGCTTCATGTATTTGAAGTATCTATATTTGAGCATGAATGATTTTTGTGGAATCCCATCCTAAAATTCATTGGCTTTGTCGTACACTTGATATATCTTAACCCTCTCCCATGCTGAGTTCAGCGAATCGATCCATTCCACCCAGCTTGAAAATCTCCCAAGCTTGCAATTCCTTATCTGAATGCAGTTTATTATGGAGGATGGTCTTTGCATGCTAATGGCCTTCTCTAGCTCTCTCATATTAATTTGTTAACTTCCATCAATCTCTTTAAGGCAACCAACTGACTTTATGAGATTAATATGCATTCTTTTCTACTACAGTCGCATTTGTCTCATATATACTAACCTCCCATCTATCTATCATCCTCTATCATATGTTAATATTACATTCTCAAAGCGCTCGATCTTGATTTGGATGACAACATCAAAACTACAATACCCCACCTATTATTCGATATTAGCAGTCATCTTGTCCACCTCTATCTTGGCGCATGTGATTTTTCTAGTAAGCTACGCATTGCAATAGAAGAACTATGCAACTTGTAGCATTTAGATTTGTCCAATAATCAAATTACTAGAGAGATTTTTTAGAAGTTAGGAAACTTTGGCCATCTGGTATATTTAGATTTGTCCGATAGCCAAATCACCAAAGAGATTTTTTCAGAAGTTGAAAACCTTAGCCACTTGGAGCATTTAGATTTGAGTGTTACCAAATAATTACTGATGGTTCACAAATGTTAGCAAACTTTGGCACTTGAAGTATTTACATGTCTCTTTCGATAAAATATATGGGGAGATTCCAAAAAATTGGAAAACCTCACCTACTTGAAGAGTTTAAGTATGGATGTAAATAGAAACAATGGTAAAATACCAAAGAGCATTGAAAACCTTCGCAACTCAGTGGAACTAGATTTATCAATTAATAATAATATAAGGGGTGAGATACCAGAAAGTATTGAAACCCTTGTGTACCTACAATGGTTATACTTATCACATAACATGATGAGCAGAGAACTACCAAAAACTATTGGAAACCTTATGTTTAGCAATTAAACATTTTTTTTCAAAATCATTAATCATATAATTCTTCATATCTTAGATTTATTGTTATGCCCTGACCTGCAAATTTTGGTTTAGATACATAACACACCATTAAGTGTAATCCTAAGGTTGCGTTTGGTGCATTGCCATCAATCCTGAATGATAATATGGATTACTACAAAATAAATTACCACTTGATAGATTATCAGTAATATTGATTACTGTGTTTGGTATACACAAGTAATGCAATAGTAATATTGATTACTGTGTTTGGTATGACAAACAGATTACCATCATATAACATCAAATTCCTAAAATACCCCTAAATTAAATTTATTAAAATATATATTATTATATATTTAATTTAAAAATTTATATTTAGAAATGATAATGTTTTAAAAAATTATATTTATAAATGATATTCAAAATGACTAATAAGGATGCTGGAGGCCATCGATCGAAAGAAATTTTGCAATATGTCGTCGGGCCGCTAGGCGGCGGAGATCCGCGGCTCGACTCCGTGGAAGAGGATGTGGGTCGGTACCTTCAACCTGGAGGTTCCAGCGAGGTTGATACGAGTAGAGAGCAATCAAAAGAAAAAAGGATAATTTTATCAAAAAATAGTTTATCAAATTACCACATCTCTGGTAATATAGATAACCACCCCTTTCTGAGATAATCCGGTTTATCTCATAAGAGATAATTGTTATTCAAAATATATACCAAACATGGTTATCTGGTGGATCCCATTTAAATTACCGATAATCGATAGATTATCTGCTACCAAACGCCCCCTAAGAATTATGTAAAGCCTAATTTATTATTATTATTATTACTATTACTATTTACTAATTATGTAATCGTCAAATATAATTTAAAAGTTACTAAATATTATTACAACCATTTAAAGTTTAAATATTTAGATATTTTATTACATTGACATAAATATCAAATATCTAAATGTCTCTGGTCTTCATATTCCTCCCTCCAGTCCAATCCAACCCCAAGAACCGAGCCTAAGTATTATGTAGATTTGTAAAAAAAATAATAGAATATAAGCTTGGACTTAGTAGAAATTCCTTATCTCACCAAGTCCCTAGCAATATGAGCCATCATTATGAATGTATACCATACAACAAAAATGGTTGAGTAATAATGCTTCGTTTCTAGTTATGGCTCATTGCGGTAAAATGACCATTTTTTAATATATAAATCATATAACATCATCAAAGCACATGTTTTTCCGCAATATAATCAACATTTTGTATAATCATCAATAAGCAACATTATTGCAATCAATTACGATTACCAATATCTAATTCATCTAGTTGTTAGTGATTTATCTGACTTGAAAAGGCATTGGACTAGTTGCAGTAGGAATCAATAAATTGAAAAAGGTATTTATAAGAGTAATCAAAAGCAAAATAGGTTTGCTTGTATGAACAACCTATATCCATCAAGACAACCAGAAGCAAGTCTATCTATCAGGACAAACAGAAACAAGTTTGTTCATCAGGACAACTAGAAGCAAACAGGTCTACTCGTGAGGGTAGCCAAAAAAATATGACTAGTTCAATGCCTACCATGATTCACTTTATTAAATGTGCAAGTTATTTTTAGTCTAAAATTTCATAAATTCTTAAATTTCACAAATTCTTGAGTAGATCATCCTATGCTAGTCCACCATTGGAAACATATAATCTTTGAAGCACACATGTGCATAAATGTGAGTATGTGTGTATATCAATTATATAGCATGCATAATTAACATCTCTTCCATAGTTAAGTCCCTGGAACCATTAGGTGCGCAACTAAAACGGGCAATCTTGAATTTGCTGTAGTTTAGTTATTTTTATGGGCCTCAACCGATACATCACATTTTAAGATAGTCAGATTCAACATAATAATACTAGCTGAGTGCCAGAGCTCAGCATGCAACCATGCCAGTGTATGGCAATCGATAAGGCATTGGCTTGGATATGTGCTGTGCTGTGCCAACCGCCACTTAAATCCATGATAGGTCTGTCAACTAATGTAGGGATTTATTAAAAGGTCCAGCATGATAAGTGAATGACGAAGGTTAAGTAGACTAACCAGCATAATAATCATGGAAAAAGGAAGATAATTTTGATAGGAACATCATTACTGGTAGATATATGGATAGGATTATGAAATAGCACTCTCCTCCGGTAATAAACTTTTAAAGAAATCATATCTTTGTATGTCCTGTGAGTGAAGGGTTAGGAGAATACCATGGCCTCTCACAGGCCAACTAACTCTCTTCTCCCAACTCTCCGGCGGCTATTAGACAGCCGGCCAAAACCCAGAACAGAGGAGGGATGGTGAGTGGGAGAAGGATCCTTACCTCTTTGGGCTTTGGTTGCTTGCTGAGACAACGAAGCTTGGGGGCCTTCTTCCTCCAATCCAAGCAGAGAAGGCTTTTAGACAGGGAGGGCAATGCTTGTATGCTGAAGTTGCCTAATATTTCTATACATGCAAGCTTGATGAACCAACACGTAACAAATCGGTGATCAATGGATTCAATCATTTCCTTGCAGATGGTGGAACTTCAAAACTCTTTCCAAGTCTTTTTTTCCAGTTCACCTCTTGTGCTATTTAGATGACTACTAAGTCCTACCCAAAGAAAGTTCTTAATCTTTGTGCATTATTTTGATACCTCCTGCATTGAGAAATTTATATAGACAAGACAATGAGGAGCCCTTAGGAGGGTCAACATTCCATGTTATTGAATTTTGATTCCATTGTGAGTTCTGTCTTTCTAAAAGTTGGCATCCATCCCGTTACCCAGCTTGGAGACAATTCTACACCAAAATGAAGGAAGAGACATTTTATTTTCTTCAATTATCAATAATTTTTGAGTAAGATGGTTGGAAAACTCAGGATAAGCAAGAACCTTCCCAAAATTGATATCAATAAGGATATCCAGGTTGAAGTTAATTTTATACTAAAATGAAGCAATAGACATAAGATATTCTTCCATGCTCTATAATTTTTGAGTGACATAGAGAGTGATATCTTAACCAGCATACAATCCCATTAATGTGCTGGGATGTCTGTTAATGGACACAGAGAGCCCCTAGGACCAATGAATACTGGAGTGGCATATCAGTATTTAACCAAACCCCTAATTGCATCAACTTCTTGGAGTTGTAACAGTCCTCTCATGCAGCATGAAGAACATCAGTTCCTACCACAAATTGATATGGAAACAAAAAGCTCTTGGGTGGCCTACAAGCTGTGCTACCAAACATCTCTTAGTTTCGGTTGTACCTCCAAAGCATAGAGGCAATTCAATCAATGGTCGACTGATGTTTCATACTGTTGAGTATTGTGGTTTCTATCCTTGTCCAAACTAGTAGTTTATATGATGATGTAAAATCTTAAGTGTTGACCCAAATTTGATGTAAGATCAGCGAGATCTTATCCTGTGATACAAAATTCGATGTAGAGATCCTGAGTATTGTACAAGGGGGATAAACTATTGTTCTTATATCAGCTTTTTAAGGGTTTGTAATTAAGCATCTTTGACCTATTTAGAGAATGCTCAAGGATTGCATACTCTCAATTGTCACCTCTTGCTAAATAGTAGCCTCGCATTATGGTGGGGCTCGAATTACTCCAAGCAAGAAAAGAAAGAAACTCAAATTATTATATTACTAATTGTTCATCATAATAGACTATAACTAGGGTTTAATTATAAAGTGAGATCTTCTAAAGCAATATGCTTTCTAATTTTTGTAGAATATAAATTTTTAAAAAGATTAAAATTAAATATTTTAAAATATATATATATATTAAATAGTTTTTTAAAGGAAAAGATAAATAACAAATAAATTTTTAAAATATATTTCTTATTCGTGATTGACTTTTAACTTATGTATCATGGATTTCTAGACACAACAAATATATAAATTTACAAAAAATTAAAAAAAAAAATCCTTCCAAACAAGGATTGTAGAGTGACATTTTTGTGATCTTTAGAAAGTTCAACAATACTAGCTTATCTTTTATGATTAACTCATAACTTTTTATTTGACCTTTATTTTAAATGATTCAAAATGTGTTAGAATGGTAACCTGATATTGAAAGTTATGAAAGTAGATTTAATTAAAAAATTAATTATGTTAGCATTAAAGCTGTAAATGGATCGGATCAATCCGTAACCCAACCCGGTCCCAATTTGATTCGACCCGAATCGATTCATATTTAAAGACCAATGGGTTGGGTTAGGTTTGAAAATTAGACCCAATCCGGACCCAATTTATCTCGTTCTATAAACCTTAATTATGTAAATCATATTTTTCTTTGCTCTAATTATCTTATAAATTCATTACATAAACTTTAATTTAAACTAATTCTCCTCTTCATTTTAACAACTAGATCACCTCCCATATTTTTCTTTAATTATATCTAAATATTTATATTTTATATTTGGATAGATTCTTATTTATAATATCTTTAAGTTATCAATAAATATTCTAAATATTATAATTTATAATTTAAGAATAATAATTTACTTAGATAGAATTAAGAGTTTTTGAATAAAAATAGTTTTAGTTAATTTATTTTAATCTCATTTAAATTTTTTAATGATCTACGTTTGATTATCAATCTAATAGATCCAAATGATTCGTTAGGTCTAAAATTCCTTCCATAAACTTAACTCAATCTAATTCAACCTTCTTAGTAATGGGTTGGGTTCATGTCCAAAATTAAGACCTAAATGATAAAGATCGGGTTCAATCAGGATCAAGCTATGGCCGAGTTGTATGCGGCGTGGGCCGGGATTTCTTTTGCGGTTCGATCCCTTCAACCCATTTGCAACTTTAGTTAGTGCCAATGAAACTTTCTTTTACATTCCTACACATTAGATTACTTTTTCTAATAAATCTAAGGATAAAATTCAAAACTTAAGCTCACTAGATATTTAAGGATTTAGTGTCACATTTTATTCTTTTTGAATAAATGCATTAATCTAATAGTCCTAAAGAGTAAATTCTATCCCACTGTCTTAGGTTATATCCAACACCTAAATGAGTTTTATTCTTATATATTTCTCTTATTATTTTAAGAACCTTTCATCTCTTTTAACAAGAAATGAACTTGATGATTTTAGGAGGCAAGCATCACAATATAAACAGAGGCATTGTAAGGTAATTTTTTCACTAATTAATAAAAGGAAAAAGCTCAAGTTCCTATTTTTAAACTTTTATTTTTTTTTATAATTTTTTGTGAGATATGTGGATTATAAATTGAAGGCATTGCTTCCTCTTCTCTTTGATTGGATCAATCCCAAAAATAAACTAAATCAATTTTGAACCAATCCAAAGCCAAATCAACATATCTACCATGAAATAATAAAATTGTATACTTTACAATCTTCTTGATTTTAAGAACTTATTTTTTAATAATAACATTTTTTTAATTATGATTTATATAGTTATTAGTTGACTTTTTTACAATATGTTGCTAATAATGCCTACATGTTGCTTATTATTATTTTATTGCATAATATACTTTCAATATAATTAAATAATAAATTAAATATATTCATTATAGTTTGTATTTCAGCAAATTTTGACCCAAATAATATAAATAAACATTTTTAGCATATCAATCCCTAAAATATTCTATATTTGTGCTATTTTTCCATATTTATATAAATCTCCTTGTGAAGGTTTTTATTTATACAAATTGATCTTTCCTCTTGTTTTCATTGATCAAACCATGGTTAAGATTAACTAAGACCTTAGGAAAATAGAAGCACTCTTGGCTTAACAACAAATGAGGCTGAAGCCTTGGTCACTTCTTGCTTATTTTTCTTTCTAAGGTCAAATGATAGAGAGATGAGTTAAGAGGTCAGTTAAGTGTAAGGTTTAAGAAAAAAATATTTAGAAAACAAGAAATTAACACTATTTTAATTATTTTCTAGTTAACTTGAAAATTGTATAAGTAATAAGTTGTAAGATTTCAGCAATTAAAATGTAATTATTGTAGCAAAATGGAGGCACTGCAAATCTCATTTTTTTATTACCAATTTGCTTAGCTAATATAGTTTTGCTTGCCTTAGAATATTAGTTTGTATCAAAAGTTAAAATCTTTTAATAATTGGATCCTAAGCTAGCTTCAAAAGCCTTGGGCAGATAACAAGCATGATCACTAATCTTTCTCTACGGCTGCCTTTTTATATTTATAGAAGGCTCACAATAAAATTATATTTACGGCTCAAAACCCAACTACAAATGGTTTTATAAAAATTAATTCTTTTTCAATAAAGAGAATAAGCTTTTTAAACAAAGATCTTGAAAAAAATTGAGCAAAATGTAAAAGATGCCAAACTTCTAAAGTTGGTTGTATGAAATGTAATGAAGATAGCAAGGAGATAGCAAGGTTCCAAATCTTTTGAAATGGAGCATTCTAGTTTTTCTATAGAATAGGACATCCTACCATCCCATTTCGTGTTGATGGCTATCTTGAGAGAGCGTCCCAGCACCATCATTTCTTTTCCCTCTAATTTCTTTTATTTCTAAGTTATCTTTTTCTTTCTTTATTCTTTCCTTTTCTCCCTTCTTACTTTCTCTCTTCCTTCTTTCCTTTTTTTTTTTTTTTTTTTTTCTCTTCATTCTTTCTATCATACCTTAAACACATCACTTAGGTCGGCCACGTGAGATGGCTACATAATCTTTCTTCAAATAATAAAACCTCTCATTAATTTTTTTCACATAATTAAAATACAACGTTCAAATACCATTATTATCAGATACATAACTAACTATTACTCTCACCAAAAGTCCCAAACCGAACCCTAGAGCTAAGTATCCTATGACTTTAAAAAATGCAGCAATAATAATGTGAGCTAATAACTTAGTAAAAAATCATCTCCCATATTTATAAACATAGAAAACAATATATAGGTAATTATATAATAACCAAAAACTAATTCTAGTATGATAGCTCCAATATCAATAATTTCAATGCCAACAGACTATATTTTAAAAAGAAATTAAGTATAGATATTCATTCGATATAGTATGGTAATGATATTCATATCTTATAACATAGCTCATGATACATTATCAAGATAGCAATGTCATGTATGCAAATTATATATCTCATAATAGCAATGCCACATATGCCACCTTTTATAATTTAAATAGTAACATCAATCTACAATGACTTCAAATTTATGATTTTTTATATATGTCAAATTCCATAGCCTTTATCCATAATAATGTTAGACTTATTATTTATCATTACTTGTTGGATTCATTACTCCAACATCTAGACTAGTCACAGCCACACTCTCAATGCCTTATTAGATAGCGCTCTTGCCACGAGCAATGCTCCACTAGATGGTCCTCTTAGCATATATATAATGCCTTATTAGGTGCCACTTTCACTATAATAAGTAAGCCTCACTAGGTGGTACTCTTGTCATACTAAAGAAGGCCCCACCATGTGGCGCTCTTGCCACAGTAAGCAAGGCCTTATTAAGCGGCACTCTTCCTATAGTAGGCAAAGCTTAGGTAGTGCTCTCATCATAATAGGTCATGCCTCACTAGGTGGTACCATTGTCACAATAGGCAAGGCCTCACTAAGCAACGCCCACAATAGACAATGCCTCGCTAGACATTGCTCTCACCATAGTAAACAAGGCCCTACTAGGAAATGCTCTCACAATAGTAGGCAAAGCCTTACTAAGTGAAGCTCGTACTAGCAATACCACAACAAGCACATGTGACAAGTCTAAATGCTCCTATTTTTCCCTATATACCATATTTATTTAATTAGCTTATCATATTTCGACAATGAACTAGCCACGATCACGATCAGTTTGTGATAGGCAAACCTTATATATATTCATGCTACACTCTCATTAATAGCCAATTACAAAGAGAAAAGAGAGAAGTGCCATACTTCCACCTATAGCTGGCTATAGAGAGAGAGAGAAAAAAAGAAGTGCTATGTTCCTATCACTGGTCGACTACAAATGCCATATATTCATAATTCAATAGTAACATCATCCATAGTAATTTTCAATCTATATCTATTTTAGTATTTATTATAATACATTGGATCCAATACCTTGATATTTGGATTAATTATAGTCACACTAGATAATAATCAATGCCACACTAGACAATAATCAATGCCACACTAGATAATAATCAGCGCCACACTAGACAAAATTCATACTACACTAAGTGATGCCACACTAGATAGTAATTTATGCTACTAAGCGATACCACACTAGGTAATAATCTTATGCCATATTAGGCGAGAGGCCACATGAAGTTCACATGATAAGTCCAAATACCTTATTTTTCAAATATATCATATTTATTTAATTAATTCATCATGTTTCAGCAATGAATTAGTCATGACGTCATAGTAAGCCATGTTACATTAGGTAATACTTAACACTACATGTCATACTAAGAAATACTTAATGTCACACTAAATAATGATATACTAGCCAATAATCAGTGCCATACTAGGCAATGCCATACTAGGTAGCAACTCATATGACTAGTCAATTAATTATACCATCCCATTTTATATTTTCCTTTAATTTATTAATAACATATATGCTCCATGGTTATTATCATCGCCATCATTTTCATGAAAATTCATACTTCATAATAATATCATAATAATATCTTATAAAATATTCATAATAATATATATAATTATGTAATAATATGTGATATAAATATAAAATATTAAGAACGTGCATGGATTGTATTCAACATTTCTTACTCTGAAAAAGTCTTTGTACATCGCCTTCGATGTAGGATGACTTGCACTGGTTGCGATGATTCGATCGCATGAGCTTACGCATCTGCGATGCAGGACCATGAGCAGACCTCTTGGTACGGGCTTATGCATGGACAAATCATCGCATTCGATGCAGGCTATCCTAAACCGAAGTGATGTATAAAAAGTTTTCCTTCTGACCCTTATGGGAGCACAAAATCAAAACGCTAATCTAGCCACAAGCCCATCAATCACTGCTGACACCCTCTATCAGTGCCCAAGAGGAGTGGCCCTAGCGGCCTAAGAGGGCCTCTCCAGGATTGGGGCTACAGGTGACCTGCATTGGTAAATTAATTTTGATCAAAATAAGGCTGCAACAAAATTAGAGACTCAGGATGGGGGGAGGAGAGAGAAAGGGAGAATGGGGCTTAGAGAGGGTAACCATGGGAAGGGGGAGAGAAAAATTAAAGAAAAGGAGAAAGGGACGATAGGAATAGGGGTTCATCCCCCGTTCCACCTCACTCGGCAGCAGAGAGAAAAACAAGAGGAAGGGAAAGGGGAAGAGAGAAAAAAGAGGGGAAGAGGAGCTTGACATGGACAGACGATTGGGCGGAGCTCTCCTTCTGCTTGACTACGGCAAGGCAATGTGAACAGAAGAGAGGTTTCCAATACCTAAGAAGGGACAGGATAATGAGAGGGTAGGGGAGATAGAGAGAAGGAGGGGGGTGGGGGGGGGGTTAGGTTGGGAGAGAGGGAGAGAAAAGGAAGAGAGAGGAAAGGAGAGACAGTGAGTCAGGGGTGTGTGGCTATCCCAAGCAAGCATAGTAGGGGCAGTATGCTCTGCTCCTGTTTATGGATTCACTCAAAGAGAGGGAAAGGGAGAGAGAAAGTGAGAGAAATAGAGAGAGAGAAGAGAGAGAGAGAGAGAGAGATTGGGGGTGTTTGGCTTTGGGCAAGGGTAGGAGCCACCCTTGTTTTCCCCTTGGATCTGCCAATTGATGGCATCCCAAAATGAAAGAGAGAGGGAGGGAAGGGGGAGAGAGAGAGGGGAAGAAGAGAGACAAGAGAAGAGGAAAGGGAGCCCCAGAGAGATATGGAGGTGGAAGGGCTTGGTATCCTTGCTTATGGAAGGAGGGGTGAGAGAAGAGAAGGGGTAAGAAAGAGAAGAAGGGAGACCTTCATGCCATGCCGGGCTAAAGGAAGGGGGTGAGAGAAGGGGAAGGATGAGAGAGAGAGAGGAAGGGAGACCTCCCTCCATGCCACTCATGGCATGGTGATCCTTGCTTTATACAATTCTCTTGCTTGTTAGGTCATCCTTTAAGTCAGTACATGATGGGCCTTACATTTTCTTTATTTTTTTTATTTTTCATTGGCCTCACCTTTCTTTCTCATTTTTTTTTTTTGTCTTTTCTTTCTTATTTGATTTCTTTCTTTCTTTTTCTCTCTTTTTTTTCTTTCTTTTTTCCTATATATTTTTCTTTCTTTTCTTTTTTTTTTTTTGTGTGCATGGAATGCCTCTTATTTCATCTAAATTTAAAATCTTGATTGAGAGTATTCCATCAACTACAACTTTTGGTGTTAGATTAATTATAAGAGTCTATAAAAAACAGCATTTACTTAGCAATCTATTGTAAAAAAATCACCATTGTAATTTGATGAAACAGGAACCCAATCATTCAAAAAACGACTCTTAGCATATTAAGGAGTTGAAACTTTTTAATTTATATTTGGATGGTGATGTACATAATATTTGCAAGTTTTTGTTAGTGCACGGATTTCCCTCGCCTCAGCGTTTCCAACACATCATTTTTTTATTGCAAATATATAAAGATCAACTAATCCATGTGTACGTATTCATGCAAAATTAGTTGCAGCCATCTCAAGTACTTCACTGTGTCATGGCCAATCATCAGTCCTTGCTTGTATATGCAAATCTTATGCTATGCAAATGTATTTAGCAAAGAAAATTAAATGAAATATTGCTCATCAGTGACCCATTTTACCTTGGAAAAAGTATAGAAAAGGTAGACATGCCGGATCTGGACAATATGAATGCATATAGATAAAGAAGATTACTTTAAGGACTTAATATGCAAAACTCTAAAACAACTCATTAATGTGATCCAATGGATGGAAATCAATTCAGCTTATTTTCAATTTGTTAAATCAATTCAAAAATGGATGGGGTACGGGATGCATGAATTCTCTATTTAATAATCCAACAAATTGCAGCCTTTATGTTTCCCTTCCTACACTATAGGAATGTGTAGGAAGTGCTGCTGAGCCAGTGAATTATTCTTTTATGTAGTGGTTCATCAAGAGATTTAAGATCCAATTGATTCAAGTTCTATGACTCTTTTAACTCAACCATATGCATCAGCAGTTAAACTAAGAAATTGATAGTTTCTAGTTGAGTGTGCCTAGTTGCAGCATTTGCAATGGATCCCATTCAAGTGAAAATTAATTAGTAAGGGACTGGGGGTAGATCTTTTAAGGGAAAATTAATTCTTTTAAGTAATATATTTTTATTTAAAATTTTGCAACATGACGGTAGGAGTACCCAACGACAAAGCACGACCTTTAGTCAGGGAGGCTGGGACATATATTTTAAGAATAGTTTTGAAAATAATAAATATTCAAAGGTATTTTTTTATAGCACCCTATATCATAACATCGACATAGTTAAAACCATTCAAGTAATCGTGAAAGAAAAAAAGCAAAAAAAAATTTCTTTAGAACACACCATCATAACTTCAATTGTTTGATTAAATTGAAACATAATCTACTTCAATGATATTGATGTATCAAAATTTAAAATTAAGATTTTAAAATTTTTTGCATAAATGTACACAAACAAATGATGATACCTGCAAGGGAAAAAGAATTTTTTAGGTAATGTTTTTCTCTTTTTTTACCTTATTTATATATATATATATATATATATATATATATTGCCTCCTTCTAGTTTTTTTCTTGTAATTCTCTATTTTATTCTTTCGCCTTCTACTCTACTTCTAATTCTTTTTTTTTTATTTTATCTTTTATTCTCTTTCTTTTTTTAAGTTTAGTAATACAAAAAAAAAGTTTCTTTTCTTTCTCACTTCGTTTGGATGGTATTTGGCGAGAAATAAAAAGTAAGTATGCAAAAAAAATGATTTTTTTTAAATACTTGTTTTAAAGTTTAATAGGATTTTTTAAAGGATTGACGTCATTCATGCAAAAGAAAAAATGGTATGAAAGAACGTTAGATGTTTTTTTATACGAACAATCCTTCAATAACTTAATTTTTTTAAAATTTGAACAGACTAATATAAAAAAATATTAATTTAATAGATGTCAAATGATTTGAAAGAGAAAATCAGAAAAAAAAAAAGTGCTGCTTACTTATGAGAATAAAAGAATTGAAATATGGTTCATATCTTATTATCTTTGTAAAATAATAGACATAGCTCATAACTCCATCCCTATTCTTTAGCGATAAGTACAAGAGTAAAAAAAATAGGAATATGGCTCATATATCTATTCTTTTCTTAGCGAGGAAGTATATAAGTAATAGAATACAGATATAGCTCATATATCTATTTTTTAGTAAAAAAATGCTGACTAATAAAAGAGTGATATAATTTATATCTTTATTTTTAATTAAAAAAAATATAAGAAGTATAAAAGTAAAAAATAAAATTATGATTCATATTTCTATTCTTCAATTAAAAGAGTAGAGATTTACTTTGCTCTTATCCATGCTCTTTTCTTAAATAATATAAGATGTTCAAAAGCCAATAATCTAATAGGGTATCCAAAAAAAAAAATTTAAAATTTGAGAGAAGGTAATTGCCTACCATCGTGTATATATAGGTCCATCTGAAGGAAAGGATCATGCTGGTAGGAGAACCCTTGGTCAAAATCATTACTTGGCATCTATCCAATAATATTATCATTTTGTAACTTCAAGTCAACAAACAAACCAAGTTCACGGTGTCGGTCCTGTTCTAACAAGGAATAGGCTAGCATTCCAATCAGCTAAACGAATTCAAAAAAAGCCTTCAATCAATCAACATGCCGTAACTTCTAGTTTTTTTTTTTTTTTCATGATTCATCACATAAGATAAAGTTAATCAAAGAAATAATCATGATTAACCATAGTTAACCATAGGATATCCCTTCAATTTATTCCCTAGAGAATACAGAATAGCTGGTTATCCCTCAAATAAGAGTAAAACAAAAGGTTATCCTATGGATTTACCTTTTTGCATTTGATATGATCAATGGGATAGCCAAGGGATATCCCTAGGGATAGCCATGGGATAAACTCTATCCCATACACTTATCCATATAATATTTTTCCTATCAAACACTGCCTAACCTTCGGAGCATCAACCAAACAATTAATAATTCCATTTTGTGCACGTGGTTATCTGGTTAAGGGCTTAAACGTATTTACATCAAAGCATCAACCAAAGAAATTACCAATTCCAAGTACTGGCTCATGGTTATTTGTTTAAGGGCTTAAACGTATTTACCCCAGTTTACTATTCGGCGTCCAGCCGCAGGTTCGAAACCATACTTACGGACCACCCAGGGGGCAAAAAAATACGTACGTAAAATGCCAAGAAGCACATAAAAAGTCTCTCTCGAGCCGTTCTTGAAGCCGTTTCCCGACCCCCGAGCTCTCGACCCCGATCTCCTCCCCGCCCTACCTTCTCCCTCGCCCTACCGTCCGCTCTCCTCCTCCTTCTCGTCGCCATCGACGCCGCTGCCGGCGTCCTCCACCCCGTCTTCTAAAGACCCCCAACTCCTCGCCGTCAAGAGCTTCAATCTCTCCTCTGCTGCCGCCGACCTCTGCTAACGACCTCGCCGTCCTCGACGTGGACACCCACCTCCGCCGCCCCTCACCCGTCGCTGCAGGCCATCGTCACCAGAGTCAGTAGCACTCCATCCCTTCTCCTTTCTCGATTTGATCTGAAATAGCAAGTAACATGTTTAATTTTGGATTGAATGAGGTAATGGTCGTGTTTGAATTTGGCGAAAGAATTAGGGTTTACTTTTGATGAATTGGGGTTTCTCTTTTTCTTTTCATTTCTTGAAAGGCTGTGCGCTTTAGTGGATTTTGTTCATCAACAATGTCATCATTGCGATCATTACTGGCGCCGTCGCTACGGTAGTTTTTTGTTCTCATGGAAATAAAAGAATCTGCCTTCATATTCTTCCTTATTATAGCCGGCAGGTGGTCCGATATAAAGTGGGCCCAACTTCCATGGCATTTGTGTTCGTTCTAGTACTTTACTGGTGGGATAGGGCCACTTACATTGGTAAGCTAGTAGATTCATAGACACGGCCTATCAACAACTTAATTCTTTTCCATCCAACAAAAATATGTCAAATTTGGAAGAAACCCCAAATTTAAAAGCAGTGAGAGTGATTTTTATGTTTCTTATTTATCTCTCTTTCATAATATCTTAAACTATGAACACTCCGTGGCAATATAATAAATTTTTATGTTAATGGATAGATTGTAAACTAAAGGTTTCTCTTACCTGACGGCATTCAAGAGTAAAAGATTGATTACATGTTTAGTAATCTATGCTATCTACTATTTTGTAGCTAATAGGTTGTTGTAGATATTCAATGCCAACCTTTTTTCCCATCTATGTGTACTAGAAAATAATGGCCCACTTAGCAAGGACATTTTTAATTGTAACAAGTGCTATAGTTGTTCATATCCCATTCTTTAAAGTTTTGTATGCTTGTTTTGTTAGACTTATGTTAAATTCTAGTAAACCTATGACTTATACATGAAAATAATGAACTTTTAAAAAAAGGAAACTATATGTTGCTTATCAAGTTTTAGTAGGTAAAGGGCGTTTATGTGTTCTAATCTTATAATAATCATTTCATAGTTCAAAATTAAGTAAATAAAATGAGTTGGATACCAAAGAAAAATAAGACCTGACAAAAAACAATTCAGTCACTGAATCCCATCTAAATGTATGTCACTCTTAGTGCATGGAAGAAGCTGAATTAAATTTGGCAACAAATCTTGAACAATGGGAATTATTAAATCGGTATGGGATGGTGTATCAAAGTTGTATTAAAAAAATTCTGGGTTGGCTGTTTGAGTCCTTCACTTAATTCCTCTCCTGGTACCAGTCCTCTGAAATGTAAAAAAATGTTCTAGTTAACATGTTATGTTTTTTTTTTATTATATAATGTGAACACAGTCATGCATGAATCCAAAACTACTGGCACAAGAACCTGTGACGGAACTCTTCTATGCCCAGTATAGGGTTGGGACAACATGCCTTCTTCGCCTGGTAGGGTAGCACAGGTCAGCACAGTGCTTGGGTATTTATGTCATGACATTAAGTAGTATAATAATGATAGCTCATTTAGCAGGAGTCCAGCTGATAAGAGAGTTGTGCGAAGAACACAAGAGGCCTATTGGACTATTAAACAACAAAGGACATTTACTGGCCTAAGCTGCAGAGGGGTGCCCACTTAGTACTTGCATATGTTGAGGTGTCAACTTTATCAAGCTGTGGAGGGGCCTAGAAAGCAAATGAATATACTCCTTTGTCCATAACTGAAGCCCCTTGTACAATTATGCTCATTATTTGGCTTGCTTAGAGCATTGGAAAACTTTGATAATGTGTTCTCATAGTGTCCTATTGTTCCACCTTTAAAGATGACTCACCTCTAAATACACATAGGACTGAACTTAGCACTGCAACTTGGTCTATTATTGCCCGATTTTATAAAATTGGATGTTTGAGTCAAGTGTTAAGTCGTGTGCTTTCTTAAGCATTGGATAGGTTTGAAGATCATTTGGGGACCTTGTTGTAGTGTAGGGTGTGAATTGCCCTTGGTCTTGCTTTAGCATGATGTCTTCTTGATTATTAGTGTTTGGCCTATGTCGACCTTCATTTTGTACATGTGGTTAAGGAGGTTGATGTTTAAAGGGCTAGGGTCATTAGACCATAAGGTCAAACATCTCTAGTCTGCATCTGCCTCCCTTTGTGTTATCTTTAGGATGGTTCTAGTAATATTGTTCAATAGGTCAATACAAGCTGCTACCATTAAACTGGGCAATGCGAGTGTTGAATGAAACCAAGATATATTTTTTGATTCTTGTACCATTTCTCTTACCTCACTCACTGCATACCCAATCCTTAAAGGTAAAATGTTTATTAAATTTGGAAGCTTTCTGCAGCCCATATAGCATTTCTGAATAGTTAGACATCTATTTGGTACCTGAAAGTCTAACCTCAGACTTGAAAAGATGCAGAAGCTGGACATCTCGTCTTAACTGATGTGAAATAGTTGTCTCATATAGTCAATACTTCTAATTTGTAGCAGTAGAATTCCTTTTTGGTGATGTCTTATTCCTTGCTTCAAACACAATTTAAGCATTTCAAGAATGATTGATTGATAGGTACATGATTATACATGGTTAGATCAATTAGATGTTAAGCTATATTTTCAAAAAAAAAAAAAAGTTCCATATATGACTCATTTGTATAGATTAAAAGATCAGTAACAATGTGATGATTTCATTTTTCTTTTCAATTATTGAATTTGTGTTGCCATAATTGGTAGTTGATTATAAATCATGCTATGTAAGAATAGCTTGCTTCACATCTTTATATGAAAAGCCAATACTACCATTTTGTGGTTTGAAGTTTTGGAGAACATGCAATGTGGTGTGACAATATATGTGCATGTAGTTTCTTAGGCCTAATTTGGGAAGCACATAAGAGGTGAGTTAATAGAGTTGTCCCACCTTGCCCCTCGAATAAGTGTCAAGCACAGTTTTTTGAGGGTTGGAACCACCAATCCCTAATAGTTTGGTCAAACCAGGGATAATAGGCAATTAACTGTTCTCTAAGATCCCCAAAACTATGTTGTCTCAATTTTTTATTCCCCTTAATTAGTGAAAATATCTCTAAAGACTTTTATTAACAGAAAAGGTTGCCAAATACCAAAAGGTGAAGATGTATTTGTCTCATCCAAATAATAGCCTGCACATGTTGTATGTATTTTAGTACTAGGCAATGATTAACTGGGGATAAAATCATTGCTTCCAACTCTATTCCAGTATGAGCTATACTTGTCAAGGATAATGACAAGATATTCCTGAATAGCTTATTTACATCCAGATAACAACAAGATATCCCCAGATAGCCTGCTTCCCCTACTTATGTTGCCTTTTATTTTGTGAGACTTCTAATATTCATTCTAAAACTGCACCATGTCATGCGAATTATCTTGTAATCATATAATGAAATCTTAGGAGGGTTACTAATAGTTCTTCTCTATTAAAACCAGAGATTAAATTGTTAGCTTGCATGGCTACAGCAATATGTGGCACTAGTATGGTGCCAACAGTTTGCCAAACATTGGTATGGCATCATCAGGGCATGCTAGCGCCAAGCTGGCAGGACATGAGCACAAAATATTTTAGTCCTTAATCAAAACATCTTTTAATTGAAATAACAATTGCTTTAAAAATTGGCCACTATAGCTGCTATTGGCAATTTTGGCCTCAAACACTATGCTAAGTACCATAGTGATGCTATGTGGTGCTTGGGTATGAAGGCTAATGTATCGAGCAAAAGCCTACTATAGTAGCCACTATGATATGAGTTAAAAGTGGGTGATTTATGTCATACCAGGATGGATTGATTCAATTAGATCAATCTAGTGGTCTGCTGGTCGAACAGGGTGGTTAAAGCACAGGCTGGGCTAGTTATTTCATGTCTTAATTGAATGTTGTATGGAAAAAAAGGAGGAAGAGAAGTGAATTATGTTAATGATTGTAAACATTTTTCTTTATGGCTGATGTTATATGATTGTGGGCATGTTATGAGTGATGCGAGTATGTTTGCAGATGATGATATTTCTCATTAGCCTGTGGACCTTTATATGATGTGGATGATGACATGATATCATGCTGCTTGGTCAATAATGTTCTATAGATTTTCTTGGTTTTTTTCTTCATTTTTTTACGAAGTTGATGTAAGATATTGGCAATTGGTATTTTTAAGAAAATATTCTATATATTTTAGCAGCCTATTTTGGGTCCATAATACCTATTGTAACACCCATTATCCACCATGAAACCACCTGGTTGCTATGTGCTCGCTATCTGCTTTT
The DNA here is from genome assembly GCA_900491605.1 of Calamus simplicifolius. Lineage (NCBI taxonomy): Eukaryota > Viridiplantae > Streptophyta > Magnoliopsida > Arecales > Arecaceae > Calamus > Calamus simplicifolius. The sequence continues at coordinate 447,187 of UESW01004894.1, read as the reverse complement.
TAATACATTGGTAAAGATTGCCCATATGATATTATTAATAATGCATATGCTTAACACATTTTTCTTATAATGGCATTTATATTTCTTGGCTAAATGAAGTTGAATGAGCCATAGGGACCACTAGAGTTCTAGGCCATTACATAAAAGAAAATTATAACATCTTGACGGATTCATGTAGCCGATCCCATGTACTTAGGAAAAGGCTTAGATGAGTTGAGTTGAGTATAACATCTTGACAGATTTACCTGTCATTGCTGTTCAGGAATTTGGACTACGCTTGCTAACTAGTAGATATGAATAGTTTTCATGTGTCCATGTCCTTTCTGGATTTTTTTCCTTGTTCTACATGTTATGTACTGGACTTTGGGCACTCAAAGGGAAAAAAAGCATATATCATCTAACATTTTGTACTAATAAAATTATGCTAACTTATTATATTTCAATGTTGAATGCTTTATTCCCTGTATCTGTCATTTATCTCCTTAACCTTCTTATTGAGTTATGTTTATGATAGTGAAACTTTAGCCACCAAGACTTATTCCATCTGGATGGATCCATGCGTTGTTGATCAAAGGCTCATTCACTTTGTTTTTGTTGTTGTTTTAGGATCCACTTTTTAAAGGACATGTTATGATGAACTGTTAACATGATGTCAACCTTAACAGAATTAATGCCATTTCTTGGTAACACAACCATGGGCATAAGAGGGTCCTATATGAACCTACATGCTAGTTGGTTGGTTGGAGGACCTGTCTCATTGTTGTTATTTATGGAGTTCAAGCTTATGCAACTGGAAATCAGCTCTACAAGATTTGTGTTGTCTCGGAAACAACGAGAAGAGGTAGATTTTAATTAGGGTGGGAACTTCCTCATCTACAGCATGAATTGCAGACTAAAAAGCCAAATGTGAACACGTTCCAAATCTTTAAGATAAGGAGTTGATTTATCATCAAAAGACCTAAATCATCAGAGAAAATATTCTCATTTAGGTAAAATTAACAGTGTCCATGATGGAATCTCATCTACCTTTATACATTTTGAACTCGTCCTTTTTCTCACCTTTTGTCTCATCTTGGGTGGTACGTTAGTATTGTAACTAAGCACATTAAATTGTGTGGTCATTCACCTGTACACTTTGCAACCTCCATTTGCTTCACATTTATCGCACTTTGGGTGGTATAACTGGATTTGTAGGTAAAGTTCTTATCATGTCAAGTATAACAGTGTGGATTTGTGTCAATGCTGCTCTCAAGGAAGTTAATAATTTTTGAAGATCTTTGACCATATCCTTCCAGGTATACTTTCTTGCACCTTCTACTTGAATCCCCAAATTGCTTGCACTTACTAAAATGCTATTACGACCTGTAAATTTGCTGCATGTCTACCTTGGAATATCTAATTATAGGAGACACTATTGTCTTGGAAAAAGGTTAACAGATATTATGGATCAGTGTGCTAAACAGTCATATCAAAGTTGTTGAGACGGAACAGTTTCATTTTGACTCTACCATAATACTACTTTCATTCAGCTTGTTGATCTCTGGTTTAAATTTATCTCTGTCAGTGGTTCATTCTCTTATAGATGAGCCTTGGTGCAATAGTAAGGTTGCTCCATTGTGACTTGGAGATCGAAACGTAGAAATAGCCTTTTCACATGCGAGGGTAAGACTGTGTACATCCAATCTTCTCCAGACCCCACAATGGCAGGAAGGAACCTCATGTAGTGGCCTGCGCTTTAGTAGTTCATTATCAGCAGCCTGCTTGCTGTTCTTATTATGGTGAATATGATAGCTGTGTTTCTCACGTTACTTTTGCTCCATGTTTGATTTGAGCTTGTGCCAGTCTTGGATCCATGCAAAATGCTAACTTTTATCTTTTCCTCCTAATATTTTTGCAGATGAATTCTGTTGAACTAGAAAATGGTGAAGAAGAGACTGCAGAGACATTTGCTGACCAGTTGCATTTTCTGGGTTTTCCTGGCATGGATGATGTCAATGATGAACCACCAGTGTGCCCTCGCATAGGAAATCAGTACCAGGTGGAAATTCCAACCTTTGCAACTGAATCTGAACGGCTGCAACTAAGATCATGCCAGATAAACACTGAGAACATGCTTGATGGCAACTATATTTTTGGACTGGGGTTAGCTGTTCCAATTATTTGGATTCACCATACAGGTGACCCCATAAAAAATGGACAGAGTAAATTCCCTGGTTCAAAAATTGGTGGTAATGATGTTGATGAAGCTGGGTCTGTGGACTATAGAAGGGAGAAAGAAAGTCAGATTGATGGTAAATGCAGTATAATGGGTGAATTTCCAGCTGAAAATTCAACTTGTCATGATATACATCCTCAAGGCTCAGCATGTAAAGTCGAGCTAATAAATGACTTGGCAGATCAGGGAAAAGTATCTGCAGGGTTCACAAGCCAGGAATGCAGTGCTGCGGATGGTCAAATGGATATAGGTTCTCCTTGGCTGCAGCAGAGTAAAACCAAAATTTTCAGTCCATTGCCTGGTTCACCAGCTCCCTCTTGGAGTAATGCTGAGAAACAGAGTTTTCTCCTTGGTCTTTATATTTTTGGAAAAAATCTTGTTCAGGTGAAGAAATTTATGGAGAATAAAAAGATGGGAGATATACTGTCCTACTACTATGGAATGTTTTATAGGTCTGATGCACATTGTAAATGGTCAGAGTGTAGAAAGATAAGAAGTAGGAGGTGCATACTTGGACAACGCATTTTCACAGGTTGGAGACAACAGGAACTACTTTCCCGTGTGTTGCCAACGGTATCAAAGGGAGGTCAAGATACCTTGCTGGAGGTATGTAAAATCTGCTTTGTAAAATATGATATTATTGCTTTGTGACTGCAAAATGCCAATGTTTCATCTTCAAGTCAACATAATCTCTTGTAGTTTCATGCGGGGATGATGATGATGATAGATTTGTTCTAAGGACAGTCCATATTCAAACTTCTTTTTCAGCCCAATATCTATTGTAAGGGTTATATATTTCTGTGCATACACCTGTTACTGTTGTATCCATATGGGATGTACATCTGGTAATTCCCCCATGGATATACAACAGATTAAAGAATCAGAACATTCTAGTAGTTCTGTAATTCTCTTCTAGAACTATAAAACTTGGCCAAGTGAATTTGTTTAATTAATTACTTTTAATAATGCCTGTATATAAAATATAAAAGTTCTCTAGTCACAAATTGGTTATCTCACAAATCTGAGGTACAACGAGTATTTAGTTCTTTGAATTTGGTGCTGAGAATGTGTCTTTCAGCTGAGATATGGAGGTTGCATTTGATGTCATGATGGCACATTTGCACTATGGCCCATGCTGATGTGTAATTTCAGCATTTATACTACATGGTAGTAGATACACCATAGTAACTAAAAAAAAATGTAGAAATCTATCATTTTATCAGTAAGATATAATTGGTTATCATGTCGAAAAAGAAAGAGAAACAGTTGATGATTTTCTCCCTTGGAGAAATGAGCTATTCTTTAAAATAAATAAATTCTCTTTAGATTTAAAAAGAAATAGTGTTTGATGCTGTACATTTTTATACACCCTTGGATATAGAAGTCTTACGGAATTGTAAAGAAAAAAGCCTCTGAATTATATAAGTTAATTAAATTTCTAAAAAAACTAATTCTTTGAATAAATAAAAATTTAGTTTTTTGCAAACATATCCAGATAATAATTCATTTTAAATTTCTTGAGGTACAAACACATCTTTAAGTAGCTGGATGCATATCATACCATCTCAAGATAAAGCAATACCAGTGCATGTGCTCAAATGTGTCAAAGTAACTCCTTTATAAAACAATGATGGTTTCATAAAGTCATAAACATGCAATACAGTTCAAGCCTTTAGAGGATGTATGTATCTGTGCATGTGCTTATATGGGTTAGGATGAAGTTACACTTGCTCTAACTCTTATAGGGTTGCACCATTTTAAATTGATTTGAAGACCTCTAGCTTATGCTTCAATTGATAAAAATGTTTTCTTGTTATTAAAACTATCTAGTTTTTGATCGCTTGATGTATGGACCATGAGTCTCTAAATTACATGACTTTTTGGCATGTAAGTAGTTTAGATATAGCAGACCACATTGAACAGTTTAGATCATTGATATGGAACTACTATTATCCAACTAGAACCTAACCAAATTTAAGTGGAGATCCACTTGAGTGTAGCCTTATATATAGAAAGAGCAATTATTCAAGTCTTGACGGGGTGGGAGCTAAAACGGACAAGACGTTTCATCCTAAAGAGATTCTGGTACTAATCTTAATCGTCCCATCTCGTCTTGTTTCAGCCATAATATATTATATTGCTAATTTTAAATCAATATAATTTATCATAAAGATATAACTTTTGAAGTTTAAATATATTTAAAAATCGAATATAACACTAAGGTTTTACAAATAATGTTTTTAAGAATAAAAGTATCCCAATCCAAGCAAGTACTAGATGCCTGACTAGGTTGAGGATCAAGATGGGATATGACGTGACGCCTTGTTCCATGAAAAATTGGGACATCCCTATCCTAAGATATTCAAAACCTTAATATAGGAAGAAGCTGACTTAGCTACACTTGAGTGAACCTTCCATTTAGATTGGGTCAAGTCTATATTATGCAACAAAAATCTTACATCAATGATTCAAGCTGTTAGGTATGATCTATCACCTTTAAAATGTTTATACACCAAACATTATATGACTTGGAGAATCTTAACTTATACATCAAATGGTCAAAAAATTGAATAGTTTAGATACCACAAGCTAATTCATGTTTTCCTTTTACCTCTTTATGCATGAGCTAGGAATCTCCAAATCACATGATTTTTGGTAACTATTTTAGAGGCAATAAAGTGCATTTGATGGCTTGGATCATCAATGTGAAACCTCTCTCATACAAATCTAGTTCCAATCAAATTTGAGTAAAGGTCCTCTTGAGTGTTGCCAAGTCAAGCTATATATTTATGTATGAACTAGAATCCTGGTCAACTAGATTTGAAGTTGGGTTTGATCTATCCTGATTAAGCAATGGAGATTCGATGCTAATTATTTGAATTGTTGGATGTGAAATTGACTACCTCTAAATTGTTTATAGACTAAATTGTCTGATTCGGATATGTATGTCTGTATGAATGTATGAACTAGAGTCTGGTCAACTAGATTTGAAGTTGGGTGTGATCTGACTTGACTTGGCAATGCGGGTCAAATACCAATGATCTGAATTGTTGGATGTGAATTGACTACCCCTAAATTGCTTACGGACCAAATTTTGTATGATTTGGAGATCCCTAACCTATGCTTTGAGCGGTATTAAAAAAGGGCATTGCATTGTGTTATTTAAACTGTCCATTTTTATCACTTGATGTATAGTCCAAAGGTCTCTAAATCATATGAAATTTGGTTTGCAAGCAGCTCAAAACAATCTTGTCCCTGATTGTTCCTATAAAACATCATAAAATACCTTATGAATTAATGGAACTGCACACCAGTAATTCCCATATTTGTTGAGTGGGCGAGAAGAGCTGCATGCAGTTGATGCTCCACTTGGCATGGCAGTTGGTGAGAACTTATAATTTTAGCATGGAAAACATACGTGGTCCATATAATAAGACCATGAGATACCAAATAGAGCATCAAGACAAGGTGAACATTGGATTTGATTTCATGGTCTGGTTACTACAGATGATCAAGGAGCAGTTTCACATTCATTCTTGTGGGGACTACCATCGGCTGGCTAGTAGATATACATATTTGAATCAAAACATTATTGTGCTATAAGAAACCATCATAAGGCATTGAATGCTTGATACAAAGGGTATGATGGTTTTGTAAATAACTGAATATTTACTGAAACAGGAATAATTGTATTTCGATTTGTCATCAAGGGAGCATTAATATTCTAATTTCTAAATGGTAGAGTTATCCTATAATGGTTGTTGTGATTAGCTTTGAAGCATATATAATGGCCATTATTTATATAGCTTATGGATATATGAACATGTAATGTTAGCTTTCCTTTCCGTTATATTCTTTGCAATTTCATGAGATCTGTTGAACATGTGGCATCTTTAGATAATTGTTGCTGTTGCTTTGTGGTTTGAGCGCTCTAAATGGTTATAAAGTCACTTGTGATCAAAAATATCTTATTTCTTTTTCCCTGCCATCAAGTTTTCTTGACTTAGGCTTGTTGTGCTGAGTTATCACACTTGGACAGTAGTTCTTGGTCCATTGCACTTTGCAACGTAACCTTACTTTCCATGGAGGTTTTTGTACAGGGTTTTATCATATTGGCGCATTAGCTAGTTGTCACGTGTATCCATGGCATTGACATCATCACTGAACTGCACTTCAAAAAATCTTCGCTAATAATGCCATTGAATTTATCATAATTTGGACTGGATCAAGGGACATTGAAGTAAAATTCTATAATAATTTCAGGTCTTCCATTAGGATCGCTAACCTTTGTCTATCAAATTATTCTAAAGAAGAAAAGTCACTCCCATGTAACACGGTAAAATATAGAAACATAACAATAAGGGCTGTTTGGTTCATGTAATCTCTCTTAATAATTTGAGATTACGATGCAAATTATCATGTTTGGTAATTGACCATGGTAAACCGAGTGATAATATTAATTTCTGGTAATCTAAGATTTTCACAAATTATGATAATCTAATTCTCATTTAAAAAGTGGGTATCTTAAACTATCAAAGCCTGGTAATCTTAAATGACACTTTTGACTTTCGTATAAATATTCAATAATACTTACTATGATTATAGACTTATTTTTCATTAAACAATATTTAAATATTTAATATTATATAATATATATTAATATTAAATTTAATACTAATATAATATTTAATACTTTAAATATTATGATATATTTATATAATAAAATGTAGATATTAAATTTTAAATTATTAATATTTGACCTTCTTGCATATTAAATTGTTATATATATATTATTAAATAGTTATATTATATATTAAATATTTATAATATTAAAAAATCAGTTTACAAAGAATCTTGATTTTTATTAGAATATTTCATATTCTAGCAAAAAGAAGAGAAGGGCACTTAAAAGATAAAAAAGATGTATAGCAAAATTCAAATAAAATTTAAGAACATGGTGAACTGGTTACCGTATTTTGTTATTATGAACCAAAAACGATAATCTTTCATTCTTAAAAATCTGATTACCAAATACAAGATTATTGAAATTGCAAGATTTCTAGAAACATTACATTACTGTAAACCAAACGCCTCGTAAGTATCATCATTAAGTCATGCCCCAACTATTTGGGATTGGCACTATGGTTCCTTAGTGATCAAGGTAATAGAAAATAACCCAAAAGTAGATATCTTAGTACTATACATATTAAATGCTTCCTAAGGTTCTCAATGCACGGAATAATCTATGTGCAAAGGGTTTGCTGCTTTGCTTAAACCCATTGGTTTACTTGTTTTGTTCAAATATTTGAAACTTCTGAATGGATGTTCAAGTCTTCTTCAAACATATTCAGAGGCTGGCAAAAATATTTTTACGAAGAGCTGGCATGCAAGGAACCAAGGAAGATTTTTTCCTGGCTTGGACCTCCTTTCCCTGTGGACTTAACTATGATATGAACTGATGCTTTTGGTCTTATTTGAATTCCATTTCCCATCTCATTTTGATGAAAGCCCTTTTAAGCGTACTATTATATCTATTTTTTGAAGTCAATACATCATCTTTAACATATTAATGTAATAGAAAGTTTTGACCTATTTATATTTTATAGCTTTATAATGTATTTACTGTTAGCCTGTTCAAGACTTCTTTTTTAAGACCAGAATAATTCATGCTTTGTTTTAGTAGATTCATGTTTTAAGGGATTTGACGAAGTTTTACGCTGGCTGTCAGCTACCTAATGTAACCCTCCTTTACCCGGGCTTGGGACTGGCCTTGGCGGAGTTTGAGTTGAGTTGAATAATTCATGCTTTGTCTAATGAAGCTATGTGATGTGGTTCATAGGTCTGTGGAAACCATTTCAAGACAATATTTGTTAATCCAAGACCCGCATGATGAACTTTACTCTTTCTTTTAGTTATATGAAATAAAAGAGAACTATGATAAGGTGTGATATTTAAAGATTATATTTCTGAGACTATGAACAAAATGAAGGGATTCACTACCTGGCCTAGAAAAATATCTTTGAACCATCAAAAACTATCTTGATTGAAGAAGAATCTGTCAATTCACAACCTGACCTGGAAAAATATTTCTGAACTATCAAAAACTATCTTGATTGAAGAAGAATCTGTCGATTTATTCAATGACCTAGCTCCTGATTAAGACTGTAAAACTTGAAGTTTCTCGGTTGACTATTGGAGGGTTTTCCGGACACCATTTTCTTATTATTTTTATTTTTTGGAATTTGTGTTTAACTTGCCCATCTTATTCTTGGAGTTTAATCATTCAAACATGTTTTTGCTCATTATTTTTTTCCCTTTTTTCTCATCCATTAGTTATATTTGTACTGTTCTTGTTCAAACTGTGTGCATCTCCTGCCTTATAAGTTACTCAACTCAACTCAACTCATCTAAGCCTTTTCCCAACTCTGCCTTATAAGTTAGGAACTCTATTTTTTTTTTTTTTAATGTTCCTTACTTCTTACAGCAATTTTCTTTCTGTTTATAAATTATAATTATTTTGGCAGGCTAGTAAGTCATTTAATGAGGGAAGAGCTTCTCTTGAGGAATTTGTCTTCACTTTAAAGTCTATTGTTGGCATGGAAGTTCTAGTAGAAGCTATTGGAATTGGCAAAGGGAAGCATGATCTCACTGGCATTGTATTAGATCCAGTTAGAACAAACCAATCTGTCTCGATCCGACCTGAAATTCCAATAGGAAAAGCATGTTCTTCTCTTTCATCTGGTGAGATTATCAAGTTTCTAACGGGTGATTTCAGGTTAAGCAAAGCAAGGTCAAATGATCTCTTCTGGGAAGCTGTGTGGCCTCGTTTGCTAGCAAGGGGTTGGCACTCAGAGCAGCCCAAAGATATCTCAGCTGTCTCTAAGCATGCACTGGTATTTCTCATCCCTGGTGTTAAGAAGTTCTCCAGAAAAAAACTTGTGAAAGGCAATCACTATTTTGATTCTGTAAGTGATGTCTTGAGCAAAGTCGCATCAGACCCACGGCTTCTTGAGTTAGAGGTTGAAGGAGCTGAAGAGAGCAGCAGTATCAAGGATGAAAATGGATGGGCTGCAGATAACAAATCAGACCAAAATGGTCTGTCAGAACATCCACGTCACTGCTATCTCCGTCCCAGGCTCCCAAATTGCAATTCAGAACTCATGAAATTTACTGTTGTGGATACAAGTATGGTTCAAGGAGAAGGGCCATTAAAAGTGAGAGAACTGAGGAGTTTACCGGTTGATTCCACTTATGGCCTTTTAACTTGTTCAGGAGAAACAGGAAGCAATAGCTCGTCGGATCCGCTGGACTCTGATGATAGCTCATCCGATGATCAAGGAGATTCCAATCTGATTACTTCTCTTGACAAGAAATTGGAACAAAATGAGAGTTGCATGATTGACAAGGGAACACAATCTGATCCTTTGGACAGTATGCTTGCTGCTTCAAACACAAGGATGCCAATAAATGGGCATGTTTCCAATGTTCAATGTGCTGATCAAACAAATGAAAACCCACCAATGAAGGATATTAAGTGTCAATTCAGCCGCAGGGCAAAATCTGGCCAACAAGGTTATCTAGCCCCTGTGTCAAGACGGAGGAGGTTAACTGCCTGTAGGTATGAACGAACTGGTCGCCGCGCTTATTCTTTCCCAAAAGACCATTTACTGAAGAAAGAGGAACTTCACCATGATCTGGATTCATTAAAAACAAGTGGTATCACAGGAATAGAGGTTGACCAGTCCGTATCTGTAAACACTTCAACTGATCATAGCCCAGATGAGAACAGCAAGTGTGCTTTTCATGGAGAGGATCATGCTACTACAATTTCTGCAAGTGAGACAACAGTCAAGAAGGAAAATCCTCAACCCCGTGCTTTCATCGACTTAAACCTCCCACATATGCCAACTGATTATGAGACTGCTGAACCCTTCAGCACTGAGGTGACGGACAGCCACGAGTATCTGAACCCAGAGGAACAGGCATGCCTACCAGAAACAAAGCAGCAGGATGATGGTTCCCAAGTTGTGGGGACATCTAATGGAGTGCTTGATGAGCAGCCCTCTATGAACTCTAGGAGGCAGAGTACCAGAAACCGCCCACCAACAACAAGAGCTTTAGAAGCTCTTGCATGTGGATTTCTAGGCACAAAGCGCAAGGGAAGGGACACAAGAGTCCCATTAACAGGTAACCTGACAAGCAGACCATCTCGTCGGGTACGCAGGACTGAAACCTCAGTACCTGCTCCTTCTTCTAGTACCAGTGCAGTTAGTTCTGACATCAAGGAGTCAGATGCTGGAACAAATGAATTGTATGGAAGCAGTACAAACCATACAGTCACATATAATGATTCATATGTTGAATCAGAAAGGAAAGCGACTCATGATTCGGGTGGGGTACCTTAAGCTGCCTAATTTTTGTCTCCTTGAAGAACTTGAAATGCAGCACTGTGGTTTTTCTGATGCTGTGCAGCCTCAAGGCATGAAATGCTACATTTTGTGGGGAACCTGCACCGTGCGGTGGATGGGGAAGCTCTATTTACATTTCAAGGTCATTTCATATGCGGTACTATATTTGCTCGTCCTAGTTAATTGGAATATGATTTTCATGGGGCATTCACATGGCACAATCTCTGGACGAGAGATCTCAGGGAGTCCTCCAAAAGTGGCTCATCATTTGACAGAAACTTCAGCATCCTGTTGGTCAGGTAACATTTGCTGTTCATATTGATTTATTCATCATGAGATTGATAGAATAAATTGCAGGGCAGCAGTGACTAATCTGTCCATACAAGGGAGCTGCCAAGAACTCAGCTGATATCGATTAATTATGTAGCACTTGAAGTTCTAATGATGTGCTCCCTCATTATACAAGTTTGTACTGAATTTATACAATCTTGTAGCATTTTAATGGCTATAATTGCTGATGTTCCTTACGAGGCATTATCATCTAAGAAATGGATCGTTTCTTTTTCTTTGAGGATTCAATTGTCTTTGCAGACTCCCCTCTACTTTTGTAAGAGCAGGGGATTTGGACCGAGTTATGTTAGTTTTTTCAGAGAGGTTCAGCTGTAATCCACTAATGGAGGCTCAACCATTGAACTCATTGATTAAATAAAACATTCATGATGCTCCTTCAGTTGTTCATCTAAATCAGCAATCAACCTTGTTCTATCATGCACTCGATTGCTTTGATTTCAAAGAATTTGGGATGAGACACACTGAGGGCATATTAGAATCGGGATTTCTTGTTATTGGCTGAAGGTAAAACTAAAATGACAAGCTGCGATTCATCGGTCATTGGAGCAGAAAGACCTGTTTTAGGCTGTGGAGAGCACCCCCCGCCCCGCCTCCACCTCCCGCCCCACAACTTTCTTTCTTTCTTTCTTTCTTTTTTTTATGATCTTTGGAGGGAAGGAAGGGGAGGGTGAAGAGAGAGGAAGGGAGCACATATTGAGCTAAACAGGGGTGAGAATCATGGAAAAAAAAAAGGTTAAAAGAGGGGAAATTCGCATGATGAAAACAATTCTATGTTAAATTCCCCTTTATATTTTTAGTCATCATTTTGCTTTTAAAAGATTATATTTTTATATGATTTTCTTAAATAAATTATATATTAAATGGACATGTTTCTGGATTTCTTGCTTTCGCATCATTTTCTATTTAATGTTGAGTTAAACCACTTCCCACAATGGTGGTAAAATTGCATGCCAATATCCACGATATTTAACAGTGATTTATGTTATAATATTGCTAATAAAATGAATATTCATTGGTATTCTAAAAGAAGATTATGTAAGTTATAAAGATGGTGTCCATTGGTATTCAAGGAAGTTATGTCTATTGGTATTATCTATAACATATTTTACCATTTGCTTGTAAATAGATGGCATGGAATTGTATTTGAGAAGGATTGAAGAAATAAGATAAGGATAAATAAGAAAAGATGAAATAAGAGAATATATTCTAATACTTTCTTTTCTTAGTCTCTTTGTTATATTGTTACTCTTTAATTATATAACACGTTATCAGCACGACTCTCTCTCATCATTTTACATTTGTTGAAGAAACTTTTATTGAGGTAAATATCATTTATATATATACACGATTGTCTCTAGTCCTTGATAAAATTGAAATAATTTTCATTCTAATAAAAGGTTGTGTATAATTTACTTTGTGTGCTTTAATAGTATTATTATGAAAATTTGGGAAAACTTGATTTTATGGCACTAGATATCATGGGCAAAAATTATCTATCATGAATACTTGATGCTAAAATCATCTGGAGGCTAATGCCCTTGGTGATACAATTAAAGATGGTAATGAGGTATCCAACCAAGACAAAGCAAAAGCAATGATCTTCCTGCGATACCACCTTGAGAAGGGATTGAAAGTTGAATACCTAACGATAAAAGATTTCCTTGTCATCAAAAAACAGTTATTCTCCCCAAGGCTCGTTATGACTAGATGTACTTGCGTCTACAAGATTATAAGACAGTAAGTGAATACAATTCAGCTATGTTCAGAATGAATACAATTCAGCTATGTTCAGAATTACTTTCCAGTTGAAATTATGTGGAGAAAAAGTCACTCATGAGGATATGCTAAAAAAAACCTTTTCACTTTTTATGCTTCCAATTTGCTCCTACAGCAGCAATATCGTGAAAAAGATTTTAAGAAATATTCTGAACTAATTTTTTGCCTTCTTGTGGCTGAACAAAATAATAAACTTTTAATGAAAAACCAATGAAGCCAGTCCAACTAGATCTGTACCATTCTCTGAAGTGAATGCAACTACATATCAATTTTATAAACAAAGTGTTGGCCCAGATTGCAACCCAAGAGGGGGGGGGTGAATTGGGTTCTTAAAATTTAAGACTTTTAGAAATGTTTTAAACAAATTAACTCAAGATGTGCAAGTGAGAGAAATTAACTTATAAGCACTGCACAAACAGAAATATAAGATAGATAGAGTGAGAGACAAAAGAGCACGACAAACACAAGGTTTTATAGTGGTTCGGTGCAATCCACACCTACGTCCACTCCCAAGATTCACTTGGGTCCACACTATAATCTCCCAAGATTACAGCCGAGTTGTTTTACAAGCTCACAACTCAAACTTGTTGTTTTTCCGGGATCACAACGAACCCAGCCGGTTTTACACGGGCTTACCAGCACAAAACCCAACTCGTTGTTTTTAACGGGATCACAACGAACCCAAAACGTAAGCTATCCCAAGCTTACAACGAGGTACAACTACCTCCACTGATTCAATCCACTTTGAATCAGTACACAAGAAAATAATTTCGAGTTTAAATACAAACAGCTCCTTTAGAGCAGAATAATCAAAATAAAGCTTAGGTTTAGAAAAGCCTGATTAAATAAGCTTGAATGTAGGCTTGGCTTCTTTGCTTCTCTTCTCCAACTCCTTTGAAGTATAGAATCAGGCCTAAGCTCAGATTCTCCTAGCTTTGGGGTTTTTGGATGTTGGTTGAAGCTTTTCTTCTTTTTTTTCTAGGTTGGAAGATCTTGATTTGCTCTTGGTTGCTTTGGGATCTCCTCTTGAACTTTTTGTAGATTGTAGATCTGGAGCACACGAATCTCTCTCTTTGATTTCACTCCTTTTGAATCTCTTTTCTTGACTCAAACGATTTTTCCAATAAGCTCTGTTTTTCCCTCTTTTTGAAAGATTTTCTTTTCTCTCTTTTTCCACCTCTTGTCTCTCTTTTGATTTGAAAAGAACTCCTCTATTTATAGATTCTGCAAAAATATATCCGTTAGAAACACAAAAATATAGCCGTTATTTGAAAATCTTACCGTTGGGGCTGACGTGTCGTCATGAAAAATCGCCCAGAATTTCAAGGAGTCGACTCGAGCACTGTGGGAGTCGGCTCGAAGTCGATTACTAAAAATAGAAACATTTTAAACGTTAGAGGGTCGACTCGCGAAGAACCAAAGTGTCGACTCCTGACAGTCGGGGGTCGACTCGAAGAAAATGGGGAGTCGACTCGAGAAGCGCTCAAAAAATATGGTTTCTGTTGTTTGAGCGGAGTCGACTCGCACAGTCCGGAGTCGGCTCGCACAGAGTCAGGGGTCGACTCTTGAAATCCAAGGGTCGACTCGAGAAAATCAGAAATTTCTGTTACAGTGGAGTCGACTCTGAAACTCTAGAGTCGGCTCCGGAACGTATCAAAAATCAGAAATTTTTCTGATTGACTTTGAAATTCGTCCCAGAATAATTTTAAATGAAATTTTGACTTGAATACAATAAATATGACATTAAGCATGAATTCAAGACATGTTTCAAGAAATCATTGATTGAGATATAACGTGTAAAAATTCTTTTTGAAATCTTAAATATTGAACTTGAAACTTCTTTTTCAAATTGATTCAAAACTCAGTGAATTTAAACATTGAGAGTCCATTGCTTTCATTTTGAATAAGCTCAAGGTTTTTGATAAATAAACTCATTATTTCCTTTAAAATACTCATGGCTTTTGGAAATCATCAAAATCAATAAGGTTGGGGTAAATACAATCTCCCAAATTTCTCAACAATCTCCCCCTTTTTGATGATGACAAAAACATTGAGTATATGCATGTTTGTATTGAAAAATTTTCGATACCAAAATCAATTGTTCATTGAGAGGCTCCCCCTAAATGAGATAGCTCCCCCTATGAAACTCAATTTTATAATTCATTCAAAATTTTCAATTTTTAAGTTCAAGCAAATAATTTTTCCCTTTTCAAATTTTAAGCATAATGATAACTTGTTATCTCTCCCTTTTACTTAAATTAACTCTCCCTCTTTCAAATTTTAAATTTAATTGTATTGAAAGCATATACGATTAAACAAATCTCTCCCCCTTTTTTGTAATCAACAAAAAGGTTAGGAAGCTCAATATATTAAATCGATTAACTGCTTATATCAATATCATTCTTTATCTTTTACCATTCAAATTATCAATTGAGGATAATCATTCAAGATATTCAAAGATACTTACAATTGAAATGTACATAAGTAATGCATCAAACTTTCTCATTACTTCAAAATGATATTACATGAAATGTAAACATACTCATTACATTGAAAGTAAACTTGACTTCATTACATCAAAATGAGATTACTCAGTACATTGAAATGAGATTACATCAAAAGTTTCTTCTTGTAATCCTATTCAAATGATCAACTATCTGCTTCATTCCTTCACATTGTAGTCTAACATAATCTTTAAGCTTATTATCAACAAAAGTACGCAGTCAAAATCTTATCCTGAAGCTCGGCGTTGCACTGGGAATAGGTCTCTGAGTCACCACAGATATCCTTAAGCTCTCCAAAAATATTCTTCAAGTCTTCACTTAAGGAGCTGGTGGATGAACTAAGAGTAGATTCAATAGATGCAACCCGATCACTAAGTGAATACAAAGCTTCTTTCAAATTCATAAACTTTTCATCAAATTCATTTTTCAATCTATTTTCATGCTCACAATCTCAGATTTGAATAAGGATCTAAGCTGATCTAACTGAACATCAGAAAAGCTAACAGATGATAAAGTAGATGTCTGAGCTGGAGCAGAGAACAGGAACAGGGGCTGGCAGAATCTGGAACAGAAGAGCTCTGAGGAGGCTCAGGTGTAGAATGTCTCACTGATGGTCTGGGGGCCTCAGCATCATAGCTCTGTCCTCTGCAATATTCTTCCTCTCCCAACTTCCATTCCTCTTAACAAAACCCATTCGATGAATAGTAGCCAAAGAGTAATAATCAGTATGCCTTAAATCCCTTTTCGGCTCACTATCACCAAATGCAATCCCTTGGCTTTGAAATAACTTCGTTAGAACCATGCCATAGGGTAAACTTGACTTCTTCTTCCCCCACAATCAGCAATGTACCAAATGATCATCCGAGGCAATTAATAGGCTTCCCAGAAACTACGGCATCCATAATAAAAATGTCTCTCTCAGTAACATAATCAAATCTGCCAGTCTTGGGAAACAATACCCTACTGCAGATATTGTGAAGTAACCTCACTCCAAAGGCAATTGGTTTGCAAAAACTTCTTCAAATCCCTCAAAATTTCTGTTCAATAATCTTGTGAGGGCTGGCGATCTATCCTCTGGGGCATAAGTGGATGGTCCAGACAGGGGGTCTAACAGTCTAGATAGAATAGTGGCAGTGATATTCAGTCCAATGCCTCTCACTACGCTCACTAAACCATTATCACCTCTAGTCAAATTTTTGTAAAACTCCTTAACTAGTGCAGGATACGTGGGACAATCCAGTGAACACATTTTCTCAAGTCCCATCTCAATCAACTGTCTACCTATTATAAAACCTTCATTCTCAAATAACTCAAAATCAACTTTTCTACCGGTTGTAATAACTCTACTGGCAAGGTGATCTACCTGAAGAGTGGTAGCTGGAACAGGAGATCACTCGGAGAAGATGTAGAAGACGAATCCGGAGATGGCTCGCGGACGGGTCGTCGAACGGTCCGTTTCCTCTTCAATCCGGCGCCACTACTGCTAGCTCCACGGGTTTTAGGTGCCATAGATCTAGATGGAGTGAATAATCAGAGGTTTTTGGAGTTTTGGAGGGTTTGGGAAAGCTTTGGAAAGATTTGGAAGATTAGAAATGATTGAAATGTCCGTGGGTCGACTCGTGCCCTAGATAATCAACCTGGGACCACGTCGAGTCGACTCGCGCAAAGCGTGGAGTCGGCTCCCGAGTAGTCACAGAGCACGACCCGAAATCGAGTCGACTCGCGCAGAGCGGGGGTCGGCTCCCGAGTTTCAACAGAAACAGGAGTCGACTCCGATACTGTCCGAGTCGGCTCCGAGACCATTTCAGAAAAAAAATAAAGATTCAGAGAATCTGAAATGAGTCCGGAATTTGATCTTTGAGTGTGATTAAAAATCATGGATTTTGAGAGATCAAATTGATATGAGTTCTAGATAAATTTCCTTAAGATTTTGAGAAATTGAAAGAACTCTAGATACATTTCCTTAGGGGTTTCAAAATCTATTCCAAAGGATCACAAATCCCTAATTCTCCTCTAAGATAACAAAATCTTTCTTCGCTTAAAGGTTTTGTAAAAATATCAGCTAATTGTTCTTCAGTGTTAACATATTCAAGACAAATTTCTTCATTAGTTACATGTTCTCTTATAAAGTGATATCTAATTTCTATGTGTTTTGTCCTTGAATGTTGAATTGGATTTTTAGTTAAATTGATTGCGCTTGTATTATCACATTTTATGGGTGTCTTATTAAGTGTGATACCATAGTCTTCAAGTTGTCGCTTAATCCATAGGATTTGCGCACAGCAACTTCCAGCCGCTACATATTCAGCTTCAGTAGTTGATAATGCAACTGAATTTTGCTTTTTGCTAAACCATGAGATTAAGTTACTTCCTAAGAATTGGCATGCACCACTTGTGCTTTTTCTATCTAACTTACATCCAGCATAATCAGAATCTGAGTATGCAATTAGGTTTAATGTTGAGTCTCTAGAATACCATAAACCTACATTTTTTGTTCCATTTAGATATCTTAATATTCTTTTAACAGCTATTAAGTGTGATTCTTTAGGTTCTGATTGAAATCTAGCACATAAACATACAGAAACATAATATCTGGTCTACTTGCGGTTAAATAAAGAAGGGATCCGATATACCTCGATAATACTTTTGATCAACCTTTTTACCTTCTTCATCTTTGTCCAGCTTGCATGAAGGACTCATTGGTGTTCCAAGGGGTTTCATTGATTCCATACCAAACTTCTTTAGGATTTCTCTTGTGTATTTGTTTGGTTGATGAAGATTCCCTCTTTGCTTTGTTTGATTTGGAGTCCAAGGAAGAAGTTGAGTTCTCCCATCATGCTCATCTCGAATTCTCCCTGCATCAACTTAGCAAATTCTTGACATAGAGAATCGTTAGTAGCACCAAAAATAATGTCATCAACGTATATTTGTACTACAAGTAAATCTTTACTTTTTCTTTTCAAAAATAATGTTTTATCTACATTTCCTCTTGTGAAATCATTTTCAATTAAAAATTTACTTAGCCTATCATACCAAGCTCTAGGTGCTTGTTTCAAACCATATAAAGCTTTGTGCAATTTAAAGACGTGATTTGAAAATTCGTGATCTTCAAAACCTGGTGGTTGTTCAACATAAACTTCTTCATTTATAAAACCATTTAAAAATGCGCTTTTAACATCCATTTGAAATAAGTTAAAATTCATATGACATGCAAATGCAAGTAAAAGTCTAATGGCTTCTAATCTAGCTACTGGTGCAAAGGTTTCATCAAAATCAATACCTTCCTCTTGATTATATCCTTTTGCAACTAATCTAGCTTTGTTTCTAATTACTATGCCATTTTCATCTAGTTTATTTCTAAAAATCCATTTTGATCCTATACTGAATGATTTTTAGGTCTTTCAACTAAAGTCCATACATTATTTCTTGTAAATTGATTTAATTCTTCTTGCATTGCTAACATCCAATTATTATCTTTTTCAGCTTCTTCAATAGTTTTAGGTTCAATTTGTGATACAAATGCAAGATGATTACTGATATTTCTCATATATGATCTAGTTCTTATTCCTTGAGATGGATCACCTATAATCAATTCCTTGGGATGACTATGAGCATATCTCCAGTCTCTTGGAAGATCTATATCATTATGATCAATATTATATCATCGTCCTTATGTGAATCATCATCTTTAGCTTCTTGCTCATGATCTGAAGATACTTCAATATTAAGTTTTTCAAGATCTTTTTCAATTATGTTTGTATCTTCCTCATCATCAAGCTTTTCAGAACTAGATGCTAAAGACTCATCGAAAACTATATGAATGGATTCTTCAACTACTAAGGTTTTCTTGTTAAATACTCTATAAGCTTTACTAGTTGTTGAATATCCTAAAAAGATTCCTTCATCAGATTTAGCATCAAATTTTCCTAAATTGTTTTTACCATTATTATGAATAAAACATTTACATCCAAATGCATGAAAGTATTTTATATTGGGTTTTCTTTCATTCCATAATTCATAAGGTGTTTTCTTTAAGATTGGTCTTATTAGGGCTCGATTTAAGATGTAGCATGCTGTGTTAATAGCTTCCGCCCAAAAGTACTTTGGTAGGTTACTTTCGCATAGCATGGTACGGGCCATGTCTTCTAGAGTCCTATTTTTCCTTTCAACTACACCATTTTGCTGTGGAGTCCTAGGGGCTGAAAAATTATGATTAATACCATTTTCAGTGCAGAAACTTTCAAATAAGTGATTTTCAAATTCAGTTCCATGATCACTTCTTAGAGATACTATGGTAGTGTTTTTCTCATTTGTGACTTTCTTGAAGAATTTCAGGAATATCGAGAAAGTCTCATCTTTGTGAGCTAAAAACAGTACCCAAGTATATCTAGAATAATCATCTACAATCACTAGACCATATTTCTTTCCTCCTAGACTTGTGGTTCTAGTTGGTCCAAAAAGGTCCATGTGAAGTAGCTCTAATGGCCTAGAAGTTGAAACAACATTTTTAGATTTGAAAGAACTTCTAGTTTGTTTTCCAAATTGACATGCATCACATATTTTGTTGTTTTCAAAAACTAGTTTAGGTAAGCCTTTAACTAAATCCATTTTAATTAATTTTGAAATAAGGTGTGTGCTTGCATGACCTAATCTACGATGCCACAACCAACTAATTTCATTTATATTAGCATTGTCAGCAATCAAGCAATGATCACTCAAAGATAATTTTTCTAGATCAACCAAGTAAACATTGCCATGTCTATAACCAGTAAATACAATGCTATTATCAATAGAATTAGTTACAGTGCATATTGAAGATTTAAATGAAACATTAAAGTTTTTATCACATAATTGGCTTATACTAATTAGATTATGCTTCAAACCATCAACATAAAGTACATTATCAATAAATGTAGATGGAGTTATACGAACTTTACCAAGGCCCATAATTTGACCTTTACCATTATCGCCAAACGTAACAACTCCACCTTTTTTTTCTTCAGGGTGATGAATTCATCTTTGTCACCCGTCATATGTCTTGAGCAGCCACTATCAAGGTACCACTTTTTCTTTGATC
Organism: Calamus simplicifolius; assembly: GCA_900491605.1. Taxonomy (NCBI): domain Eukaryota; kingdom Viridiplantae; phylum Streptophyta; class Magnoliopsida; order Arecales; family Arecaceae; genus Calamus; species Calamus simplicifolius. Next base: position 426,856 of record UESW01004894.1, on the reverse strand, counting down.
TTTTGGCTACAAGACATTCCTGCAACATAATTTAAACTTTATGTTTAGGTACCCAAGCTTTCTTGGGTCCTTCATGGTTAGTAGCAATAAAAATTGTTCCTTTCGGAACCCAAATTTTCTTTCCTTTAGTGTTTAATTTTCATTATTACTTATTGTTTTGCACTCAAAAGATTTATGTCCTTTTTGATTACATTTAAAACAAGTAATATTACTTTGGTTAGCTTTTACAAAAATATTTTTCAATGATTTTTGTTTTCTAATGTGTTATACCCTAAACCTGCTTTGTCAAAAACTGCTTTTTGACTATCTAAAATCATATTTAGTTTAGTTGAGCTTAGAGTAAATTTCTCAACAATGTCTTTATACTTTTTAACATCTTTCTTTAGAAAATCATTTTCATTAGAGATTGATTCTTTTTCTTTAATTAGATTTTCATTTTCAGATTTTATCAAATCAATCTTATGAACAATCATTCTTTTCATTAAGAAGTGTTTCCATTTTAACTTTTAAATCTTTAACTACAAGATTTAATTCATTTTTCTCTTTAATTAAATTTAAGTTTTCAGTTTTCAAAGATTTGTGTTTCTTTTTCAAAGCCTTGAAATCAATCATCAATTCATTAAATGCTTCAAACATTTCATCAAAAGTAAATTCATCATCGGGGGTTTCGGTACTTACCTCTTCGTTGTCGTCCGCCATGAAGCAAACATTTGCAACTTCTTTTTGTTCTTCTTCTTCGGAAGAAGACTCTTCACTGTCAGTCCAAGTTGCCATGTAGGCCTTTTTCTTTTTCTTATAGGCCTTCTTAAGTAAAGGACAGTCATATCTAAAATGCCCTGGCTTTTTACATTCATAACATACTAAGGGCTCTTTCTCTTTGTCCTTGTCCTTTTCCTTTTTCTTATCCTTTTCTTTTTTTCCTTCCATTTTTGATACAAATCTCTTCTTGTGGAAGGGCCTCCTTCTTTGCATAAACTTCTTGAATTTCCTTGCAAGGAGGGCTGTCTCATCATCATCATCCTCTTCATCATCGCTGCTGCTTACTTCCTTTTGCAGCTTGAGGGCGATGGTCTTCTTCTTTCTTGACTCATCCTCATTGACATGTTGTTTAACTTGAAGCTCATGAGTCATTAGCGAACCAAGAAGCTCTTCCAATGGTAGGATGTTCAGATCTTTGGCTTCTTGTATGGCTGTCACCTTGGCTTCCCAAGTCCTTGGAAGTGACCTAAGAATTTTGCGAACAAGCTCAGAGTTAGTATATACTTTTCCAAGACTTTTCAAACCATTCACAATATCAGTGAATCTAGTGAACATGCATGTGATGGTTTCATTTTGTTCCATGGTAAATAATTCATATTTATGAACCAAAATATTTATCTTTGATTCTTTTACTTGGTTTGTTCCTTCATGTGTTATTTCCAACCTATCCCAAATTTCTTTTGCGGAATTACATGTTGAGATTCGGTTGAATTCATTAGAGTCTAAGGAACAATACAAAATGTTAATGGCTTTAGCATTTAATTGTGCCATTCTCCTATCATTATCATTCCAATCCCTTTCGGGCTTAGGAACAATAGTGCCATCTACTACGTGTGTGGGTGTACTAGGTCCATTTATTATTACTCCCCACAATTCATAGTCAGAAGCTTGAATGAATATTCTCATTCTAGCTTTCCAATATGAATAGTTGGTTCCATTAAATAAAGGAGGTCTATTCGTAGAATGACCTTCAGCAAAACATGAACCACTTTGTGTTGCCATAAGGATCTTTAGCCCTTGATCGTGAGATCAAATTCTAAATGAGCACTTGCTCTGATACCAATTGTTGGCCCAGATGGCAACCCAAGAGGGGGGGGTGAATTGGGTTCTTAAAATTTAAGACTTTTAGAAATGTTTTAAACAAATTAACTCAAGATGTGCAAGTGAGAGAAATTAACTTATAAGCATGCACAAAAAAAATATAAGAGAGATAGAGTGAGAGACAAAAGAGCATGGCAAACACAAGGTTTTATAGTGGTTCGGTGCAATCCACACCTACGTCCACTCCCAAGATTCACTTGGGTCCACACTATAATCTCCCAAGATTACAGCCGAGTTGTTTTACAAGCTCACAACTCAAACTTGTTATTTTTCCGGGATCACAACGAACCCAGCCGGTTTTACACGGGCTTACCAGCACAAAACCCAACTCGTTGTTTTTAACGGGATCACAACGAACCCAAAACGTAAGCTATCCCAAGCTTACAACGAGGTACAACTACCTCCACTGATTCAATCCACTTTGAATCAGTACACAAGAAAATAATTTCGAGTTTAAATACAAACAGCTCCTTTAGCAGAATAATCAAAATAAAGCTTAGGTTTAGAAAAGCCTGATTAAATAAGCTTGAATGCAGGCTTGGCTTCTTTGCTTCTCTTCTCCAACTCCTTTGAAGTGTAGAATCAGGCCTCAGCACAGATTCTCCTAGCTTTGGGGTTTTTGGATGTTGGTTGAAGCTTTTCTTCTTTTTCTTCTAGGTTGGAAGATCTTGATTTGCTCTTGGTTGCTTTGGGATCTCCTCTTGAACTTTTTGTAGATTGTAGATCTGGAGCACACGAATCTCTCTCTTTGATTTCACTCCTTTTGAATCTCTTTTCTTGACTCAAACGATTTTTCCAATAAAGCTCTGTTTTTCCCTCTTTTTGAAAGATTTTCTTTTCTCTTTTTTCTCTTGTCTCTCTTTTGATTTGAAAAAACTCCTCTATTTATAGATTCTGCAAAAATATCCGTTAGAAACACAGAAATATAGCCGTTATTTGAAAATCTTACCGTTGGGGCTGACGTATCGTCGTGAAAAATTGCGCCCAGAATTTGAGGAGTCGACTCGAGCACTGTGGGAGTCGGCTCGAAGTCGATTACTAAAAATAGAAACATTTTAAACGTTAGAGGGTCGACTCGCGAAGAACCAAAGTGTCGACTCCTGACAGTCGGGGGTCGACTCGAAGAAAATGGGGAGTCGACTCGAGAAGCACTCAAAAAACATGGTTTCTGTTGTTTGAGCGGAGTCGACTCGCACAGTCCGGAGTCGGCTCGCACAGAGTCAGGGGTCGACTCTTGAAATCCAAGGGTCGACTCAAGAAAATCAAAAATTTCTGTTACATAGTGGAGTCGACTCTGAAACTCTAGAGTCGGCTCCGGAACGTATCAAAAATCAGAAATTTTTCTGATTGACTTTGAAATTCGTCCCAGAATAATTTTAAATGAAATTTTGACTTGAATACAATAAATATGACATTAAGCATGAATTCAAGACATGTTTCAAGAAATCATTGATTGAGATATAACGTGTAAAAATTCCTTTTTGAAATCTTAAATATTGAACTTGAAACTTCTTTTTTCAAATTGATTCAAAACTCAGTGAATTTAAACATTGAGAGTCCATTGCTTTCATTTTGAATAAGCTCAAGGTTTTTGATAAATAAACTCATTATTTCCTTTGAAATACTCATGGCTTTTGAAATCATCAAAATCAATAAGGTTGGGGTAAATACAATCTCCCAAATTTCTCAACACAAAGGCATGGTCGTGGATGTGGCCGTGGATGTGAACGTAGTCAAGGACGTTTTGGTAAACTCCTTCTCACCACCTGAAGTGGGAGAAAAATGAGAAAAATGAGAAGACAATTGGGAAATGCAAGGAAGACTTAAGTAAAAATTTAATGGATAACTCATGCTATCATTGTGGAATGAAGGGTCATTGGTTGCGTACCTATCGTATGCCAAAATACCTCATTGAACTTTATCAGGAATCATTGAAAAAGAATGAGAAAAAGATGAAAACAAAATTTGTTTCTGAATCTGGCCCTTCTGATACTGGATTTGATGATTTGGATGTTGCCGACTTCTTTATCCAACCAGAAGAAAATAATGATTATCTAATTGATAGCATGAATGTATAAGAATAATTTTAAGAATTCCTATGTTATCAAATAATACCATGCAATAAAATAATCTCTTATTATACATATGTTTGTTTTAAAGAAACCGATGTAATGATGAATTGTGACTTTTAGTTTTTATGCCTTTATATACCTTGTATTCTAATTTGTATTTCATTACATGTCATTCTTTCCATGAAGAAAATAGAATTATCTCGAGTAGGATCTTTTGTCGACAACAATAATTTATGCCTCGTCGACAGTGCTACAACGCACACTATACTTAAAGATATGAAATACCCCTTCTACTTAAGAATGCAGGTAACAAATGTCAATACAATTGATGGTAGTGCAAAATTGATTGAAGGCTCTAGAAGAGTCCATATCATTTTGCCTAGAGGAACAAAATTCATAATTAATGATGCCTTATATTTTGAAAGGTCTCGAAGAAATTTATTGAGCTTTAAAGATATTCGCAGAAATGGATATCACATTGAGACAATTAATGAAGGCAATATTAAGTATTTGTGCATTACAAGTACAATCTCAAACAAGAAATGTGTATTAGGAAAATTCTATGCATTTTCCTCTGGTTGATACTACACAATATAAGCACAGTTGAAGCATATGCTATAGTAAACCAGAAGTTTACTAATCAAAATGATTTTATAATTTGGCATAATCGGTTGGGTCATCCTGGTTCAATTATGATGCAAAAAATTATAGAGAATTCATATGGACATTCATTGATGATTCAGAAAATATTATGAAATGAATTCTCGTATTCTACTTGCTCTCAAGGCAAATTAATTATTAGGCCATCATCGGCTAAAATTAAGACCGAATCTTTGGATTTTTGGAACGCATACATTGTGATATTTGAAGGCCTATTCACCCACCAAGTGTACCATTTAGATATTTCATGGTTTTGATTGATGCTTCAACTAGATGGTCACATGTATGCTTATTATTGACTCGCAACTTGGCGTTTGCGAGACTACTAGCGCATTTAATTTGACTACACGCTCATTTTTTAGGTAATCCTATTAAGACAATATGCCTTGACAATGCTGGTGAATTTACTTCTCAAGTATTCAATGATTTTGTACTGCTATTGGAATCATTATTGAACATCCTGTAGCATATGTTCATACTCAAAATGGTCTTGCGGAATCGCTTATCAAACGGATCCAATTGATTGCAAGACCATTACTTATGAGAGCAAAACTTTCTTTGTCTACATGAGGATATGCTATTTTACATGCAGTAGCACTTATTGGCATCAAGCCAACGAATTATCATGAATTCTCTCCATTACAATTGGTTTATGGTCAGAAACCAAATATTTCTCATCTAAGAATTTTTGAATGTGTGGTTTATGTTCTAATTGCTCCACCACAATGCACTAAGATGGGACCTCAAAGGAGGTTAGGGATATATGTTGGGTATGAATCTTCATCTATAATTAAATATCTTGAATCATTTACAGAAGATTTATTTACGGCACGTTTTGCCGATTGTCATTTTGATGAGTCTATTTTTCAATATTAGGGGAAAAAAATAAGCAGCTGATAAAAGAAATTAGTTGGAATGAATTATCAGTCCCATCTCGATCCTCGTACAAAACAACATGAACTTGAAGTTCAGAAGATAATTCGCATGCAAAAACTAGTAAATCAACTGCCAAACAGACCTTAAAAGAGTGACAAAGTCACATATACCAGCTGTAAATGCTCCAATCAGAATTATTGTCCCTGAAGGACAACCTACCACTGCTAATGAGATAAAAGGACAAGTAAAGCGTGGTAGACTAGTTGGTTCCAAAGATAAAAACCCTCGCAAAAGAAAAGGAGCAAAGCATTTAGATAATCAGATTGAAGATATTGTGATGCAAGAAAAGATTCTCAGTATAATAATAGAAGTAATTGAGACTCCAGATGAGTCTGAGAATAAGGCACCTAAAATTGAAGAAAATAAAGAGATCTCTATCAATTATGATATAACTGGGAAAAGATGAAACTGATATAAGATGATCGTCGACGATAAGTTTGCATATTATATTATGCAAATATTAAAAATAAAAATGAGGATCATGAACCAATGTCTATGGAAGAATGTAGACATCGACAAGATTGGCCAAAATGGAAGGATGCAATCGATTCTGAATTAAAATCGCTAGCAAAACGTAAAGTTTTTGGATCAATTGTCCAAACACCTACTGGTGTAAAACCTGTAGGATATAAATGAGTATTCGTGCGAAAATGGAATAAGGATAATGAAATTATGAGGTATAAAGCACGACTAGTTGCCCAAGGGTTCTCACAAAGACCCGGTATTGATTATGAAGAGACATATTCTCCTATGGTGAATGCAACAACTTTTCGGTATTTGATTAGTCTCGCAGTGCATGAAAAACTTGAATTACGTCTTATGGATGTAGTGACAGCCTATCTATATGGTTCACTTGACAATGATATCTATATGAAAATCTTAGAAAAGTCTAACTCTAATTCGAGAGAACTTTATTCGATAAAGTTGCAAAAGTCTCTCTATCGGTTAAAACAAGCATGGCGTATGTGGTACAATCATTTGACTGAATACCTATTGAAATAATGCTATAACAATGATCTCATATATCCTTGTATCTTTATAAAGAGATCTGGATCACAATTTGTGATTATTACAGTATATGTTGATGATTTGAACATGATTGAAACTCCTAAAGAGCTTCAAAGAGCATCAGATTGCCTAAAATAGGAATTTAAAATGAAAGATCTTGGAAGAACAAAATTTTGCTTTGGCCTGCAGCTCGAGCATCATAAGAATAGGATTTTTGTGCATCAATATGCTTATACAACAAAGATACTTAAAAGGTTTTAATTATATGGATAAAGCACACCCATTGAGTACTTCAATGGTCGTAAGGTCACTTGAAATCGATAAAAATCCTTTCCGACCTAAGAAAGATGACGAAGAACTATTTGGTCATGAAGTACCATATCTTAGCGCAATAGATGCATTATTTTATCTTGCGACTCACATTCGACCTGATATATCTTTTCCAGTAAACTTGTTAGGAAGATATAGTTCTTCGCCTACAAGGAGGCATTGAACATGTGTTAAGCACATATTTCGATACCTCATAGGTACAATGGATATGGGTTTGTATTATTCAAATTTATCCAAATCCGAGTTTGTAGGTTTTGCAGATGTAGGATATTTGTTTGATCCTCATAATGGTCGATCACAAACGGGTTATGTCTTTACATATGGTGGCACTGCTATTTCATGGCGTTTTACAAAGCAAACAATTGTGGTTACATTATCTAATCATGCTAAAATCCTGGCAATTTATGAAGCAAGCCGAGAATGTGTATGGCTTAGATCGATAATCCAACATATTCAGAAGACATGTGGATTATTCTCTCAAAAGGAGGTACCAACTATTTTGTATGAGGATAATGCAACATGCATAGCTCAACTAAAAGGAGGGTATATCAAAGGTGACAGAACAAAATATATATCCTCAAGGTTCTTTTTTACTTATGACCTTCAGAAGAGTGGTACTATTAATGTTCAACAAGTTCAATCTAGCAATAATCTCGCTAATTTATTTACAAAAGCACTATAGGAGTTAGTCCGAAAAATTGGACTACGACGACTCAAGGATCTCGAATGATAATTTTAAGGGAAATATATCAAGATATGCAGTCAAAAGGGGAGCAAAATATTGTATTCTTTTTTCTTAGCTATGGTTTTGTTCCATTGGATTTTTGGCAAGGTTTTTAATGAGGCAGTATCCCTTTTTAATAATAGACATGAATGATGTACTTTCCATGGTTAAATAAATGGACATTCAAGGGAGAGTGTTATAATATTGCTAATAAAATGGATGTCCATTGGTATTCTAAGAAGAGTTTATGTCAAGTTATAAAGATGGTGTTCATTGGTATTCCAAGAGAGGTTGGTATTACTTGTAACATCTTTTATCATTTGCCTATAAATAGATGGTATGGAATTGTATTTGAAAATGATTGATGAAATAAGATAGAAATGAAATAAGAAAAATAAAACAAGAGAGAACGTATTCCAATATATTTTTTTTTATTCTCTTTGTTTTATTATTATTTTTTAATTATATAATAATTTAAAATTTAAGTTTAGCCGTAGTTTTTTTTTTTTTTTCATGAACCCAGTCTTGAGGTCCGATCCAGGGTCTCACCATGTGAGTAGCCGTGTTAGAATTGCTGGAAAAGTGTAACCATGTATTAGAATTGCTGAAAAGTATACCATATCTACATTGTAAAAGGAACTGGGAAGTCTAATTGCACATCCCGCCATGTTGGAAATTGAGAAGACTCTTCGTATCCCAAGCTATTGGAAATTGAAGAGACTCTTCGTATCCCAAGCTCATCTTGGACTTGGAGTTTTTGGAAATTGTTATTGTTGCTGGTTTCAATATTTGCTTTAATTAATTCTGTTTCTTTAAGGGTCTATAAATATTATGTAACCCTTCCGTTTACAATGCAATAGAAAAAACTATTCAATATTTCCTTCTTCCAACATCTGGTATCAGAGCCGGTTGGCTAAGTTAAGATGGCTTCTTTGAGTAGTGCCGGGAGCATTGGAAGATCCAGATGGAGGTGCTGTTCGGTTTTCAGGAGCTGACCGAGATTATTGAAGAAGGATTTGTCGAGCCAGGAGCAACGGCAGATTCGACAACGGAGGAGCAGAAGACAACAAAAGAAAGTCGTAAGAAAGATCGTAAGGCTCTCTTTTACATCTTTCAAGCGATAGATTCGTCAATATTTGAAAAAGTGGCGAATTCGAAGACGGCAAAGGAAGCATGGGATACTCTCATCAAAATTTACAAAGGTGTTGAGAAGGTCCAGAAGGTTCGGCTTCAGACTCTTCGTCGACAATATGAGCTCCTTCAGATGGAAAAGTCGGAGTCTATTTCCGACTATTTCTCACGGGTCTTGACTCTTGTCAATCAAATGAAGGCCAATGGTGAGACTATTGGTGATCAACTTATTATCGAGAAGATTCTTCGGACGCTAACGTTACAGTTTGAATATATTGTAACTTCCATCGATATATTGTAACTTCCATCGAAGAGTCACGTGACCTCTCTGTTTTGACCGTGGATGAGTTGGTTGGCTCTCTACAAATGCATGAGCAACGACTCAAGGAGAAGGCCAAGACGGTGGAGGAGGCTCTTCAAAGCCAGTTGGTGTTGCCTGATGACAAGAAGAATCTTTCTACTCAATGAAAGATAAAAGGCGGCAGGAGAAGCAACCTCGACAACAAAAAGATAAGTCCCATATTCAATATTTTAATTGTAAAAAGTATGGGCATTATAAATCTGAGTGTCGAAGCAAAAGATCTGGTGATCAAAAGTTTCATGCTAAAGTAGCAAGTTCTGTCGACAGATTTGATGATGAGCATGATAATGCTCTTTTATTCACGTGTGATGCTTCGGTGGAGAACCATAAGAATGTTTGGTACTTAGACACTGGATGCAGTAATCACATGTGTGGTGAAAAGAAGTTATTCTCACATTTCGATGACACCTTTCGTTCGGAGGTGAGGTTCGGGAATGATACAAAATTTCCTATCATGGGAAAGGAAAGCATTAAAATCAAGATAAAAGATGGATCGGTTTCAACCATTTCCAACATCCATTATGTTCCTGGCCTTCGAGAGAATCTCCTGAGCATAGGACAGTTGTCCGAGCGAGGCTATCACATAATCATCAAGGATGAGGTTTGCATGATTCATGATGGCAAAGGAGGATTGATTGCGAAGGTAAAAATGGCTCAAAATCGCCTTTTTCCTTTGTATATTAATTATGCTACATCGTGTTTTAGTGCCTCGGTGCAAGATTCTTCATGGCTTTGGCACAAGCGGTTCGGACATGTGAATTTCGATAGCTTGAAGCTATTGTGTCGAAAGAAGATGGTGCGAGGTATGTCCGAAATTTCTTCTCCAAAGGAGATCTGCGAACCATGCGTCATTGGGAAGAAATCTAGAGAAAGCTTCCCTTCAGGACAATCATGGAGAGCGATGAAGCCATTGGAGTTAGTTCACTCTGATCTCTGCGGACCGCTTGGTGAATCGTCGAATCGAGGGTACAGGTATTTTGTTACCTTCATCGATGACTTTAGCAGAAAAACATGGGTTTATTTCTTGAAGCAGAAGTCCGACGCCATCGATGCTTTCAAAGAGTTTAAAGCCTATGTTGAAAACCAAAGTGGGCATAAAATTCGGATTCTCCGAACTGATCGTGGCATAGAATATTTGGTTGGTGATGGTTTCTTCAAGCAATGCGGCATCAAGCATCAATTGACAGCACGGTATACTCCTCAACAGAACGGAGTAGCAGAAAGGAAAAACCGCACTATTATCGATATGGTACGTACTATGCTTCATTCTAAACATTTGCCAAAGCATTTCTGGGCAGAGGCGGTTGCTTGTGCTATTTATTTGTTGAACAGATGTCCCACTAAAGGTCTTGAGTTCAAGACACCGACGGAGGTATGGAGTGGTCGAATCCCTTCAGTTCTGCATCTTCGTGTGTTTGGGTGTATTGCTTATGCCCATGTGCCAAATGAGCTACGTAAGAAGCTTGATGAGAAGAGCGAGAAGTGCATCTTCTTCGGTTACAGCAATGAGACAAAGGGTTATCGATTGTATAATCCAGTAACAAAAAGGTCATTATCAGTCGAGATGTTACCTTCGACGAGGAAGGAGAGTGGACTTGGAACTCAGAAGAAAAGAAGCAGTTTCGCTTCGTCCTAGATGAGGAGGAGACGGTTCAGCCCGATTCAGATAGTCAATCTGAACCAGTAGCAGCTTCGATGGAACCAGGTTCGATAGCAGGGACTACAACAGCAGTTACTTCATCAAATCCTGTCGAACATCTTACTGAAAGTTCCTCACGTCCACGGCGAGAACGAGTTTTGCCAACTCGTTTAAGGGATTGCATTTTGTCAAAAGATGATGATCCCTCTGACGAAGAAATTATCAATTTTGCTCTTTTGCAGATTGTCATCCCACAAAGTTTCAGGAGGCTTCCCAAGATGATGATTGGGTTCGTGCGATGGATGATGAGATCCATGCAATCGAGAAAAATGATACATGGGAGCTCACTTCTCTTCCAGAAGGCAAGAAGTCCATCGGCGTAAAGTGGGTCTATAAGATCAAGTACAAGCCTAATGGTGAAGTTGATCGGTTGAAGGCTCGGCTTGTAGTCAAGGGTTACAAACAAAAACCCGGGATTGACTATTTTGAGGTATTTGCTCCGGTTGCGAGGATGGATACTATTCGTATGATTTTTGCTTTAGCTGCTCAAAGATGCTGGAAAATACATCAAATGGATGTCAAGTCCGCATTTCTCAATGGCGTACTTGAGGAGGAGGTGTATGTGGATCAACCTGAGGGTTATGTCAAGAAAGGACAAGAGGGCTTTGTCTACAAATTGAAGAAAGCTCTTTACGGCCTTAAGCAAGCCCCACGAGCATGGTATACCAGAATTGATTCTTATTTTCTGAATCACGGTTTACTAGGTGTCCTTATGAGCATACTTTATATGTAAAAATTGGCTTGAATGGTGAGATGCTCATTGTTTGCTTATATGTCGATGATCTCATATTTACTGGAGATTGTCAAGAGATGATTTGTGACTTCAGGGAGGCTATGACTCATGAGTTCGAGATGGCGGACATGGGTCTGATGTATTATTTTCTCGGCCTAGAAGTTACACAATCGGAGGATGGTATTTTTATTTGTCAACAAAAGTATGCCAAGGATATTCTTGAGCGTTTTAAGATGGCTACTTGTAAACCAATTAGCACTCCCATGGAGGACAGATTGAAGTTGACAAAAGACGGAAGTGGTTCCGAAGTCGATCCTACTTATTTCAAGAGGCTAGTCGGGAGTTTGAGATATTTGACTTCTACCAGGCCAGATCTTGTTTTAGTGTTGGAATGATAAGCAGATTTATGGAGATTCCTAGACAATCACATTTGCAGGCGGCAAAAAGAATTCTACGATACATTAAAGGTACTATAAATGATGGTGTATTCTATACTGCTTCTAATGTTTTTCAGCTTGTAGGATACACAGACAGTGATTGGGGAGGTGATATTGGAGAAAGAAAGAGTACTTCCGGGTATGTTTTCTCTTTAGGAAATGGAATTTTTTCCTGGTCTTCAAAGAAGCAGCAGGTGGTTGCTTTGTCCAGCGCTGAAGCAGAATATATAGCAGCGGCTTATTGTGCTACTCAAGCAGTTTGGTTGCGTTCGATGCTTGCTGAGTTACAGCATAAGCAGAAGCATTCGACGATGATTTATTGTGATAACAAGTCAGCAATTGCCCTAGCAAAGAATCCAGTCTTCCATGGAAGAAGCAAGCACATTGATATAAAGTACCACTTCATTCGAGATCTGGTGAAATCTGAGGAGATTGTGCTGCAGTATTGCAAGACGGAAGACCAAGTGGCTGATATGTTCACTAAGCCGTTGAAGTCAGATTCCTTCCTCAAACTCAAGAGACTGATCGGCATGGTCAAGATGACCTCGGTCTAAGGGAGGCTGTTGAAAATTGAGAAGACTCTTCGTATCTCAAGCTATTGGAAATTGAAGAGACTTTTCGTATCCCAAGCTCATCTTGGACTTGGAGTTTTTGGAAATTGTTATTGTTGCTGGTTTCAATATTTACTTTAATTAATTAAGGGTCTATAAATATTATGTAACCCTTCCGTTTACAATGCAATAGAAAAAACTATTCAATATTTTCTTCTTTCAACACGCCATGATTGTAAAAGTCCACCGTATCCCCCTACTTTTACAATCATGGCGGGATGGAATTGCGTGGTATATGTGAAATACGGAATTGCGTGATTCTCACGCAATGAGTTAGTTCTGACAAGTATCACGGGAATGAAAATGATTCAGATTGCCACATTTTGCGATCACTATATGTGAGAATACGGAATTCCAGGCTCCATCAATCACAATCATCCCAAGCCATGCATTGCAACCTATTGGTTCCACATTTTATAGCCTTGCAAGTCTCCGCGTAATTCATCATACATTCTTGGCAGCGACAACTTTGTCAACGGCTTTACAGAGTACACATCCTCTGCAATATACATGAGTCATGTTATGCTGCAATTATTCATCTCAGTGATCCAATATTTTGGGTGGATGGCTTTGATCACACTAAAACAAAGATTACTGTACGAAGCCACCAAATGCTTCTAGAAATGAAATTTCAGGTAGAAGAGTGGCCTCGTGGCATTCTTAGTCCATCATAGCTTCAAGATGTGCTCTTCTGAAAGAACATAAAGTCCAACAATAAGAAAATCCCGATGCATAAATAAAGTAGCATTTTGAGGCGTTTGGTAATAATCAGCTAACTAAAATCTAGATCTCTAGTCGCTGATATTTGTTTCTGTTTTTGATGAGAAGGCAAGAGAGGATATAACTTCTTGCTCAAATGCTACAAAAAAAAAAAAAACACTTTCTTTAGAAAAAAATATGAATATTAAAGATTTTAATGAAAATACTTTGGATGAAGCTCTTTGAAATGCCGTGATGAAGGCATCGTATCTCTCTGCAATCGTATTATAAATGACAAAAAAGAGCTTCATAAACCTGAAAATAAATCCATCTAGTTGGCAATATTCTTATCAGTTGGCAAAATGAATCTTGTTCCACACGTCGTTTCATGAAACAAATGGAGATAATAAGCAACATCAGTAGCTTGTGATCAGGGAATTTTTAATCATGCAAGTCTGCCATTTGATCAGTTTCAGTCAGTCATACTAATAGAATGGCTTTCCAGATATGAACATTATCATCATTGCTGGCACAAGCGAATTTCCTTATCCCATCATTTCTAACCGCCTAAAATTTTGCTTAGAAGTTCGAAACATCTGATAAATATTTCACAATAGTGATTGTTAATACTAGTTTTAGAAACAGTGATGCTTCTGCATTATATTGTCTCAGCAAGATACAAGATTTAGCTTAACCAGTTACAGACTTGAATAACCAGAAATTTCTCACGAGGATTTAGGTTTCATATATAAATATCCACAAACATGAATATATATACATTGAATGGTACCAAGAAAAATGTCAATGAGTTGTAATCACTTGAGTAGTTGCAGAATCTCCAAAAATTTTACATGTACAAGAAAATTAACCACATATTTCCAACAAAGCTTTTCAATATCCACGAATGAGGAATAGTACCTTAGACTTTACAGGTACAGACTGAAAAAATCACAACGTAATTGATAGTGGAATGTTTCCCTAGAGCCAGAAATTACATAGATTCTTGAGCACCGATGTGTGTGGCTTGTTGATCCATAATAACGCAAAAACCTTCTTTTGAAGTACAATGGATTGCTGGACCCTTATCAAACTCTCTTCATTTGAGCTTTGAGCTTCAGCTGCAGGAGAAAAAGAAAAGAATGCGGAAGTTGCCACCTGATTAGATAACACAACGAAATCATTTTTAAAAGTAGAAGTTGAAACTGTTAGAAGTTGAAACATGTCATGCCCCAAAAACAATCCAAATGCTTCACATTAATGCAAGAATATGCATACCTCAGTGTAACAGTTGTGAAATGCAAGGTCCACCTTATCTGTCTACCCTTAGGACATTGTTGGTTATGTTACCACTGTTAATAATCTCTCGCTGAGGATCAATTCTCCAATGACCATCAACAATAAATTTTATCTGATAGTAACAAAATAAAATAAAATTACCAAGTTTATCGTCCACTAGAATGAACTAGCTTTAAGCGGGCCTCAAGGCATTCAGATATATATATATATATATAGAGAGAGAGAGAGAGAGAGAGAGCAGTTCATATCACAGCCAACAAACATATAAATGGCATATAAATTCTATCAGAGCTATCAGAGCCAACAAAACAAAGTTTTGACTGAACAAGTCAAAAAGTTATGACTTGTATTCCAAGAGGTAAGAGGGTTGCTTTGCAATTATAAGTAGAGAACCTGCCCTAGGAGATGATTCCCTGCGACCTATGCAAAGTTATTCCTTATCATCACCCTCTTACACTCGAGTTTAGTGCAGCTTGGTTGGTTACTGTATTAGGGCTCATAATCTCACAAGAATTTTAGCCAGCTTGGTGTCTTTAGAAACACTCAGACAAAACCACCAATTTATTATATTCCTGGTGGCAGTTGATAAACAACTGCCACTAAAACTAATGCTTTTGTCACATAATAGTACTATCATCTAGCAGCATCTTCGTTTACTGCATCAGCTAAAAATAATTAGTGATTAGTGGCATTTTTTAGCAATTAGTAGTAGATATTGCCACTTTGTTAATTGCCAGATACACAAATCTCCAAGTCCCTCCACTGAGCCCTCCAGCTTTCTCTTTTCAGCTTTTCCTTTCCCCCAACACTTCTCCATCAGACCACTTTAATGCCACCACCTTTGCTACTCTCCTCCAGCTCTGCTATTATGCGACTCCACCTTGTCTATGGCTCCAGTCTCTGTGAATCTACCACCGTTTTATGGCAGGAAGGGAACCCCAGGCGTCACCTCGACCACGTCAACCAATACAGCTTATCTTCTTTACTGAAGCTCGCCTCCCAGGGTCTCTTTTCCTCTCATCCCAAGAAATTGCGACCAGAATCCAGATCCTTGGCATCAATGAAAATGGGAGAATGGCCAACCTGAGCCAACACCCTTTGGAATAAGTCGAGCTGGATGTCATGACAATGAAAAAGGATTAGATGACAAATACAGCAGCCCTCTACCCAACATGAATGAAGCAAACTTTCCTAGAGGCATCATTGAGTCAAATTGGGATTTCTCTATTTTTTATTTTAAAAAAGTATTTTTGTTAATATTTGAGAGGCTAATTATATTTGGTCTATTTTGGTGTACAGAGACTATCACGAGTCTAATTTATCTTGCCATTATAGGAGTCAATTACTACTTAATCTAGCAGCCAATAATCAGTTTGTTCCTTTTATTGTATCCTAAGGGTCTATAATTCCATGTCCTATTGTCAATCCAGAAAAGAAATTTATTTGGAATTTCAAAGCCTTCAATATACAGGATCAAATCATTCAAAATGAAAAAGGATGGTCTGTTCAATAAGGATCACGTGTTTTGGTCAAGCATTCTTGTTCATACTCATGATTGCAGAATCTGGTCCTCTTCTAGAGATTCTAGTCAACTTATCAATTATTTGCCAAAGTTGTATTTGCTCATTGGTAGAGATCCCAAAGTTATATAGGTTGCTTCCTATCCTAAAACCAGCCCTCCCACAGACCTCATATCTCGGAATAGAGGATACGTCCACCTTTAAAATGTCAATAACCTTAAAAAATCATCTTTGGTGATGCAAGGTCTACCATCTTGTATTTACTTAAGAAAATATTTATTGAAGGAAATCCTTCTGACTAGTTAATATGTGTATCCTCTTTCGTGAACATGAAGCTTCATTTTACACCATTTTTTTTGGCTATGATGGTAGGCACCAGAAAATCATATGAGCCATATATTCTCTATTTAAGAAAAATGGCATAAGCATGTTACCCCATTCAGTACCATACGATAAGTAATGTTTTGTGAGGTTATCACTAAGGATTCAAATGTCATTGCCAAGTCGACATGTCAGGATAAAAGATGCGCTAATCCATGCCATAAAAAAAGATTTTTTTTGCAAATATAACCTTGTAAATATAGCTTATTTTGTATTTGTTCTCCAAAAATCACTATTTGCATATATATATATATATATATATATATATACTCAACTCAACTCATCTAAGCCTTTTCCCAACTACATGGGGTCGGCTACATGAATCTGCTTCCTTATTTGCATGCATGTATAAACTTTTCAAACGTACTAATCAAAAAGTCAATAGTTTTTTTTCCACTTAAATGGCTATTTATTAACACTAGCCAATAATCTAATGGTTGGAGTGTCCACGCTAAAACAATATTTTATATTCCATGCTAAAACAAGATTTTATATATATATATATATATATATATATATATATATATATATATATATATATATATATATATATATAAAATCTTGTTTTAGCATGGACACTCCACCCATTAGATTATTGGCTAGTGTTAATAAATAACCATTTAAGTGGAAAAAAAACTCTATTGACTTTTTGATTAGTACGTTTGAAAAGTCTATATAAATTATAGTTCTTGTAATTTTTTTTAAGGGCATTAACATAACAGGTAATATGTCAAATGACACTTAAACATGTTATTTATTAACAATTTAATATCATTAGAAAATATAGCTGCATTTATGCAAACAATAAGTTCATCTGAGAGGTACATATGATAGATAAGACATTTCTATAACGGCATATATGCAAAAAGATAAAAAGAAAAGGCTTCATGAGGGATACCTAGCCATATCTAGCTACGTAGCAACCTCATGTTGATTCCCTACATATATATGCATGTATGTATATATACAAGGTAAATTTAGCTACATTCGAATGTAGCCAAGTTCAGGATCCGATCACCTTCCTTACTCTTGAATCCATATGAAAATCGGAGCAGCCACTCTACCTTTTTCACTTTTTTCATCTTTGAATTCGTGAACTTGGCTATATTGGCTTGAATATGTATGTGTATATATGCATGTATATGTATATATATATATATATATATATATATATATGTGTGTGTGTGTGTGTGTGTGTATGTATGTATATATATATATATATATATATATATATATATATGTATATGGTCAAGCCCAAATCTAATCACCTTCCTAACCCTTAGATCCACATGGATCTCGAAGAAAAAAAATCATTCATTAGCCATGGTTATATGCTTTTTTTTTAAAAAAAACCGAAGAAATAAACAGAAACATTTCAAAAGCAATTAGAAACAAAATGAAAGTAAACATGAACTATTTCAGGACTGACAGTAAACACTTATCTTATAAAATAAACACCAACATATTCAGAATAAATAGCTAGTTTGAACCAATAAACACCTAATTTGAATAGTTAACAAAAATGTTGTATAAATAAACAGAAACTATTCGACCTAGAATTAGTTTCTCTTTTTTTTTTCAATTCTAAAATTTGAGATCCTTTTCATAAATAATATTAATTAACATTAGTTTGATGAGTAGCCATCGATAAACTGGTGTTGTGAGCAGTCACATGCATTATAATGTGTTTATAAGCAACAGCATGGATTCAATAGTTTGATTTGTGATGGCACATGGAAGATAATAACATGGATACCTCTCACTAACAGGAATTTGAACATAGTCTAAATGATAAAAGAATGCTTTTCTTAGTAGAGCATAGTGTTGGCATAATACAATTATATACTGTACAATCATTATGTTGCGCAAGAACATAATATTACACTTCAATCCTCATTCATGCCTATCTATGATCCAAAAAGCAATAGCTTAACTTGTGTATATAGTAATCTCGAATACTGGTGGTCATGGTACAATATTGGCAGTTATGAATTGTAGAGTCTACCTACAACCCATAAATAGTGAAGAGAAAATCATTGCAAATTTACAATGCTGGTCATGGTCTACAGGGGTGGCTTCGTTGCTTCAAGAGAGACTTGTTTGAGGCTATGGCTATTGTATGTGTCATTCATTTTCTTCTTTTAAAATGGACCTCTTATAACTTCAATGGTATCTTCTTAAACTTTTCAACTGAAAAATAGTAAAATCATTCCTTTAGAATCAAGACTAAAGAAGAGAGAATATAAAGATAAAAAAGAATCCAATTGAATGTATGAGATAAGTCAATAAGAGCATGAAGTTAACAAGTACTAAAGTATGCTGATGTATTTAATTATCTATTCCACCAGATTTGGCTTATCTAACAGTCTTCAAGATCAGTCCTGTAGCTTTACATACCTGGTAAACTCCCGGATAAAGCCATAACACTGCTGACCAGAGTAATGTTTTCCTGCAAGGTATATAATGAAAATGAGCTAACAACACCCACAGAACTCCTTTAAGAGTATAAAGAGCTATTAGTTCAAAACAGCATTAAGCAAAGAAATTGAAGGCAAATCATAAATTTAAGCACAAAAATGGTTTGTTGAATTTTGAGGAACTAGCTTAAAATTAATCTGTTTGCTGTCAGCCTAGCTGTGAGCTAATCATTTACTTCACCTTCTGCAATTGCAGACCTGTGATATGTTCCACAACCCACTTTTATTGACAGTATTCTCCAAATTTGGGTTGCATAAACTTCAATTAATGGTGAGGAGCTGTTATTTTTTCACAGAAACTAACACCCAGTGCACCTCATGCTACCATTTTTTCTTTATCTAATAATAAAAGGATGAAAGGCAAACGTTGAGTAGACTCACTGGTGCCAAACACAAGCAAGGGTTTGCTAATAAGCTTTTCATGGGAGATCTGACCTGGAATATGATTTCTACACCTAACTAGAATGCATACATTGCCGAGTGATCATACCAGGCTAATGTTTACATGAATATGCCAAATCTAGACTACATTATGGCTATACGATTGTATTTTTTTCATGAAGAAAAAAATAATATGGTCTAAAGATACATATGGATGCTGATGGTGAATTAGCACAGTATTGAAATGTAAACTTCTCAAATATCTTCTCGGTAGTGTGATCAGTAACTATATAAGCTAGAATTATATCACAGCTAAAAATAAAAAAGTAAAAACTAGATATTTAGTTAATTATTATGAAGGGGAACCAGGTACTTGATTTGTTATCTTATGTTCAAGCAAGGTCCTAAAAGAGAAATAGCAAGAATAAAATTGGAACATTTTTTGGCATATAAAATTGGGACTTTACTAATCAAATGAATGGCATCTCATTGATGGAAAGCTTTTTAATGGATAGGAAAACGTTAAGAGCTATCTGACTGGTGAAGGCTGCTAACAAGTACCAGTACTCAAAAGGAAGCTTTGCCAAGATTAATCTACAAGGAATTAAAATATGAGCCAAGCACCATGGCATTCAATGTTAAAAACATCAAGATCATTAAAATCAGATTGCACATAAAATATTTACAGCTCTTTCATTAGGAAGACATCGTTGATACTTCCAGACTCCATAATTTTACCACCAGCATTAGCGTAATCTCAACAGAACTGTTCTTCCAATTTTTAGTCAGCTGTTTTTGGGGATTTCATCATCCTGTAGCTTCCAAAATTTTGGCTAACAATACTTGGTAGGTGAAGGTCAGATTGTTTCTTTTATTTTAATATTCCAATATACTATGTCTTGAATGCAAGGAGTTGGAATAGTAAGTTGGATTCACTAATTTTCGAAGATTTTCAGATGGCCTCCTTTACACATAATTGCCCTGTTGTTGCTAATTTCTTCCATCTTCCTTTCATCTATATATGGTCATGCACTATTTTTATATTAGAACTTAAGGTAAGTACATCATTATATCAAGGAGAATTCACATTTCAGCATCATAATTCCTGTAGGTTTTCCTCATAAGATTATAGCCAAAGAAAGAAGCATAAAAAGCACACTATGGAAAACTTCCAAAATGGTTTTTAAATTTCTTGGTATCTTCATTCTTTCTTCTTTTAATTTTTTATTTTTTATTTAATTATTTTAAGGGAACTCTAATCTGACTAGTTGATCTATTGGATAGAGATGCTTCACAAATATAAAATTTTATGAGAACAAAATATGCATTTATCTAGAGAGAAACAAGCCAGATTTGGGAGCTTTACCAGACCAAGACTGGGAGCTTTACCAGACCAAGACTTCAAGACTAAAGTCCATTATGCCAATCCCAAGACTACGGGGCCTCGTCAACGCCCAGGTGAATTAGCTAGAAGATTCTAGCAACTACTTGACAATTCATTGCCAACCCTTTCGCATCCTTATGGGATAGGAGGCATCCTGCATGACCCGACTCATTCCTTTGAGAAGCTGAGAATTCGATTAGGCAGTATCCCTATCTCTTCTCTCTTCAGACACAGGATGCCTCAGCTGTCCCATATACATCCTGCCCAAGTAATTCCCGGTCCACTAGTGAAATGCTTGCGGCCTAGCCAGACCATTCCTAATTTCTCTTGATGTGCTCTAGAAAACAGAGGGTGAGAGAGAGAGAGAGAGAGAGAGCTTGAGGGCTTTGATGAGGGCTTTAATTTTGTAGGCATAGCATTGGAGATCCAAGAACTGGGGGGATGACCGACCATGGATCTCAAGGTCTTCAATTTCTCTAACATCATCATTATCTCTCCGATTTGGAAAACTTCAAATATCAAAATTTCAAATTGGGGCATTTATCCCTACATTTCTAGGGATTTGGGACAAATTAAGGAAGAGATTAGATAAGGTTGGTCCAAAGAAGGATAAGAAGGGGTTTAATTTAGTGAAAATGGTTTAGGGTAATTAGTGAGGCGGTGCCACATAGTAGAAGGCATGTGGAAAGGGCCACATGTCATTTTATTCTCTAATGTTTATATTTTTTTAGGTGTTTATCTTAGATACTTTAATTAGTTTTAGTTGTTCTATAAGAAAATTGATGCTTTGCTTCATTGATTAAGGATAAAGAATTAGGACACCCTCATACCACAATATTTGGAACCTTTGTTAGCACCTTGTATGACAACTCAATGCCAAGCTATTGACAACCATGACTTAGTTATTTTTGTACTGCTTTAATTACAAACTTCTTCTATAATAGGGGGTGTCCTTCATAAAGGCATATTGTGTTATGTTCTAAATAATTTCGAGTTCTTAAATATAGCATAATGAAAACTTTTTGGAGTGATTCCTTCTTTACCATGTGTGACTCCTAGTAGCCCAAGCCATTTGCTACATTAGTTTTGGTATCAAAGGTAGGATAAAGATGGCAAATAAAGTCGCAAAGCCTAGAGGAAGCTTAACCAACATAGAGTGAGATGAACATTTGCTCATTTTTCTTGATAAAATAGAGAGCGGAGATCTGACAGCAAAAGATTGCAGCCAGCAGAAATGATTCCAATCAAAAAAAAAAAAAATGGTGCTGAGGCAAGTGAGCAAAATGATAAGTATGCTTCACAAGCTGGCTTTAGCCAAACATGCTGGCGCAGTCAAATAAGTCCTAACAACAATGATCAAAAACAAGGAGAATTGGCTTCTATTGGCTATCTTTGATGCTCTTATTAAGAGTGGTGACAAACTTTGTAAGCTTATTATCAATGGACTTAGTTACATGAACATGATATCTCAAGCTACTATTGATCAATTAAAGTTGAAATATTAACCACATCTGCATCAGTAGAAGGTCGCATGGGTAGATAAGACTACCATTCCAGCAACTCAACATGCTCTTGTTTCCATTTTCTATAGTAGTTATAAGGATGATATTTGGTGCAATGTCGTGCCTATATTGTTACACATTCTTTTGGGCCATCATTGACTATATGATAGACAAGTGTGTCACTGCAGTAGGACAAACATCAACTTCTTTGTGTTCAACAAGAGATAATTGTTTTGGAGCCCGTAGCTGAAGAGTTGTAAAAATATAGCAAGGTGAAGCCCAAGATTGCCAGGCCAACCAAAACCTTGAATTTGCTTTCTAACGAATCTAACATTGCAAGCAAGGAGACAAAAATGGTGTGTGCTACAATCTCGAGGGAAACAAAGCCTACAACAGGTGTAACACCTTCAGAAATGCCTAAGGAGGTCCAAAAAGTGCTGACTGATTTTTCAGATGTAACTCTGGAGGAATTACCTGATGAATGACCACCCTTGCTTCATGTTCAACGTACAAGAGTCCAAGTCCTAGTGCAGTGCCTACTCTTCTTACACCTAAAAATGATGGAAGCTGGGGAATGTTTTCGATAGCAAAGCCATAATAAAATCACTATCAAGTATCATTTTCCAATTCCAAGATTTGATGGCATCCTAGACATGATGCTGGGATGTTCTGTCTTCTCAACAATCGACCTATGAAATGGCTATCATCAAATAAGGATCAGACCTAGTGATAGAATAAAAAATGGCCTTCAAAACCAAGGATGGCTTGTATGAGCGGCCTGTTATACTGTTTGGTCTCAGTAATGCTCCTAGATCTTCATGAGGTCTGTAACACAAGAATTTAAATCATTCATTGGTAAATTTCTTCTTGTCTGTTGTGATGATATACTTATATATAGTAAGTCAAACAACAAAAAGCATATCTCTCATCTATGACAAGTCAAGAATTTTTTGATTAGAGAAATTATACATCAAGCATAAGAAATTTTCGATAAGAGAAGATATACATCAATATGAAAAGTGCCCATTTATGACTTTAGTTAAGGTTCGCCCTCTTGGCACGAGACTCGTATCTGCACCACACTGTACAAGAGAAGCTATGCATCAATATGAAAAGTGCATATTTATGACTTTTAGTCAAGATTCACCCTCTCGGTACCAGCCCTCGTATAGGTACCACACTGATACAATGTGGTATACATGGTAATGTAGGTTAGTTTAGCACATCGAGACTTGTATGCACTGTACTGAGTCTCGGTTTGATACCAATATGTTATGGTACTGAGTCTCAGTTTGATACACACTATATAAGAAGTTCAACATTTTCATGGCCTAATCATTTCTATTGATAATTTACCAATAATTTTAGTACTATCACGGTGCCAATCACTAATTCAATGAAAGGGAGATGATTTATTTGGTCAAAGGCAGCTATAGAAGCCTTTAAAATAATTCAGAGACTTAGCCAAGACCCCAGTACTCTGACTTCCTGATTTTTCAAAGCTCTTCAAAGTAGATAGCGATGCCTCACAAGTTGTCATTGGCTGTGTTCTCATGCAGGAGGGACACCCTGATGCTTATAATAGCAAGAAGTGCAACAAGGTGAAAAGGTTTTCTACCTCTGGTAAGGAATTTTATGTTTTGCAAGTTCTATGTTTTGGAGGCATTACTTGATTTCTTAGAAGCCTGTGCTTTATTTAGGCCATCAAACTTTGAGGTATATAAATTCTCAAAGAAGACTAGTTTTGGACATGGAAAATGATGGAATATATGCAAGAATATCATTTTGTCCTCAAGCATCAAGCATTATGCTAGTATTAAAAACAAGACTTCAGATGCGCTAATTAGTGTATATATTACATTCTATGGCTATTCATGAATGGATTTGATCAACCCAAAAGATTTTGGTGTCATCTATGACACACTAATGGCTGAACAACGAGATGAATACCTCTTCACCATACGTGACAGGTATTTCTTCAAAGAAACCCATTGTGCCGTCCCAAACCTCTTTGTAAGATCAAGTGATAGGAATTGCATGCAGATGGGGCTGCAGGACACTTTGGGAGTGATAAGATTATTGCCATAGTAGTGGATCCATTCTATTGGCCAAGTTTAAAGACCGATGTGAGATGATTATTCAACAATGTCAGACGCATCAATCAGCCAAAGCTCAAAAGCAGAACACTAGATTGGGCTCACCACTTCCCCTAACACATGAGCCATGGAAAGATATATCTATGGATTTTGTCCCAGGCTTCCCCAAGACACCTCAAGGGCATGGTTCTATACTGGGGGTCAACAAATTCT
Source organism: Calamus simplicifolius (assembly GCA_900491605.1). Taxonomy (NCBI): domain Eukaryota; kingdom Viridiplantae; phylum Streptophyta; class Magnoliopsida; order Arecales; family Arecaceae; genus Calamus; species Calamus simplicifolius. The sequence continues at coordinate 402,345 of UESW01004894.1, read as the reverse complement.
AAATAAAATCATAAAGGCCCAGTCACACTATGGCTAACCCTACGCACACCATCCTCACATAGTGTTGTGTTTTTGATACTATGCATGCTGTTTATATTCTTATACATCAGAGTATCACAGCAGTGTAGACAATCCATAAAAAGGTATAATGAGTATGACTTCTATCATATAAGCACCTCAGAATGCCTATACAGCTGCAAAGTGAGTCAAATAATTAACAAGGATGCGAACAAGTCCCCCTCCACGTACGATATGCAGTATAGAGACTTCAAACTTGGTATTGCTTGCTTAGCTATTGTATTACTAGTTTTTTTTTGGTGGTATGTGGTATTTTTATCACCTGTCTTGATGGTTATTACAATTTTAAATATCTTAAACCAATTTTTATTGGCATAACATGGTTAGGTTATACATTATTACTTTAAATAGTAAAATGCACAAGAAAAGACATACATGGGATGATTAGTTGTAAGATCTTATAATTGTTTTTTTTTTTTTTTGAACAAAATAATTTTTAAGCTTTCAGAAAGAAATTAGAAACTAAGAAATAGTTCAAGGTAGGGTGAAAAGAGGAATCTAGGTTATCACAGCCATCTCTACCAAAAAAGTCTGCAGCACTGTATCTCAGTCCAATGTGAATTTGTTATGAAGAATAATTTTAAAAACTGAAATTGTAATAACCAGATATCTAGTTTTTTATGTCAATTTATCAATTAATATAGAAATGTCAAAACAAGTTTCCAATGTAAGAGAATGCATTTAATTTACATATCAACAAAGCTTAGGTCAAGATTGTCATTAATAATTAAGGAAAAGAAACAACAATGTTCACCATTCAATGAGTAATTCATAATTAGAAACTGAGAGTTATATGATATGGAATTTAGAAGAGATGTACTTATCAAAGAGATGGAACTTCCTATAAAAGCAGATCAAGAAAGGGAAACTTCAAGAAAAACATGGTGCAATAACTGGCAATGAAAACCTGTCATCAGGTCGATCTATAGGTTCAGAAAAAGGATTTAGATCCATTTTTATCCGATGAAGCCACCCGTTGAAGCTACCAGCAACTTCTACAATTTCACCATTTGCCCAGTAGTCAATGCGGACCTATATTAAGCATTCCAAATAACAATGCCATTTTCAGTGCATATCTGACAATGAAAAAGATCTATGCTGAATACACCAATTAAGGTTGTCAAAGAAAAACCAGTACTCTTCACATTTATTGCACATGGCCAATTCAAGATGGAGCATATACGGATGGCTGTGAACACATCAATTGTTGAAATGTCCGCTAAATTTTTTCCACCATGCGGTCTTCTATTTACATCAAGAATTAAAATTTTGGGACTGGTGTCCATCCTGGTATGGACCCAGATACAGACAGGTACTTGACCATCAACAAAAAATAATTAACATGAAAAAAAATTGAGTTCTGTGAGGCACTATTAGCCTAGCATCAAGATACAACTGTCCCAGATCATCTCAGCTTGTACCAGCTTGGAGGATTGGTATGTCCTAATACATGAGCAAACTAGAGTCTCCTCCGGGGCATCCCAAGTGATTTGCACAAAAGGAATGACAAACATGTTCCAATATGGATGTAGTACTCTTATTGAGTATCTTTTTATAGTGTCATCTATAGAGAGAGAGAGAGAGAGAGAGAGAGAGTTCATGGTCATGCATTTACCAAAGCAAAAAAGCATATCTACATAGATGGCCTCTAGGACTTAACCCATGGACAATTGCATGATCTCTACTATCATATGCAAATTCCCCACAGCCACCCATCCATGAGTCAGATCATAAAACCCTCAATTCTTCAACTAGATTCCACTTGAAACTGCTAGCTATCCACAGGGGCAGAAAAACAAAGCATACCAAAAAAAGGTAACAATGGGATGTGTCAATTCCCATAGTAGCATCCTTTCAAATCAGTCACATGCATTGCAAGTACTGCATGCTACATCATATATGCACAGAGTTGGACACAATTAGGCACAAGATCAAGGTTTAAAAACCATGGGACAAAGCCATCCTAGTCTTTTTAGAACAGCACACGCCGTTGTCTCATCTTTTCCTAACACTTGGGACAGGAGATGTCCCAAGATGTGCCTATCAAGATGCTAAGATGATGGCAGGACCATTCCATCTCCACAGTTGGGATAGTAATATGTCCTAACATCCCACAAGACATCCTACCGGGATTTAAAACCATGCACAGGATATACCTAAACAATGTGCAAAGGAGTTACCTCTTCTAATTCACGAAGGTTTGCTTGAGCCACATTAAGTTCCGCATCATTCACTGCTATAGTTCTCTGCACATTACCAATCTCAGATTTGGCCTTGGCTTGCAAATTGAATAAGGTGAGCTAAGACCAGAAAGAGAGTTAGTTTCTTTTAAAACTCGTACCAAACACAACACCCATTTTATACTAAAATTAATCCATAGAAATACAGTTTGCTGGAATACAATCAAAATATATACTTGAAAATGTAGAACGATTCAAACAATCAGCAAATGCTGTCCATATTGCTCTCTTCTCCTGTTCCTTCACAGCCCAAGGCATTAGCACCATTGAAGACATTTTTTCAGTCCACAAACTATAGGTTTCGATCTGATTGTGATGTATAACACTATGTAAGGTTTGCATTTTCCTGAAAAGTTGATTAACTGTCATCACATATAAGAGTTGACTTATCTCCCTTATTCAAGCAGAGCCTGTTAACAATGCTAGAGTGCTTATGCTCATGAACAATATTATTACATTATAATATATGCAAGCTTAACATAATTATTATAATATTATTTACTTTTTTATATGGTTTAATGCATTTATGATGTATAAATCACTAATAAATTTATAATATAGATTACAGCTATAGTAGATCTAAACACAGATTATTAGTTTAGTGTTTTTAGTATTTAGCATTGTGATGTGCTTGTGAGAACAAATATAATGGCCAGATAAGAATTAAGAGTTAAATAAGTAACCTCCAAAGACGTATCAATCACAAAAATGAGGGGACTGGAGATGTGCAAGGTAGAATAATAAGGACATCAATTGTTCTCACTAGATTATATCATAAGATAATTAGATTTCAGCATATAACATTTATGTATTTGTTACCAAGTCTTGGAACTGCCAAGTCAACTCAACTCAACTCATCTAAGCCTTTTCCCAACTATATGGGGTCGGCTACATGAATCTGCTTCCTCCACTCTGCTCTATTCAGAACCAAGTCGACATTCAAATTACAGATAATTTTTTTTTTTTTAATTATTTCTGTCCATGTTAGTTTATATCTACCTCTATCTCTATCCTTACCATAAATTGTTAAAAGATCACTCTTTCTAACTAGAGCATCTAAAGGTCTCCGTTGTATATCCAAACTACTGTAATCGATTTTCTCTCATTTTATCTTCAATTAGGGATATCATTTCTCTTTTATGTTTATTTCTAATTCTATCTTTTAAAGTTTTACCACATATCCACCTTAACATACGCATTTCTATTACACTTAATTTATTCACATGTTGTTTCAATATTGCTCAACACTCTGTTCCATATAACATAGCTGGCCTAATAGCAGTTTTAGAATTTTTCTTTCAATTTTAATGGAATGTGCCGATCATACAATACTCCCGAAGCACTCCTTTACTTAATCCATCCTACTTTAACTCTATGATTCATATTTTCACCTATTTCACCTTCTTGCTAGATAATTGATCCCAAATACCTAAATTTTTCACTTCTTGATATCTTTTGGCTTGCAATCTTTACTATTTCTTCATTTGTATTTCTACTCCCACTAAAATTACATTTTATGTATTCAGTTTTAATTCTACTAATCTTAAAACCTTTAGATTCTAAAGCATCTCTTCAAATTTCTAGCTTAGCATTTACTTCAGATTTAGTTTCATCAATCAACACTAAATCATCTGCAAATAACATCAAATAACATACACCATGGGATATCATTTTGAATATCTTTGGTTAATTCATCCATAACTAATACAAAAGGATATGGACTTAAGGCAGATCCTTGATGTAAACCTATAGTAATTGAAAACTCACTACTTTCTCCTATTGTTATTTTAACAATAGTTATTACTCTATATACATATCTTTTATCAATTCTATGGAGCTTTTAGTAACTCCTTTATTTAAAACCCGCCATATTATTTCTCTAGATACTCTATCATATGCATTCTCTAAATCAATAAACACCATATGAAGGTCTTTTTTTTTCTTCTCTATATTTCTCCATCAATCTTCTTAATAAATAAATAGCTTCCATAGTCGATCTTTCAGGCATAAATCCAAACTAATTATTTGACACCAAAGTTTCAGCTCTTATTCGATTTTTATTATTCTCTCTCATAATTTCATTGTATGACTCATTAGCTTAATCCTTTTATAATTTGCACAGTTTTGAATATCTCCTTTATTTTTGTATATGGGTATTAATGTTTTTTTCTCAATCATCCGATATTCTTTTAGTTGCTACAATCCTGTTAAATAAATTGATTAACCACATGACTCCAATTTCTCCTAAGCCTTTCTAAACCTCAATAGGGATCGCATCTGGTCCTAATATCTTTGCATTTTTTATTTTACTCAAAGCCTTTTTAACCTCATTGTAACGACCCGGGCCTCGGGCCCGCAGCACCCATGGGCCCGTTTCATTACAAGAAAACAAGATGGACAAGGTCCACACCAACTTGGGCCACCACAACCCAAAAAGGGATCCAATTGGTACTTGTCCATCTTTTTAACTGGTTATAAACCATACAACCAACTCCCAAGCGATGAGGACGTCACCAGGGACAATTGATCACAACCACCAGGCAGACAGAATTCTAAGGTGGCCCCCATAGGTTCAAGAGGTGGCTCCATCAATGTAGCGCTTTACCCTATGGCCCCCACCTTCTGTGGCCCCCACAGGTTCAAGAGGTGGCTCCAATCGATGTAGCACTTTGCCCTGTGTGGCACTTAGCTCCTACACTTTTGACTGGTACATGGCTCTGATACTATATTATAACGACCCAGGTCCCGGGTCCGCAGCACCCACGAACCCGTTTCATTACAAGAAAGCAAAATGGATAAGGTCCACACCAATTTGGGCTACCAATAGTTCCATATCGAAAAATTGAGAGTTAGTTGAGTGGTTTATATGTAGTAAAGTAAGAAGAACAAGGTACCAATTGGATCCCTTTTGGGCTGTGGTGGCCCAAGTTGGTGTGGACCTTATTCGTCTTGCTTTCTTGTAACGAAACGGTCTCTTGGTGCTGCTGGCCCGGGGCCCGGATCGTTACAAAATGATATCAGAGCCACGCACCAGTCGAAGTGCAGAAGCTAAGTGTCATACATAACAAAGTGCTACATCTATTGAATGAGAGCCACCACTTGAACCTATGGGGGCCACCTCTAGAATCCTGCCTGCTTTGTGGTTGCGATCTTGTGCCCCCGGCGACGAGAACGTTGCCTCTGTAAGGGGGTAGATTGTGATGCCCCTCCCAATAGTCCCACATCGGAAAATTGGGAGTTGGTTGAGTAGTTTATATGTAGTAAAGTAAGAAGGACAAGGTACCAATTGGATCTCTTTTGGGCTGTGGTGGCCCAAGTTGGTGTGGATTTTGTCCGTCTTGTTTTCTTGTAAAGAAACGGATTCGTGGGTGCTGCAGGAAGCATGCTAAATCTATGAAAAAATTTATGCTCATTTATTACTTCTAAATTATCACATCTTTCTATCCTTAAATTTACTAATTATTTTTATTTAATAATTTTTAAAATAACTTTTTCATCGTTCTTTATCTCTTCTTTTACTAAGACTCTTATATCTTCATCCTTAATACATTTAATATAGTCAAGATCTTTTATTTTCTTTTCTCTTAGTTTTGCCAATTTATATATAGTCTTTTCATCTTCTTTCGTATCTAGTCTATTATATAAATTATCATAGACTTTAAGTTTGGCATTACTTACCGTTTTTTTAGCTTCTTTCTTTACATTCCTATACTTTTTAGGACTTTCTTCATCCCTAACCTCTTACCAAATTTTATAGTTTATCCTTTTAAGCTTGATAGCAGCTTGAACTTCCTCATTCCACCACCAAGTTTCCTTTCCTACTAGTCCTACTCCTTTTGATTCTCCTAAAACTTCTTTTACTATGCTTTTTATGTATTTAGTTGCTTTTTCCCATATTAAATTAGGATCACTATCTATATTCATAGTCATTACTCTAATTAACTTTTCTTTAAATAATTCTAGTTTTTCTCCTTTCAAATTCCACCATTTAATTTTTGGATTAACAGTTGTACGTGCTACTCTAGATTTTATTTTTATCCATATGTCTGCTAGCATTATCCTATATTATAAAGTTAAACTTTCTCCTGTAATAACTTATCATTTTTACATGTTATTTTATCTATCTTCCTAGTTAAAAAAAAAGTCTATTTGACTTTTATTAGATCCATTTTTAAATATTATTAAATATTCATCTCTCTTTTTGAAACAAATGTTTGCTATTGTTAGATCATACGCCACTGCAAAATCTAATAAGCTCATGCCGGCTTCATTCTATCTTCAAACCCATATCCTCCATATACCATTTTATATCCATCCCTCTGTTTACCTACATGTCCATTAAAATCTCCTCCCATATATATCTTTCTAATTAAGAAAAAGTCTATTTGACTTTTATTAGATCCACTTTTAAATATTATTAAATGTTCATCTCTTTTTTGAAACAAGTGTTTGCTATTGTTAGATCATACACCACTGTAAAATCTAATACGCTCACGCCGGCTTCATTCCTATCTCCAAACCAGATATCCTCATGTACCATTTCATATCCATCCCTCTGTTTACCTACATGTCCATTAAAATTTTCTCCCAAATATCTCCATGTTCCAATTTATATGCGGCTTCTTGTGGTATTTCTTGCATTACTTCATCTATGTCTTCCCAAAATTATGTCTTAGTTTATTAGTCTAATCCTACTTGTGGTGCATATGCACTAATTATGTTAATTATATTATTCTCAATTATAAGTTTTAGTGATATAATCCTATCTCCTTTCCTAGTTACCTTAACAACATATTCCTTAAAATTCTTGTCTACAATTATTCCTACTCCATTTCTATTTTTATATTTTTCAATGTAATATAATTTATATCCTGTATTCTCTATTTTTCTAGATCTTTCACCTACCCATTTAGTCTCTTGTAAGCATATTATATTTACTTTTCTCCTAATCATGGTGTCCAGTATCTCCATAGTTGTTAGTGTTCCTATGTTCATGTTGCTACTCTAAGCTGACTATCATGGACTAACTTCTTTACATGCACTCGTCCGTAGTGCAGGAACCCTTGCTCACTTATCACTGCACCCGAGCGTGATGCAGCGTCCTTGCCCATTTTTCAAAACATTCGAAGGCAGATGCAACGCGTCTCTTAACGGGGACGTCCTAGCCCTTCGCATAATCTGATTTACTAGGTTCCGATGGAATCTATTAGCTATCTTACAAAATATAATGAGAAATCAAACAACAATTAATGGCATATTGGTAATTAGAAAACTAAAGATTTCCTTTTCATATTATTTTTCTTTCCCTTTTTCCTTTACTTCATGCTCATTTGTGAAAGCATTTAGTCAGAGAACAGAGCTCTACACTAGCCTAAGGCATTGGGCATAATGTCATATTACTTAATTAATTTTAACATAGCCAAAATCCTCTGAAATTTATCTAAATATAACATTTTTTTGCAAACTGCAATCTGCGCACAATAAGAAAAAGTACACTCGGTTTTACTCTAGAGTAAAAGATAGATGATGCCAAAACATGATAAATTCAAGCCCAATTTGGCTAAGCTTTTGGAGGATCCAAAAGTACTTTTAGAGGCCTAAAGCCCCTTTGATTGATTTTATAGTGTTTGGTAAAATTTTTAAAAGTACTTTTTAGCTCCACCAAAGACTGTTAGAAGCTCTGAAAACTCCAATTTAGAGCTTTTCCAAAAGCTCTACTTATCAACTGTCAGAAAGCTTTTCATTAGACTTGGGAGGTTACAAATTCGAACCAAAAGAAGAACAATATTTAGTATTATAATAAAATAATCATATAATATGACTAATAATAAAATATATTATATTTCAATATTATTATAACAATATTACAATATATTATAATAAAAAAAAATTATTATAATTGTATGATAATACTATTATAACTATAACATATTCTGTAGTGTAATATAAGATGATAATAATATAAAATACCATAATATAGTAGTATGCAAATAATATTATTATACTATAAACGGTATAATTTTGTAATATTACTATATAATATATCACAATACTGTGATATTATTATTAGATAATAATGATCATAATTTTAATAGTACATTATAATATAATTATTAAATAATAGTAAAATAATATATTATAATAATTTTACATTATAATTATTATATTAGAACATTATTATATTTCTTATGCTATATTATAATGCAATAAATATGATATAATTTAATATTATTATATTATAATAGTATTAAAATAATTTTTAATAATTTTTAATAGGTTAGTCGAAAGTATTGTGCAATGTCTTTATCATTTTTATTCTAAAAGCACTTTTTAAGTTGGGTAAAATACAGATTACTATTTTATGATTTCAGCACTACCAAATTTGACCCATATGGTTTGAAATATTACACTTAACTGTCATATGTTTATAAAGCTATCAAATTATACCCATATGATTTGATATGTTACACCTAAATACCATGTGTTTTAAACACTATCAAATTGCATCGATATAGAAGTTTGGACATATTAAGTAAAGCTTAAGTAGAATTAAAATATATGGGCAGTTAAATATAACATTTCAAACTATATGGATACAATTAGTGTTTAAATACTACATAACAGTTAAGTGTAACATATCAAACCACATGAGCATAATTTGATAGAATTTAAAATACATGGCAGTTAAAAATATAACATCTCAAACTACATAGGTGCAATTTGATGATGCTTTAAACCACATGACAGTAATTTATATTTTACCCTTCTTAGCTTGTTTACCAAACAGATGTTAAAGTCTCATAACATTTTAAAAATATAGTTACTAAACAGAAAATAACATTTTTTTCAAAAACTGTGCTTTCAAAAAGCTCTTTTGCTAACAACTCTGCCAAAGGAGGCCTCAGTACCTTCTCTTCCTCAATCTGTTGCCTTAATCGGGAAAGTTCCATCTCCTTTTGATGCTAAACATACACAAAGCACCTTTGTTTAACATTTTATAGAGCGCTAAGCCACCAACACAACAGGAAATAGGAGGAAATAATCATACCAGCAAGGCTTTTAGATGATTGATTAAAGTCTGGTCATCACTTTCACGAGCCTGAAGATTAAACAGCCGAAAAGGATATTGAGATTTAGTACAAAGATCAGTCATATACAAGAAAAGGTAAATTTTCATTGTATGAAGCAACCTCAGAAGCCAAATCCTCATCAAAATTGGTGCATTCACCTGATGAAAGATTGCTCCTACATATCAAATCCAAGAACCAAGTATGTGACAGTTAGTCTAAAGAAAACATCATAAAAAGTAGAAACAATACTAGTTATGTGGTTTCATATCGATTAGGAGCAACATGAATAGAGAATTTATACAAGAAAAATGTCCTCTAAGGATTTGGAGGATATTATTCAGTCACTGAAAATCCAACATCTTACCAATCATTTCTGTCAGAGATTATGTCGTTCATATGCTGTGTTTCCCAATGGAAGTTTTGCCTCATTAAAGAGAGATAATGAACATTTGTGCATATATCTTTCTCAAAACACGAGGGCTCCAGTGACCATGCACATGCATCTCCTACTCAATAGGGCACTTCTAGACAAAACTTTGGATTTTGGACAGATTATAGCAAAATTAGTTTCAGAACTTCATTAACTAGTTTAGAAGTTCCTAATTTTCAGTCAAGAATCATAATCTTGATGCTTTTATACCTAATAATTATTCTCAGCTAGAGGGAAGACACATATAGAGCACTACAAGATAGACTAGATGAAGAACTTAGCATGTTAGATTCACAGGCATCAAAGGTTTATAATATCTAGTGAACAACTCAAGAAGAAATTCCAAGATGATACTCATAGTGATGGGTACCCAGAATTGGAATTTTCTGAATGAAATCCATCAGCAACGATGCACCTAATATAAAGTTATCCAAGCTCCCACCAGATTTGAAGAAAGTTAAAGTAGAGGTGAGGGAGAAAAAGGCGAGAACACAATTTAGTCCAGCGGGTGGTGGCCTTTCATGGGAAGCAATGGTTTGCTCACTCACTTGATTAAATTCCATGGTGATTGTTATTGGAAACTTCATAGAAGTTCTATCTGAGGTAGATACAATGAGGAATCAGATTGCCAAAACAATATAATGATGTCCCTACAGCAATAGAATGCTCCAAAGAAAATGGGGGAAAAATCATTCTCTAGCAACAGATCAAGAGCCTTCCTTGTAACCGAATCCAGTGGTGTCTATTACCGGGTATAAAAAGGAAAAGGAAAAGTAAGACTTTTCTATGGTGAAGGAAAAGTTCTGTGGAAACTAGCCATAAACCTTCCAAATTTCTTTTCCTAACAAAACAAGTAAACAGAATACTAGGAGTGTGTTTGGTTTTTGTTTTCCTAGGAAACAAAGAACTCTTGTGAAAACGTGTTTAATAATTGAAAATAGTGTTTTTTTTATTATTATTATTTTGCAAAACATAACTTCAAAATAGTAGAAAACTGAAAATGGTTTAAAAATGTTATCACCATCTCCCAATAAAACAAAGAAGAAAATAGAAAATAAAAGCTAAAGAACTTTAAACCATGAAAGTCAATAGTCCCCCTTTTATTTATTTTTATTTTTGCACTACTTCTTTCAGAAAAGAGATTTTATTCTCACTTAACAAACACATTTTCTAGATATCAAAAACAGAAATTGAAAACTGTTTTCAGCAATGAAAAAGGAAAACATTATAAAAAACCAAAGGTGACCTAGGTTTTCCAAGGAAAATAAGTTTTCCAGGCTATTCTCATTGCAACCAAACAAACCCTTAAAATAGAAAAATCGAACCAATTTCAGGCCGGCCACATAAGAGAGAGAGGGAGAGACAAGAGAGAATGATGCATAGGCTGTTGTACCCAATAAGTCATTCATAGGCCCAACTATACGGAAAACATGCCTGATATCCACATACGAAAACATGATACTGCCTGTACGGTTTGTGGATACTACTTAGCCACATGCTTAATTGTACATAACTTATTTGATGAAATGTACACAAATAATCAATTTTTCTCAGCAACTTTTGTATATATGCCATATGAAAATCTTAATATGATCTCAATCTGTAAAATTAACTTAATATGATCTACATTTGCAAACTAAGCTAAATGCATGAAAATCTTCTATTCTACTTTCAGTATGTCAGATGAAGTACATCAATGTGTTTTATAGAGCATAACAATATACTATCCATATAGCAGATCTTGAAGGTGGAGCCAAACTTCGAAGCCATCATCAACTCCACAACAACATTGTTACACAGGTATCATGGAATATCTATAAACCATCTATACAGAACTACCAGCTATCAATGGCTTGTACTTAAATTTCAAATCTTTTTATGCTGATAATATAAGAATTTTATGGTTCATGCATCAAGAAAATTATGGCTTTTAACATCCAATGAATTCATCAAGAAGGTGTTTTATCACCTAAGTTTGAATGTTAGAGTCAAAAAGGAGGGAAAAAAAAAACTTCAATTAAATGTTAAATAAGAATCTAACATCATAGTGTACAAAAGTAGGGCCATAGTCTGTTACAAGGAAGGTTCCAGTTCTACATTAAGCTAGGATTGATTGGGAGAGTTAATACCATATCTATGCAAACTAAAACAACCTCAAACATGAATCATGTGTATATGGTGCTTGTCTGATCAAAAATATATAGTGCTTGCCTGATTAAAAATAACTTCTTAATTAGCAGAATATAGCTCAATCCTTGCTTATTTAATCTAGTCTCTTAACTAAACATTCTATAAATTGTTTAAAATTGCTTCATCTTTGGCCCTAAATCTGTGTTCTATGCAACCTAAGTCTTTATCATACACCCATCACAGAACTTCCTTATGCGAAGCCTAACCAAGAAAATGTAATGTAAACATGCTCCCTAGTAGCGCACTTCCATTTGGTTTATTTCTTTCTGAAACATGATATAGGGAAATAAGGACTCAAGTGAAGTCTATCCACCAAACAAAGAAAGCAGAATGCTAACCAAGATTATGAAAGCCCTTCAGGTAGAAGAGAGAAGAACTCACATGGTTCCACCTCCATGCTTATTCAGTCATACCTCAACATGCATCAGGTGCTTAATATTTCTCAATTTGGCATCTGATGAACCCATATGTAAATATATCTAAATATCAATGACCTGAAAGATCTTTGGATGAAGAAGTTTCCTCAGTAAGGTCAATTCAATTGATACAAATAACAACTCTTAAAACACAATTACATAAAAAAAATTCTAAAATGAGCCTTCATTAATACTAAGCATATCTTCCTAATCTTAGTGACATAAAAAGATATGATATTGCAAAATTATAAAATAAGTGTGGAATCAGCAGAATCAATTAACTTAACCAAATGATCCACAAGAACAATTGATTGTTCTTCTGAAAAATTACCTTTCAGGGTTTGTTCTTTATATGGAGCTTCTTGTTGGAAGGCCAGAGAAGCTGGAGAAAAATTGAGATTGCATCACATCTAACATTATTATATATCAAAATTATATGTTTGTTTTACACCTAATTTCAACTTTCATATGCATAAATCATTTACCTATGTCAGCACCTCTGAAATTCAGAACGCTAGAACCAGGCTCCAAGCTATATCGGGTGTCGACATTTTCCACTCCAGCTAAATCTAGTGAATAAACAATGACATTCTTAATTCAAAAAAATTATACACAAGATGGCATGCTAAGGATAAATTAAATTTTTACCAAAGGAAAATGTAAACAAGGCACTTTAGCACATTTTAAAATATAACACCATTAGGCACCTTTTGTTCCCACATACACACAAGCAAAATGTCTTTAAAAGGAAATACCATGATGTAAAACCAAGATGGACCACTGTGACCTGGGCCCCAGGCCTGCAACACCCATAAGCCCGTTTCGTTACAAGAAAGCAAAATGGACAAGGTCCACATCAACTTGGGCCACCACAGTCCAAAAGAGATCCAATTGGTACCTTGTCCTTCTTACTTTACAACATATAAACCACTCAACCAACTCCCAATTTCCTAATATGGGACTATTGGAAGGGCATCACAATCTACCCCCTTACAAGGCGACAAGGCACGTTCTCGTCGCCAGGGGCACATGATCATAACCACCAGGCAGGCAGGATTCTAGAGGTGGCCCCCACAGATTCAAGAGGTGGCTCCCATCAATGTAGCACTTTGCCCTATGGCTCCCAGTTCAAGAGTTGGCTCCCATCGATGTAGCACTTTGCCCTATGTGGCACTTAGCTCCTGCACTTTCGGCTGATGCATGGCTCTGATACCATATTGTAACGATCCAAGCCCCGGGCCCGCAGCACCCACGAACGTTTCATTACAAGAAAGCAAGACGGACAAGGTCCACACCAACTTGGGCCACCACAGCCCAAAAGGATCAATTGGTACTTGTCCATCTTCCTTAACTAGTTATAAATCATACAACCAACTCTCAATTTTTCAATGTGGGACTATTGGAAAGGGCATCACAATCTACCCCTTTACAGAGGCGACGTCCTCATCGCCGGGGGCACAAGATTGCAACCACCAGGCAGATGGACAATCAAAGGCTTGCGAGATCTCTTCAGTCTTTGATGATTACATAGTGAAAATGGGAACAAGTTACAATGGACTTTGTGACCGGTATGCCCAAAACTCCCAGGAACAATGATGCGGTTTGGGTCATTGTGGACAGACTAACAAAGTCAGCCCATTTCCTACCTTTCAGAGTTGGGGTCTCTAGTAAAAAATTGGCCAGTATGTACATCGAGCAGATTGTGAGACTCCATGGTGTTTCCGTATCTATTGTATCAGATCAGGATACCAGGTTCGTATCCCAGTTTTGGAAAAGTCTTCGTAGAGCCTTGGGAACCAAATTAAACTTCAGCACAGCCTATCATTCCCAGACAGATGGATAATCAAGAGGACCATACAGATTCTGGAGGACATGTTGCGAGCCTGTGTGATGGACTTAGGAGGTGCATGGATAACCACTTACCTTTAGTGGAGTTTGCATATAAAAACAGCTACCGGGCTAATATCCAGATGGCTCCATTTGAGGCTCTGTATAGCAAGAGGTGCAGATATCCTTTATGTTGGGATATGAGGAGAGAAAATTGCTAGATCTGAGTTGATTTAGCAAACAGTAGAGAAGGTGCAATTGATTAGGGAGCGTCTTCGTACAGCCAGAGTAGGCAGAAGAGCTATGCTGATGTCAGGGGGAGGGAGTTGGAATTTCAAGTTGGGGACCATGTCTTTTTAAGGGTATCACCAACCAAAGATGTGATGAGATTTGGGATTAGAGAAAAGCTGAGTCCGCAATATATTGGACCATTTGAGATCTTGAGCAGAGTAGAGAGGTAGCTTATAGCTTGGCACTGCCTTCGATACTCTCTGAGGTACATAATGTGTTTCATATTTCTATGTTAAGGAAGTATATTCTTGACCCCAGTCATGGAATAGAGTTTGAGCCTATACAGTTGAAGAAAGATCTAACATATGAGGAGCATCCTGTACGTATCGTGGACCGCAAGGATCAAGTTCTGAGATGGCGTAGCATTCCCTATATCAAGGTTCAGTGGAGTAATCATTCTGAGAGGGAGGCTACTTGGAGCTTGAGGAGAAATGAAAAAGAAATATCCATAATATTTGTATCCTAATATAGATAAATGATGTATCGATGACTGTTGACCTTGAATAAAATTTAGTTGATTCTATGACAGAAAATTTGAATTCCAAATTTCTTTTATGGAAGTATCAATTTTGAGGCCAAAATTTTTATAAGGAGGAAGAATGTAACCCCCATTACGTGAGAAGCCCGAAACCTCTGACGATTGAATTCCTTCGGACGTTTAAGTCCTCGGCGCGATGATTGGATTCCCAATCTCAGCATGACGACTGGGTTCTCGATCCCATTGACTGAGACGTCGCGAACCTTCTTCGTCGGTTTTCTTAAAGAGATCACTGACGGACCCTGCCTTCATCCTCGCCCGCATCCTCAGCCGGTAAGCTTCAACTTCCTACCCGTGCAAGCGAGTGAGTCAGGGGAGGGAGAGAGGCCATGGCGGTCCTCCTCCATTGGCGATTAGTTCAGGCCCGGCGGCATGCTTTCCGCCTCGCCGAGCCTAAGGGGCATCCGGTAAGGGTCCGGCCGGCCAGTGATGACCGGTCGTGCCATCGGCACAGTAAGCAGCCGCGGGAGAAAGAAAGGAGAAAGGGAGAGGAGAGAAAGAGGGAGAGAGGGGGAGGCCGCGATGGCAGCCGGCCTTGGGCCGATCGCCGGCGACCGAGCTACCTCGGGAGAGGCCGGCGGCGACCTCGGCCACGGCACGGACGCCCCTGGTTCACCCGAACTAGGGGAACGAAAAGAAAGAAGAAAGAAAAGAAAAAGAAAAAAAAGGGGGAAACAGGGGGACTTGTTTTGGGCTTATTGGGCGATCTGTGAACCCATTTGGGCCAAATTTTTAAGCCCTGTAATGGGCCGGGACAGAGAAAAGAGCATATGGGTTCGATCAATTTTGATCCTAGTTTCTGAGGAATTTTTATTTCCCCATTTAGACTATTATTCTTGAAGATATTTGAGCCCAAAGTTAAGCCCAGGATTAGAATGGGAAAAATTTAGGAGACAATTTGTTATTCCAATTTTAGAGATTTAATTGCGTAAAATAATGCTGTAGATACCCAGAGGTCCAAATAACTAGTTTATATTTTGCGGTTAGCGTGCTAAGGTAAGTAAGCAATTATTATGATTTCATAAATTATTTAATATGTAAATTTTGGAATTATAGATGTATTAATTTATGAAATGAGAAAAAAATGGAATTATGGTATTGGACTTGGCTATTTTGAGATTATTAAATAGTACCATGAGTATGCTATTCATTATTTATTATGGTTATATGCAATTGCTAATATTTTGCAAAGTAATGGCTTTATATATATATATATATATATATATATATATATATATATATGTGTGTGTGTGTGTATGTGAATAATGAAGGATATGATTACTTTGACTTTGCAAAATACATTGGTACTATTTGATATTTTATATGCAATTGTTAATGTTCAAACCATTGTATATATGAGAAGCTTATGCTTATGATGATGCATTATATGTTGCATGCAATACATAAATATGATACTTGAGAATATGCTACCATGTGTCGTCGCAGTTCTCTATAATATGATGTGATATGCCAAGAGATATGAGACCCACCTTCACAGGGGGAATATGTGAAGGACACATCTGTAGGGTGTGTTGTGATAGATTATGATATATGGCATGACGCTGGTAGCAGGACCCTTCCTCTTAGGAGACATTTAAGAATGATACACCAGTGGGGTGTTTACGGATATAATGTAGGATCGTGGGACACATAAGAATTGATAATTATATAGTGGGTTTGATTGCGTTGCATATTTCAGAATTATTGCATGATTATGCTTCCAAAATCATTTTATAAATGTGCTTAGAGTAAGCACGTGTTTAAATATGTATTTGAAGATTTGGAAGCTTGACAAGTGTTTCATATGTGAAAACTTGATTTGCTATAAATATAATTGGCTATAATATACTATTGTAGGCTTACTGAGTGTGATCTCATTTAAATCTCACAATATTTTTCAGAACCACAGAACTGATATGGACGAGGAAAGAGATATAATAGGACTCCTATCAAAGCCCAATTTTGATGTTACTTTATATTTTGGTTTTATGTGTTTTTCCTAGGATTTTAAATCCTATTTGATTAAGCTTGTATTAAAGATATCTTAACTTTGAATGGTATTGCAATTACTATATCTTATATTGTGATTATATTTGAATGCTTGCATGTTTGACATGCGGCGGGTTGTCACCCCTAGATCCACCTATGGGTCTGGAGCATGACAGCTTTAGTGGTATCAGAGGCTGAAGAGGTCCCGCAGGCCTTTGATTGTCCATATGCCTTGTCCGTCTTGCTTTTTTGTAACGGAACAGATCCGTGAGTGCTGCGGGCCCAAGGTCCGGATCATTACAATATGGTATCAGAGAGCCGGAAGTGCAGGAGCTAAGTGATATACAGGACAAAGTGCTACATCCATAGGAATAGGAGCCATCTCTTGAACCTATGGGAGCCACCTCTAGAATACTGCCTGCCTATGCCTCTGGCGACGAGGATGTCGCCTCTGTAAGAGGGGTAGATTGTGATGCCCCTCTCAATAGTCTCATATCAAAAAATTGAAGTTGGTTATATGGTTTATAACCAGTTAAGGAAGATGGACAAGTACCAATTGGATCCCTTTTGGGCTGTAATGGCCTAAGTTGGTGTGAACCTTGTCCGTCTTGCTTTTTTGTAACGAAACGGGCTCATGGGTGCTGCAGGCCCAAGCCTGGGTCGTTCCAACCACCAATTGTTTGGTTCATTGTCAAGCATCATCCACTTTATGAGTGATCCATACCAGTGTATCAGTGAATCATTAAACTATGCTTGCATGAAGCATCCATTTTTGAAGTTTTACAAGATCATATCAATTACCATATTAGTGCCTTTTGCCATTTTATATCTCACTATGGCCATTAATTAATTCTTTGCAAAAGTTATCAGTGGTGGAAACCACCGGAGAGAAGCATACTCATCTTCTAACTTGTATGCTTTGAGTCAACGCTTCCCCTGATAGAATTGAATCAACTCCATCTAATTCGACTTCAAACCCTCATTCCATTCATTTCTTACCAACCCACCACCTCTTTTGGCACCTTGTTCGCTAAATATCTTAATACCATTGTCAACACCTGTTAATGTACAAACATCTGCAATTTTGTCTCCTCCCAATTTAGTTGTAGCTCCTAGGCCCAATTCTACCGCTCCCCAAAAAACATTATTGAATCATCACATGTCAGTACAAAGTTATGTCATTCGCTTAACCTTAAATTTCCCCCTACACAATCTCATATCAAGACACTGCTCTCCCATCAGTCAACCAATGCTACCTTCTAGATTGACTTCATTGTTAGTTTCTATGAAGGACCCCAAAATGGCATTTATCTATGGTCAAAAATTCAATAAACTTAGTAAGAATTATCTATGGCTATTATTTCCACCAACATTACAAGATAAAATTACTAGATGCAAATGTGACTATAAGGTCATCAGAAATATAATGGAATCGTTGAAAGCTCCAAAGGCTACTCAGCATCTAAAAGTTACTACCAAACAAGCAGATAATGATTTTAATGAGATACATTCAAAACACAATAATGAAGTCCAAACTATGTATGGTGCCACGCTGTCTATGTCATAAGTTAGTGCCAACTAGGACCTAGTAGCAATTACAAGTGAAAATAAGTGAAAGGAGAAGAAAATAAATGTGGAACTGTTCTGAAGATACCTTCCAGTATATCCAATTCCCCAGACTGAATAAAATTTGCTGCCTTGAGATGATAGAACTCTACTGAAGATTCAGAAGGTCTGTCGATTTGGGAATCGGCATCAGTCAACATTGCACCATTTGACTTTACCATGTACTCATCTTTTGGACTAGAGCCACTTGATGAGGAGATGCATTTGGGAGACACATATATCTTCCTCTCTTTGCCTTCTAGAAAAGTTGAAAGCTATCATATATATAGCATTAGCTTCCTTGCAGAAAAAAAAAATAGATACAATAACAAGAAAATTTTAGACCTTTGATTTCATCTTTGGAAGCATCAGTATGATGCTGATTTCCATCAGAAAATTCCTCCAAAGGGCTATTAGTTTTACTAGAATTTATCAAAAGCTCTGTCACTGCCTTGTATCCTCTCCGCCGAACAATATTTGCAAGGTCTTTCCTATGAGAATTGAAAGAAGAACATTTATTTGGCCAGACAAGGTTTAAGCTACATCCGTGCTCATTTTAGTGGATAACATATACAACAAGTTTGTTCAGAAAAAAAGAAAAAAGACCTGTGATGCCTACAGGAGATCTGAAGCCTTTTTCCTCAATATAAAATCATGATTTTAAGCAAGTATAGTCGCAGAAAATGTTGAAATTGTTTCATCAGCTAAAAACTATGGTTTCTGACCATATATTTCTTCTGATATTATTCAGAACCAGAAACAAGTCTAAGAACCAGTAAGCACCAAGTTCTTACAGGGGAAAGCTTATGAGTATGTGGGAACTGACAGGATGATAAGTTACTCTATCAGGATAGAAGCAACTAGTGGCCTTCAAAGTGTTTTGTCAGAAAGAACATGCATGACTAGTGGGCATTGCATTTTTTAGTTAAATTTGGAAGCCATCGGCTTTAGCACAAAAATGTACAATAAGAAGACATCCAATTTTATCCTTTCAAAAGTAGTCTCACCATAATGGCACTCATCTGACCAATTACAACAATAGAGTGTTCTTACACAAGAGAGAGAGAGAGTTAACAATTCTTTTATCGTATTGTCTAGCACAAGACAACCACACTGTTACCTGTGCCATATTGGCCCAAACACAGTTGCAAGCAATCACATTGTGCCAAGTCCTGCATGACCCGGCACTAAACATTAATTTATTTATAATCTAAGATTGAACCCATCCTAGATCATATACTGGATGAACTCTTGGTCTAGTTGCTGCTACTATTTGGAAGGTACAGTTGGATTTGAAGATTATGGCCTAGACCCAACATATGATTGAGTCAGTCTGGTCTATTCAAGTCAGATGCAATTTCAACACAACCATACCCAAGTCTGTACGAGAAAGAAATATGGGTTTGGACACAACCAACTCAAAAAATAGACAATGGGCTGCCACTTGGAAACTCAGCCGCAAACCAAACACATTGGACAGTGGCAATGCCATCAAGCATCACTGCACCCTCCAGTAGTAGCTCAGTGTGTGTTTTCCTTAAAAGATGAAGCATATATACCTGGGGAACCCACAAATATCAGAACTCCTGGATAACAACTAGAGATATGCCATCCTTGTTCTAGATTACATAAAGCTAATCATACAATTTAACTTATATTAATCAAAGGCAGGAACAGACTTAGAATCTAGCATAAGTGGGTTTGTTTTGTTGGCATGTTTTAATAGCTCTATGTATATAATATAATAAGTTCAATTTAACCACCCATGCTAATCCATATCTAGCACAATAATTCAACATGCCATCCTATATTTCCAGTTAATAAAATCTGTTATGTTTCATAAACGACTCTAGGACTCAACACTTATCAGCATATAATCTGTAATAATCATCATGTATCTTTGCTTGGGGTTAGGAAATGGAGGAAATGAATATAACATTTCAAAAGAAAAAAGAGGTTTCTAAGATTAGGAAACTCAATGATGGAGGAAAAAGGTCCCTAAAATTATCCTACAGTCAAGTCTGCAAATGGAAAGAAAACATAAATATCCTCTTTGCATTGACTCTAAGAAAGCTTCTTAGATGTAGTTGTATTGGAGAACTTTGATGGCCCTTTGATGTGACCTGGATATCTTCTTTCCTTAGTTCTAGACTTATAAATGGTCAAGTTGTGCAAAGGAAGAAAACAATGGAGATTGGATTCTTTTGACTAAATTTAGCAGAGAAATGACCAATCCTTTTATAGAATTGGAGCACTTTGGATAACATCCAAAGGAACCTTCTTTTCTACGATAGCAACAATTGTTTTCTTGCTTATTTCAAGTGTGCTCAAACATTTTTGAGTGCAGGTAACCTATAGCTACACCATAATATTGGACTTCAAGTATGCCGATAGCTTGGCAATCAAGTCATGACTTAACATAACCATTGTTACATTATATCATCCTTCAGCCAACATACATTCCACATAAGCAAAAGAATCAGCATGTCCATCTCCTGAGCATCATCAACAATTTCCACAATGTCCTGCTTCAAGTTTGTGTACATCTACAGCAAGAAAGTCTTGCCTTCTTGATGAAATTAAATGCGCTAGAAGTACTTATGTTTAAAGTTTCAGTCAGCACCTGAACAAGATGGCATTCAACAGAGAATTTACAATCACACCGAAATGAATTCAAGTAACGAAGTTCTAATTCAATGTAGCAGGAGAATACATAGTCGCAATTAAACAGAGAATTTCAACAAAGAATTATAAAATAAACCCGCAGTGAATTCAAAAAAAAAAAAAAAAGAAGAAGAAGAAGCACAGACCAAATCAAATAACATGAATGTTAAGACGAACCTCCCGTGCTCGGAAAGCTCCTTCGTTGAAGGCACGCGATTCTCCGGAAGCCCCATCGTCGACATAAACTCGCGAAGCTCATCGCAGAGCTCCTTATTGCTCTTCGCAGCCTTCGAAGCCCTTGCCTTCTTCCTGCACCACAAGAATCACCGATTAAAAAACGATTAAGTCGCGAAAGGCTCCGACCCAATGATCGAATCTTGCGACTTGGAGGGTGGACGATACCCGGGTTTCTCTCCGGAGCAAGAAAGCGTGCGATTTCTTGGAGCTGGAATCGGGCGGGATCTCCAGTGGAGATGGAATCCTTCTAATTTGGGGGAGAAAGAGAAGGGAAGGAGGTGATGGGAAGCACCAGAGAGGGAGGAGAAAGGGCAGAGGGTGGCCATGGGGCTGGGAGGGGTGGCAGCATATAGAGCGAACGAGAGAGTGAGAGAGAGAGAGAGAAGGGAGAGGAAGGAGAGGCTTTGAAGTTTGAGTGGATTTTGAAGGAAAAGTCTTTCTTGGGGCAGCGGAAAAGGTTGGGCCCCGTGTTGCGGTACGAATGAACGCTGTGGGCTTTTGGCAGCTCCTGCTGCACCGCCTTTCCTTGGCAGAAAGAAAGGCCTTTTAGCCTCTTGTCAACCTTTTCGCCCCTGCGAGTTGGGCTGGGCCTGAAGCCAGGTGGGCTTCAGGATTGGACTTATATTTTTATCCGAAGCATTTAGTTTAGGGTTTCAAAATTCCGAGCCTAAACCTCCTGCATGAAGGAAAGGGCTGCAGCCACTAAGCCACAACCATTCAACTTGATCTTAAATTTCTAATATGCTTCTCTTTTGAAACAACTTGGGTCCAATTTGGTCCGACAATCTTTTAAACTCAACATGATCTTATTCAGAGCAAGTTGATATGCCAAACCTAAACTGATTTGGTGTAACCCTATTCCTATTCAAGCTACATTTGGGTTGCCCTCTTATTTTAAGTTGGGTCTAGTGAATGTTATATAAAGTAGCAAAATTTGGTACAATTAGAACTCTCTCTATCATGTGCAAAGACGCCAAGTATTATTTTCAAATATTTTTATTTTTTTTAAAAAAGAGTACGGTATTTTTTTTAGAAAGCTTGTCATTGTGTTTGAATGCTAATTAAGTGGTGGATAAGGGTTTAACCAGCCAATTACCATCCAAAAAGTTGTAGGTAACTTTATTCATTCAAAGGCTCAAAAGGTTATTTAACTTAGATAACTAAATTTTGAAAGGATGAAATAAATTTATCCAATTGAAGCTTTCTATGGCTATACTTTTCATTTTTTTCATAACTTCTTTTCATGGAAGCAATAATCAAATAAGGAATAACTTTATACACTAAGTTAGCTACTCGATATTCAAACACAACATAAAATCCATAAATATATGGTTAGATCTATTTAGAGAGTGTTAGCTATTTGATATTCTAATACAAGCTAAAATCTTACATAGGATAAGTGGATTATATATAGAATGCTGATGATAGATAAAACATAATGAATTAAAAGGGATTAGTTGAGAATATAAAAGCAACATTTTATTATGGGTCTTATTATGTTGACAACATACATATCCTAATAAAAAGAAATCCAAATTTCCCTCTATTTTATGGTTGACTTGAAGAGGTGTGTTCTCAATTCGAACAAACATTGTCCAACTAGTCTACTATAATTTATAATCTTCTTCTATTTTTTTCAAAGAAGGTGGATAATGACTATCAAAATTATGATCATGAAATATGAGATAAAAAATATATATTACAAGAAAGAAAAGGAGAACAAGACAACAATTAGAAAAATGAAATTATAATGCTCAACTTACAAAAGTTTTGATGATACAGAAACAACTAAAACCCTTATTTCATCCAAATTTACCTTTGTAGACTACTTTAAAATTAATTTTTTAAATTTTTAAGTATACTATAATAACCATACAAAATTTAATTTCCTTATTTTTCACACATACAATGGTGCATTAAATAACTCAGCCATTCTATTTATTTCAGTTTAGCTCCAAAATGCATCCAAATTTTGCTTACATAAGTGCACTTAGAAAATAGATAAGGAAAAATCTATCTCTCTCTCTCTCTCTCCCCCTCTCTCTCTAGAACTAGAGTTATTATGGAAACAAGATGGAACCAAACTCATGTCATTTATATCAAAATAAGAGACTTTATAAACTTTACAAATTGGCACCCATTAAAAGTAATCTCCTTAATTATGTGATGCAATACATAACTACATAGTGCCAATCATGATTTATTTAATAAGTTTTCAACAATAAAAATATGATGCAGATAAATACTTTCCTTTATCAATTTGACTTTTAAATATTCAGTATGCTTATTTCCAATATTCTTTCAAAACTAAAAAAATTATAAAAAGAGCTTAAAGGAATATTCAAGCAAAGGACTATCCCCATTAGGACAATCAAGATTTAGAGCATCAGCATACTTGGCATGACTACTAGATTTTGGAACTCTAATAATGTATCTTTTTACTAGCTTCTCTTGAATGATATTTTGATTAAGATATATCATCAACTAATTTACATAGAAGTATGGCACTGACTTCATTCTTAATTGCTCTTTCATAAAAATTGAGAAATGGATCATGTGATGAAAATCCTCCCAAAATCTATCTAGTTAGAATTTGATAGACCTTTTTGCTTATTCATATTTCAATCTATTTATTGCATAATATGTATATATTTAATTATAATATAATAATGAGAATCTATTTTAATAAATGTAGTGGCAAATATAATTTTTACATCATTTATTTTTGCAGTCGATAATTTAGGGGTAAACCCCCTCCTATTTCTACTCCATCAAAGTATCTGATACTCTTTTGATATATGTAATATATTTTTGAACTCAAAACCTTCAACTTATTCTTGCAAAGAGGCTAATCTTTGGACTCAATTTTATCCTCTCCCATATCTCTCTCTCTCTCTCTCTCTCTCTCTATACATGTATGGGCGCATCTATGTGCATGTCACATGGAGGAGGGGGGTGGTGCTTTGAATTGCTCATTTCAAAATTTTGTGTTTAGGTGTTATATTAGAGAGTGCTTAATTGTCTTTTAAATTCTAGTTATGGTGCAGCCTCTAAGCATTTTCATATTATTGGATTTTTGTATTAGCTTTGTTTGATTCTTTTTAAATAGAGTCACGAGTAGTTTGCCCTACTATATATTTTAAAAAAGTATATAGGTTTTGTATTAAACCCTTATGTTCATATGAGAGAAATTTAATTCATTATGTCCTATGAGAGAAACCCTGTTAATAAGTTTATCTTTTATGCAAAATTTTCTATAAATTGAGATAACTATCATCTAATGGAGCATCATTTAAACAAATATATTTGCATCCTTTCTTTTATTATATAAAGGGATGAGATAGTAAAAATGAGAAAAAAAAATCTAAATAAAAAGTACTCTGATATCCAAGTAGAAGCTTGCAAACTCCATTTTATATACATATAAATAAAAAATCATAATTTCTAGGGCTACAAATATGTTGGGTTACGTTAAAATATGCTTAATTCTTATCCTATTTGATTTTATATTTAGGTCATGATTTTATATCTACACTCAACTCATAAGCTAATTGAATCATAAGGATCCACGAAAAGATTTTCAACCTAGCAAGTTATTCAAGTCAGTTAGGGTTAAGTATGAAATTGGCCCAATATAAAATATTCTAGTTTACTTTAAAATTAGATTATGTTAAATTTATAGTCAAGTCAAGCATATAGGCTAAAATATAACTAATAATAATAATAAAATATAAAATTATTAGAAAAATTTAAATAAAACTAAAGAGCCTACTTAAATTTGAATTTTCATTCAAAACTTTTAATTTTATTCAAATAATTGGTCGTTCTTAAATTTATAAATTATAATTTTAATATACACATACATGTTACGAATCGGATTTCCTATATTAGGTAATGTTGCCAAGATGTAGTAACCCAAGAGGAGGGTGAATTGGGTTATTTTAAAAAAATTAATAGCTATGCAGATATATGTGCTTTTAACCCTAATTTGATTTGCAGCGGTGAAGTGGGGTGCACATAATAACAACAGAAAAGCAAACAACCACAAACACACAGAAGTTTATAGTGGTTCGGTGCCAAACTCAGCACCTACATCCACTCCCCAACACCTTTGGGAATTCACTAATCGTATCACAACGATTACAACCTCTAGCCGAACCAGGCTAGCCCTCTTGTTTATACGGCACAAGGCAGCCAAAAACCCCTAGCCAAACCTAGGCTAGTCCTCTTGTTTTACGGCACAAGGAAGCCAAAAACCCCTAGCCAAACCTAGGCTAGTCCTCTTGTTTCACGGCACAAGGAAGCCAAAAACCCCTAGCCAAACCTAGGCTAGTCCTCTTGTTTCAATGGCACAAGGAAGCCAACAACAAACCAGGGTTCACTAACCCTTTTACAAGATAATCAGAGTATGTAAAGGAGAAGCTCCTACAATGAGCAAATATTCAGAAAATACTTTACAACTTTTGAAGCAATAAACTCAGCAATAAATGAACTAGGTTGAAGCAGCTGAAGTCTTGAATGCTTGAAAAGCTTCAATGATTCGGACGACCTTTCGGAGCAAGGAATGAACTTGAATGCCCAGCAACCACTCAACAAATATGCAATGAAGGCTCTTTTCTTGGATTTTTCTCTCTTTGAAATTTCTTTTTCAAAAATCGTCTAGGTGTGCTTCTAATCCCAGCTATTTATATCCATCTAACAAGAAGATATCCGTTAGATACATAAGAAATAAATGAAATAATAACGGGAAGAAAATATAACCGTTAAACATGTTTCCCTTAAGCATTGAATGCAGATCTCCATTTGAGGAAGGATGAGCACTGTAAAAATTCAAAAATCAAAAGTTAAATATAGCTTGAAATAGCAATAGAGAGAGAGAGAGAAAGAGCACTCTTAAAAGCTTAGGCGGGTGGACTGAAAAATGGCTCCAGGTAGCTGAGGATATGAATGCCATCGTCCAAGAGTAAAGCAAGAACCTCAGCTAGCTAATCAGTTAGCTAACCAGAGAGGTCACAACAAAAGAATCATCCTGAGGCAGCATCAGTTAGCTTGGCAGCTAACTAAGCGAAAGTCAGTTAGCTCTTTAGCTAACTAACAGAGAAAAAGTAACGGCAGAGAGAAAAATTCATGCTATCATAGTTAGCTCTCCAGCTAACTTAATTTGAAATCCACTCGGCTGCAGGAGAAGAACAAGACAGCTAGTTAGCTGAATAGCTAACTGAAGAATGGCCAGTTAGCTCACGAGCTAACTAGAAGCAAAAGCAACATATTGTCCGTCCAGCTTAGTTAGCTCTCCAGCTAACTGAGCAAAAAGGCAGCCATTGTTCTGATATAATAGTTAACTCTCCAGCTAACTAACCAACAGTCAGCTAGCTCTTTAGTTAACTAAATTTTGAATCCCCACGGCTGAGACATTCCCTGTGAAAATCAGTTAGCTGAGCAGTTAGCTCCAGGATGAAATAGTTAGCTAAGCAGTTAACTAAAAGAAACGTCAGCTAGCTAGAAGGAGTTTCAGTTAGCTAACAAGACATCCAGCCAGCTAGCTAAAATTGGAGGGTGTTCGGCCAATGCACTGTGACGAGCAAATCAGTTAGCTGAAGGAATTCCAGCTAGCTAACAAGCTAGCTCACCAGTTGACTAAAAGAAAAGGACGTTCGGCCAGGCACCTGAGACAAGTTTCTTAGTTAGCTGAAAGGGCTCCAGCTAGCTAATAAACTAACTCACCAGCTAGCTAAAAAAGGAGGACGTTCGGCCATCTACTGAGAAGCATTTTAGTTAGCTGAGGGGCATGCCAGCTAGCTAATTGAAAGAACAAGCTAGCTAACCAGTTAACTTCAAGCAAAAATAAAAATATCTAAAGCAAAGTAAATAAAGTACTTTCTTACCAGTCAATTTTGCATGAAGATACTTACTTGCAAGGCGACCGAACTTCCCTGTATCAATCTTAGAATTGCTTAATTTGTTTTGTAATCATCAAAATCAATCTGGGGTCAACAATCTCCCTTTTTGATGATGACAAAACCTTTAAGCATATAAAGAGCAAGTGTATATATGGAAGTTTAATAAGTAAACAGGAGTAATCAGAAAACATTAATTTCTCCCCCTGTCAAATAAATAAGTGAAATCTTTTTCTTTTCTCCCCCTGAATATATGGAGTTACTATTTTACTCCATTCCTTAATGTATGCAAGCAACATTCTTCTCCCCCTTTTTGTCATTAATCAAAAAGAAGTTTGAAGAGTCTTGCAATAACTTTAAGCATAATAGATCAAGGAGATGTTAACATTCATTGCATAATTAAAACAGTCATGCAGATCAGTACAAGACAATAGATATTACATGTCATTGTTTCAAGTCATAGAGCATAAACATAAACAAGCATAACAAGTTTGTTCAAATACTACAAAACCACATAAGTTAAGTACAATCACTTGTCGTCATCAGATGAAGAAATATGCACTGAAGAAACATTTGGCTTGCTTGAAGATTCAGGCTTGACGGAGGAGGCCGTGACGGTGGAGTGAAAAGGTGCGGATGAGAAAAAGAAGCATCAGGCGCAGAGGCGGCAGAACAAGTGATGAGAGTCTCCATGAGTTGACTCAGCCTTGAGAGGGTTGCAGTCCAATGATCAACAGCGTTTGCTGCATCCCGGGTCTGGGTCTGGCTCGATCTCATTTGATATTCTACCCACTCTGCCTTAGTCTCAAAGTTTTCAAGCTTGCTTTTAAGTAAATTTACCTCCTTCAGGATCCGTTCCATGACAGATTCGTTGTGGTGAAAAACTCTCCCATTAAGAATGTTCACATCATGAACAAGCCTTTCAAGAATGAGTTTAAATTCAGACATGTTTTCAAAAACAGAAGAAATATGTGGTACAAGAGTCTGATCATTGACGGAAGAAGCACTGTCACCAGAGCTTCGACTAGAAGTGGCAAGGGTCAATTCATTGATAATATGACGGAGTTGATCATCACATAATCTAACAGTTGGAAAAGGAGCAGGAGCAGGGTTGTCATTGCGAAAAGATGATCCAGAAACATTGATTTCAGGTGGATCAGGTAGAAAAGGGTTTTGGTCAGCTGTCATAGCAGCAAGATACGGATTAGGTTGGCTGAAGTCATAAGTGAAAAAGTTTTGAGGGAACAGGCAGGTTGATTCACAGTAGGCGGTGGCATACTAGATTGTCCTGTTCTAGATCTAACTTTTAACCAAATACCATCCCTTTTAGCAAAATCCATACGGTGCAGTGAATGAGCATTAAAAACGTCAGAGTGACGTAATGCCACTGCAGTTTCTCCTTTAAGTTTAATACCAAAAAATTCAAAAACATATGTGAGAAACATTCCGTAGGGCAAAGCAGCCTTAGATCTGGACAAAGATTCTCTCATAACGGTCATCATTAATTCAGGTAAATCAACAGGGTCTTCATTAAGATATCATACATTAAGCAAATGTCCCTATCGTTTACCACATTAAATGATCCAGCACGAGGGGCGAGAATCTTAGCAATGATACTATGGAAAAGCCGATTTTCAACAGATAACATATTTGCATCTAACGTTTCAATCTTACTAGCTTCAGTATCATCTATATTAAGGATTAGGCCAATCTTATATCCGCGTTCACTAGGGAGAATTTCTAAGAAACCTTCAGATGGAATTTTCAAAGCAGATCCTAATGTTTTACCGTCTAGGTCTATTTTAGTCTTTTTCACAATGGAAGAGATAGTTCCACTACCAAAGGAAATGTTTTCATAAATTCCTTAATAAGTTCAGGATAAATAGGTCTTTTGGTAGATAAAAGCTTATCCCATCCTTGTTTAACTAACAGATTACCGATTTTAAAACCTTCTTGTTCTAAAAAGTTAAAGTCTACTAACCTCCCATGAGCAAAAGATTTTGAAGCAAGTAGGGAGTTGATTTGAGTAGAAGACGTGGAAGACTTCCGGCGAAGATCGGCACAATCGTCATCTCTAGCGACTGCCTTCTTCTTGGGAGCCATCAACTTCTTCTAGATAGATTAATAGGTTGAATGGAAGGAAGGATTAATGGAAGGAATGAAAGAAAGGATTGAAATGAGAGAAGAGAGAAGACGCTCGGTTGGAGGAATGAGGGAGAAGAAGAGACGGCTTGAATTGAAAACGTGTGGTAAAAAGGTTATATAGGGAATAGGCTTGATGGTTAACTGGCCAGGTGACTGTTTGGTTGCCTGGTCAGTTAGCTGCCATCAATAAAAGCTTTTAAATGGCCGGTGGTTGGAAGAATTCAAAGAACATAGCTTTTATTAATTTGAAAAGACATAAAGCCTTACAACAAGCAATTAATTTGACATGAAATTCCTTTGATTGATGTGATTTAAAGATGTCATAACTTTTAGATATCATATCACTTCATTAAATGATTCATTAAATGGTTGGATCAAACATCCCTAATTCTCTTCTGATTTCATAAAATTTGGTTTCATCAAGTGGCTTAGTAAAAATATCAGCAATTTTTTTTCAGTATTTAAAAATTCAATAACAACATTTCCATTGTTAACATGATCTCTAATGAAATGATGTCTAATTTCAATATGTTTAGTTCTGGAATGTTGAATAGGATTTTTAGTTAAACTAATTGCACTTGTATTATCACATTTTATAGGTATGGCTTTTTGTTTAATACCATAATCTTCTAGTTGTTGCTTAATCCATAAGATTTGAGCACAGCAACTCCCAGCTGCAACATACTCGGCCTCGGCCGTAGATAGTGCTACTGAAGTTTGCTTTTTGCTAAACCATGAAATTAAGTTAACACCTAGAAACTGGCAAGTTCCAGTGGTTGATTTCCTATCTAATTTACATCCAGCAAAGTCAGAATCAGTGTATCCTATTAAATCAATGCTAGATTGTTTATCATACCATATACCCAAATTTATTGTTCCATTTAAATATTTAAATATTCTTTTAACAGCAAGCAAGTGTGATTCTTTAGGATTGGCTTGATATCTTGCACACATGCAAACACTAAATAAAATATCTGGCCTACTAGCAGTTAAATATAACAAAGATCCAATCATACCTCTATATAATTTTAAATCAACAGATTTTTCAGAATTATAAGTTTCAAGTCTACATGATGAGCTCATAGGGGTACCGATACTCTTGGATGTCTCCATGCCAAACTTCTTGATCATTTCTTTTGTATATTTGGATTGGCTTATGAAGATCCCATCTTTGCTTTGTTTAATTTGAAGTCCGAGGAAGTAGGTCAGCTCACCCATCATACTCATCTCGAACTCTCCCTGCATAAGCTTAGCAAAGTCTTTGCACAAAGATTCATTAGTGGCACCAAATATGATATCATCAACATAGATTTGAATAACTAATATATCTTTATTTTGCCTTTTAATAAATAAAGTTGTATCCACAGTTCCTCGAATAAAATTATTACTAATCAAGAATTTGCTTAATCTTTCATACCATGCCCGGGGCGCTTGTTTCAAACCATACAAAGCTTTGTTTAATTTGAAAACGTGGTTTGGAAACAGATGATTTTCAAATCCGGGTGGTTGTTCCACAAAAACTTGTTCAGCAATATATCCATTCAAGAAAGCGCTTTTAACATCCATTTGATATAATTTAAAATTCATATAACAAGCATAAGCAAGAAGTAATCTAATAGCTTCTAATCTAGCAACAGGGGCATAAGTTTCATCAAAATCAATTCCCTCTTCTTGATTATAACCTTTAGCTACTAATCTTGCCTTATTTCTAATTATATTACCATGTTCATCTAATTTGTTTGTAAACCCATTTAGTTCCAATAATTTGATGATCATGAGGTCTTTCAATAAGAGTCCAAACATTATTTCTTTCAAATTGGTTAAGTTCCTCATGCATGGCATTAATCCAATCAACATCATTTTTAGCATCATCATAACATTTAGGTTCAATTTTAGATACAAATGCTAAATTATTACAAGCATCTCTAAATGATGATCTAGTTCTCACTCCTTGAGAAGGATCACCAATAATTTGATCTTTAGGGTGACTAAGAACATACCTCCATCCTCTTTCTAATTCATCATTACCTTGTGAGGCTTCAGGTAGGTCAGCGTTCTCTTCTTCACTTACCTCTTGTGTATCGTTCTTATCCTTTAATGTGATGTCCTTGAATTGATCTTCAATGTCATCTGCATCATTTATACCTTTTCCCTTCCTTGATGGAAGATCATTAGATTCATCAAAGATAACATGAATTGATTCTTCAACTACTAAAGTCTTTTTGTTGAATATTCTAAAAGCTCTACTATGTAAAGAATATCCGAGAAAAATTCCTTCATCAGACTTAGCGTCAAATTTATCAAGGTTTGATTTTCCATTATTTAATACAAAACATCGACATCCAAAAACATGAAAGTAACTTATATTAGGTTTTCTTCCTTTCCAAAGTTCATATGGAGTCTTTTTCAAAACAGGTCTGATTAATGCACGATTTAAAACATAACATGCAGTGTTAATAGCTTCTGCCCAAAAATATTTAGGAAGATTGCTTTCACACAACATGGTACGCGCCATTTCCTCTAATGTTCTATTCTTTCTTTCAACTACTCCATTTTGTTGTGGTGTTCTTGGTGCAGAAAAATTATGTTCAATTCCATTTTCATTACAAAATTCTTCAAAAGATTTATTTTCAAATTCTTTTCCATGATCACTTCGTATTGACAAAACAGAAGAATTCTTTTCATTTGTAATTCTTTTAAATAATTTTTGAAATGATGAAATGCTTCATCTTTACTAGCTAGAAATAAAACCCATGTAAAGCGAGAGAAATCATCAATAATAACGAAACCGTATCTTTTACCTCCTAGACTAGTGGTTCTTGTAGGACCGAATAAATCCATATGCAAGAGCTCCAACGGTCTAGTGGTTGAAACAAAATTCTTTGATTTAAAAGAAACTCGGGTTTGTTTTCCAAATTGACAAGCATTGCAAATCTTATCTTTTTCAAAAACAAGTTTTGGCAAACCATGTACTAAATCCTTTTTAATTAATTTAGATAGTAAATCCATGCTTGCATGAGCTAGCCTACGATGCCATAACCAACTATTATCAGTTTTATTATTTGTAGCAACTAGGCAATCAACATTTTGATCATGCAAATCATTTAAATTAACAATGTATACATTACCATGCCTTTGACCAACAAATCTCATGTTTTCATTAGCAGGATTTCTAACAATGCATAAGGATGATTCAAATGTAACATTAAATCCTTTGTCACATAATTGACTAATGCTAAGTAAATTGTGTTTCAAACCTTTTACAAGCAGAACATTATCAATATAAGCATGAGGTGTGATACCTATTTTTCCAATGCCAAATTTTTTTGGCCTATGGCCATTCATCACCGAAATTGTAACAAGCACCCAATCTTTTGCTTGGGTCCAAATGGTGATGAATTGTGATTCATCACCAGGTCTTTCATTGTATCCAAGACCAGCTCTATTGTAAACAGCACCCAACTTGTCAAGTACTTCAAATCTTGTTTTCTTTTTTCATTATCCTTTGCTTTTCTTTGTGGTTGTCAATAAGACACATTCATCTCATCTAAAAAGTTAGGGCTTACCTCATCATTATCAGCCATGAAGCAAACATTGGCAACTTCAGTTTTCTCTTCATTTTCTGAACTTGTAGCTTCACTGTCGCTCCAAGTGGCCATCATTGCCTTTTTCTTTATTCTTCTAGATGCCTTCTTTAATAGTGGACAATCTGGTCTGATGTGTCCAGGCTTCTTACACTCATAGCATGTTGGAGGTTCACTCTTTTCCTTATCTTTGCTATGATCTCCTTTGACAAAATGCTTTCTTTTTCCAAATCTCTTTTTCTTCATGAACTTTTTAAATTTCCTTGAAATAAGTGCCATATCATCATCTTTCTCACTATCACTTGTGGTTTCTTCACTCTCATCTTCTTGAGTTGCACTCTTCAATGCCATGGTCCTTCTCTTCTTTGAATCATCTTCATCAATATGTTGTCGTTGCTGAAGTTCGTGAGTCATCAAAGAACCAACCAACTCTTCAAGTGATAAAGTTGTTGAGATCTTTTGCTTCTTGAATTGCTGTGACTTTTGCTTCCCATGTCCTAGGTAAAGATCTTAAAATTTTTCTAACAAGATCACTGTTAGCATAAGATTTTCCAAGACTCTTCAATCCATTAATAATGTCAGTAAATCTTGTAAACATATCAGTAATATTTTCAGCAGGATCCATCTTAAATAATTCATACTTATGAACAAGCATATTTATTTTGGATTCCTTGACTTGATTTGTACCCTCATGGGTGACTTCAAGTCTATCCCATATTTTCTTAGCAGACATACAAGTAGATATGCGATTAAACTCATTTGCATCAAGAGAGCAATAAAGAACATTCATAGCCTTAGCATTTAATTGAGCTAATTTCTTATCTTGCTCATCCCATTCAGATTCAGGTTTTGCAATATTAACATTTTCAATCATAATAGTGGGTGTGTGAGGTCCATTAATTATGATTCCCCATAAATCATAATCTAGTGCTTGAATGAAGATTTTCATTCGTGCTTTCCAATATGTGTAGTTTGTTCCATTGAACAAAGGTGGTCTATTAGTTGATTGTCCCTCAATCAACATGGAATTCATTGGGATTACTATTGATCTTTGGCTCCAAGCTAATCAAAGCTATAGAAATCAAGAGCACGCTGCTCTGATACCACTTGTTGCCCAGATGTAGTAACCCAAGAGGGGGGTGAATTGGGTTATTTAAAAAAATTAATAGCTATGCAGATATATGTGCTTTTAACCCTAATTTGATTTGCAGCGGTGAAGTGGGGTGCACATAATAACAACAGAAAAGCAAACAACCACAAACACACAGAAGTTTATAGTGGTTCGGTGCCAAACTCAGCACCTACATCCACTCCCCAACACCTTTGGGAATTCCACTAATCGTATCACAACGATTACAACCTCTAGCCGAACCAGGCTAGCCCTCTTGTTTATACGGCACAAGGCAGCCAAAACCCCTAGCCAAACCTAGGCTAGTCCTCTTGTTTTACGGCACAAGGAAGCCAAAAACCCCTAGCCAAACCTAGGCTAGTCCTCTTGTTTCACGGCACAAGGAAGCCAAAACCCCTAGCCAAACCTAGGCTAGTCCTCTTGTTTCAATGGCACAAGGAAGCCAACAACAAACCAGGGTTCACTAACCCTTTTACAAGATAATCAGAGTATGTAAAGGAGAAGCTCCTACAATGAGCAAATATTCAAAAATACTTTACAACTTTTGAAGCAATAAACTCAGCAATAAATGAACTAGGTTGAAGCAGCTGAAGTCTTGAATGCTTGAAAAGCTTCAATGATTCGGACGACCTTTCGGAGCAAGGAATGAACTTGAATGCCCAGCAACCACTCAACAAATATGCAATGAAGGCTCTTTTCTTGGATTTTTCTCTCTTTGAAATTTCTTTTTCAAAAATCATCTAGGTGTGCTTCTAATCCCAGCTATTTATAACCATCTAACAAGAAGATATCCGTTAGATACATAAGAAATAAATGGAAATAATAACGGGAAGAAAATATAACCGTTAAACATGTTTCCCTTAAGCATTGAATGCAGATCTCCATTTGAGGAAGGATGAGCACTGTAAAAATTCAAAAATCAAAAGTTAAATATAGCTTGAAATAGCAATAGAGAGAGAGAGAGAGAAAGAGCACTCTTAAAAGCTTAGGCGGCGGTGGACTGAAAAAGGCTCCAGGTAGCTGAGGATATGAATGCCATCGTCCAAGAGTAAAGCAAGAACCTCAGCTAGCTAATCAGTTAGCTAACCAGAGAGGTCACAACAAAAGAATCGTCCTGAGGCAGCATCAGTTAGCTTGGCAGCTAACTAAGCGAAAGTCAGTTAGCTCTTTAGCTAACTAACAGAGAAAAAGTAACGCAGAGAGAAAAATTCATGCTATCATAGTTAGCTCTCCAGCTAACTTAATTTGAAATCTACTCGGCTGCAGGAGAAGAACAAGACAGCTAGTTAGCTGAATAGCTAACTGAAGAATGGCCAGTTAGCTCACGAGCTAACTAGAAGCAAAAGCAACATATTGTCCGTCCAGCTTAGTTAGCTCTCCAGCTAACTGAGCAAAAAGGCAGCCATCTTAGTTAACTCTCCAGCTAACTAACCAACAGTCAGCTAGCTCTTTAGTTAACTGAATTTTGAATCCCCACGGCTGAGACATTCCCTGTGAAAATCAGTTAGCTGAGCAGTTAGCTCCAGGATGAAATAGTTAGCTAAGCAGTTAACTAAAAGAAACGTCAGCTAGCTAGAAGGAGTTTCAGTTAGCTAACAAGACATCCAGCCAGCTAGCTAAAATTGAGGGTGTTCGGCCAATGCACTGTGATGAGCAAATCAGTTAGCTGAAGGAATTCCAGCTAGCTAACAAGCTAGCTCACCAGTTGACTAAAAGAAAAGGACGTTCGGCCAGGCACCTGAGACAAGTTTCTTAGTTAGCTGAAAGGGCTCCAGCTAGCTAATAAACTAACTCACAGCTAGCTAAAAAAGGAGGACGTTCGGCCATCTAACTGAGACGAGCATTTTAGTTAGCTGAGGGGCATGCCAGCTAGCTAATTGAAAGAACAAGCTAGCTAACCAGTTAACTTCAAGCAAAAATAAAAATATCTAAAGCAAAGTAAAATAAAGTACTTTCTTACCAGTCAATTTTGCATGAAGATACTTACTTGCAAGGCGACCGAACTTCCCTGTATCAATCTTAGAATTGCTTAATTTGTTTTGTAATCATCAAAATCAATCTGGGGTCAACAGGTAACAATAGAAAATCATGTTTTCTATATTATAAGAAATCAAATTTTCTATATTAGATAAATCAATAAGAAATCCCGTGTTCTGTATTGGGTAACATATAAGCTATTTGATATGGGTTGAAATTACGTAGTCTAATACTAGTAACCCATCAATTTCTAAATTGATATGTAATTAAATTAAATAATACCATTTAGGGGATTATGGAACCCTATATAAAGATCCTATCGGTTATGGTCCTCAAGACATCAAATCATAACACAATTTTTCTTCTCCATATCAGGAAGAAAGACGACGGTCCCATTAAGGAGCTAAGGCGATTTCATTGAGGAATACCACAAATCACCACAAATCAGTTTTTATTGCATTCATCCATCGATGTTTGATGATCATAGTAATTCTGCGATAGTCAACAATCGACATCAATGGATCCAGATATTTTGTTTAATGTTCTCAATGATCAAAATGATGATTTTGGGATTTCATATAGTTTTTTGGTTTAAAAAAATTTCTAACAAGTCGTATCAGAGCGATCATGTTTGATCATCAGGAACCTTTTTTTTATTCAGTTAATAAGTAAATACAAATCAGCTTTGTACTTACGGTGGGTTTTGGTCTCTGGATTCTTCGGCTATTATTTGGTCATGGCATATATATGTATATAATCTATATTCATCCAGTTTTTATTTTGGCCAATGAGTTATTATGGCTTTATTTATCGGATACTATTTTTGTACTCATATTTTATAAGTTTGATTCATATTGTTTTGTAGATTGAGTTTCAATTCCTGATTCTATGTTACTTCAGGATCTATGGCTTTACTTTTAGTCAGCACGTGTTAATACTTTTGAATAAATTCTGATGTTAACTAAAATAAAGATTTAGATACATATATATTTATTTATTATTTAGATTAGAAAAATACCAAAAGGTTCGAACGTTCTTAGTTCCTATTGTTCTCATTTAGGGATAGTCCAAGGGGAAGGCTATTGGTAGTATCCAAGGCTATTTGACCCAACGGGGGGTTGGTAGGGATATCAAGGATGCACTAATGAGGAAGGCTACTGGTAGTACTTCGATGCGTTAACCCAACTACCGATGTTCCGAGAGAGCCATAGGCTACCAAGAGAGCTAGGTCGTACGCCAAAGAGAGGCTGACTTGGAAGAGTCCCAAGTGCCACATATTTTGGCATATTTAAATGAAGAAATATGTGGGATCTATGTGCATACTTATTTACACAAATTTATCTAATATTTTAAAATAAATTAATCGAAACAATATATACATTGCCAAAGTAACCTCTATTGTATAGATTTCTTTATTTTGAAATATAACATGTATGTGTGTGTTATTTATGCGAATAATGACCGGCCCAAAGGAAGGTTATTATTTGGCCAAATAATATATACTTGTGGTAATAAATGTGTGATGATCATAAAGATTTTCATGTGAACAAAAGTCGGTCCAAAAAAGGCTCTTGTTTGACAAAATTGATTGTCAAATTTAATCACTGTGCTAAGAGTACCACTTACAATTAATTTCTTTGTCCAAAGATGAGAAATTAATGTTATGCTAGGTATCTTGTGATGGGTCCCCAATTCAAATTATTTGTTCATGTATTATTTTATCTGTATGACATGCTTATTGATGTGAGTGTATTTGTTTATTTTGTTCTCCATTCGATTTCTGATACTACTAAAGTTTCTACCCAAGTTAACAATATTCCAATGCTAAGCAGGACAAACTTTAAGATCTGAAAAGAAACCATGGAGATTGTCCTCGATTGTATGAATTTGGATCTTGCGCTTAGGTCGAAGCGTCCCATACTACTACAAAAAATCTTAATGAGATTAAAATTGATAAGTGGGATCACTCTAACTGAATGTGCTTGATGATCATGAAATGCTCTATTTCAAAAGTGTTTCGGTGTTCTATTGCTGAGAGAAAGAATGCCAAAAGATTCCTTGAGGAAATTGAGCAATATTTTGCCAAGAACAAAATTTGGAGGCTAGTAACCTCTTGGCTAAACTCATTTCCATATATAAGGAAAAAGGGAACATAAGAGAGTACATCATGGAGATATCTCATCTTGCATCAAAACTCAAGTTACTTAAGTTAGAGTTGTCTAAGGACTTGCTTGTGAACTTAGTTTTGATATCTCTTCTTGCATACATTGAGCAATTCAAAGTGAGTTATAATACTCAAAAGGATAAGTGATCCCTCAATGAGCTTATATCTCACTGTATGCAAGAGGAAGAGAAGCAACAGAGGGATAAGACTGAAAGTGCTCATTTGGCGATAACCTCTCAGAATAAGAAGAAAAAAAGAACTAAGGGTGCTGCGAAAGGACATTCTCAATAGAAGAAACAAAAGAAGTAGGATGAGGAGTTTTCCTGCTACTTTGCAAGAAGCCGGGGCATATGAAGAAGCAGTATCCCAAGTACACTGCATGGCGTGT
Source organism: Calamus simplicifolius (assembly GCA_900491605.1). NCBI lineage: Eukaryota > Viridiplantae > Streptophyta > Magnoliopsida > Arecales > Arecaceae > Calamus > Calamus simplicifolius. Next base: position 363,486 of record UESW01004894.1, on the reverse strand, counting down.
GAAGAAGGGTAAGCTTTTGACTCTAGTTTGTTCTGAAGTTAATTTAGCTTTTGTACTTAAGGATACTTAGTGGGTAGATCTGGTGCTACTGCTCACATAAGTATGTCTATGCAAGATTGCCTGTGAAGTCGATAGCCAAATGATACTGAAAGATTCATCTTTATGGGTGACGACAATAAAGTTGCAGTGAAGGCCATTGAAACTTTTAGATTGCAATTATGGATTGAAATTTATTTGGATTTATTTGATACTTACGTTGTACCATCTTTTTGATGAAATTTAATTTCTATTTCTTTTTAAGATAAATCAAGATTTTTTTGTTCATTTAGAAATAATAAAGTTAGTCTCTACTAAAATTCAAATCTTATTGGTTCTGGTTCCTTGTTTGATAATCTATATATGCTTGATGTCATTAGTTCCTATAATGAAATACTGCAAATAAGTTCACATGGTACAAAACGAAATTAAATAAAAATTTTGTTACCTTATGGTATAAGCGTTTAGGTCATATCTCTAAGCAGAGATTAGAAGCTTATGTCAGATGGAATCATTAAACCCCTAGATTTAATAGACTTCCAAGTCTGTGTTGAGTGCATCAAGGGAAAATGGACAAACAAGAGAAAATTAGGTGCCGAGAGAGCTACAGATATCCTAGAACTCATACATACTGATATCTGTGGTCCATTCCTTACGGCTTCTCGGAACGAACAATAGTACTTTATTATGATCATAGATGACTACTCTAGATTTGATTACCTATATTTGATACATGAAAAGTCACAATCCCTAAATGTTTTCAAATATTTCAAAGTTGAAGTTGAACTTCATCTTTGAAAGAAAATCAAGGCTCAAATCTGACCGTGGTGGTGAGTATTATGGTAGGTATGATGGATCAAGAGAGTAGACCCTTCGCACTTTTCTCAAAGAATATGAAATTGTTACGCAATATACTATGCCGGGCAAACCCAACATGAATGGTGTTGCAAAATGACGAAACTGAACTCTTAGGTAGTATTTGAAATAGAAAATAAGAGGGAATATCCAGAGGATATCCCCTCTTATTCTCAAAAGCCATAACTATAAAGGATAGCTGGGAACAAAGTTAACCAGAGGGATAATCCATGGTTAACCATGGATTATCCCCTCAATTTATTTTCTAAAAAATGCAGGAATAGCTGGTTATCCCTCCAAATAAGAGTAAAAAAAAAGTTATCCTATGGATTTACCTTTTTGCATTTGATATGATCAATGGGATAGCTAAGGAATATCCCTAGGGATAGTTAGGGGATAACTCTATCCCGTACACTTATCCATGGATAATATTTTTTCTATCAAAAACTACCTTAAGGATATGGTAAGGAGTATGATTATTATTCTTCTTTACCAGAATCACTTTGAGGAGAAGCCTTGAATACCGTAGTTTAATCCTTAATAGGGTACCAAGCAAAGCAATAGCCAAAACCTCTTATGAGCTTTGGACATACAAGAAGCCTAGTATTAGGCATTTGCAAATTTGGGATTTCACCTGAGGCGCAGCCTTACAAGTTATATGAAATAAATTGGACTCAAGGGCGGTTAGCTGCTATTTCATTGGTTACTCTAAATGCTCTCAGGGCTATAAGTTTTATGATCCCACATCAAGATCTATTTTTGAAATGAAAAATGCGAGATTCTTTGAGGATATTGAATTGGGAGGGAAAAAATATAAGGAAGGTTATTTTTGAAGAAGAATATGTTGTTAACGGTGATCAAGTCTTTGTACCTATTGTTGTTCAAGATACAACTTCAATACTAGATAACAATATTCAGGTTCTTATTCTTGACACTATTCTAGAACAAAACAACAATGAAATCCTCCCTCAAGCACTACCTATAGAATAAACTCAACAACCTCAAAAAGTGCCATGAGAAGATTCACTACGGAGAGGAGAAGCACAATTTCAGATGATTATATCGTCTTTCTCCAAGAACATAAGGATGGCACTGGTTAACAAAAGATGATAACTTTTGTCAAGCCATGCATAGTTCTAACTCAAAATTGGATTGAAGTCATGAAGGATGAGATAAAGTTTATGAAAGACAACGAGATTTGAGATCTTGTCGAATTGCCTAAAGGTACGAAGCCTATTGGTTATAAATGGATATTTAAAATCAAAATAGATTCGAAGGGCAATTTCGAGAGATATAAGGCACATCTAGTCACTAAAGGATTTACTCGGAAAGAAAATATTGACTACAAGAGACTTTCTCTTCAGTATCTTTGAAAGACTCTTTTATAACAATAATGACACTGGTAACTCATTTTAATTTAGAGCTTCATCAATGTCAAGCTAGAGTTTCTCAATGGAGACATTGACTAAACGATCTATATGGTACAACCAGAAAACTTTGTATCAGATGATCTAAAATCTATGATTTGTAAGTTGAAGAAATCCATCTATAGTCTCAAACAAGCTTTCCATCAATGGTATCACAAGTTTCATCAAGTCATAACTTTATACGGTTTTGAGGCTAATGTCGTTGATGAATGTGTATATTACAAGTTCAGTGAAGTAAATTTTTTTTTTGGTATTATATATCGATGATATTCTATTTACTAGCAGCGATATAAGACTATTGCTTAAAACTAAAAAATTTCTGATAAAGAATTTTGAAATGAAATATCTTGGTAATGCCTCTTTTATATTAGGTATTCAAATACTTAGAGATCATTTTTGAGGTATCCTTGAGTTATCGCAAAAAGGCTATATCAAGAAAGTATTAAGTAAATTCAGCATGAAAGATAGTAAACCAGAAGACACACTCGTGGCCAAAGGAGATAAGTTTAATCTTAAACAATGCCCCAATAATGATCTTGAAAGAAAAGAAATGCAGAAGATTCCATATGCCTTAGTGGTAGGGAGTCCAATGTATACTCAAGTCTACACTCGTCCTAATAGTATTTATAATATGAGTTTTTGATAGATATTTGAGTGATCCGGGTATGCAGCATTGGAAGGCAGCCAAACGCATGTTGTGTTATTTGAAAAAAATAAAAGATTACACTCTCACTTATAGAGATCAGACAGTTTGAAGATCATCAGGTACTCTGACTCTAATTTCGATAGAAGCTCGTCAAAGTCAAAATTTATCGATATCAAGTTTTTAGTTGTTAAGGAGATGGTTCAGAATATATAGATATCCATAAAACATATAGGAACAGATTCTGTGCTAGCTGATCTATTAATCAAGGTCTTGACGCCTATGGTTTTTCGTGAGCATACCGCTCATATGGATATTATTTATGATGATACCTTGGTTTAGTGAGAGTGTCCTTATTGCATGTTTTACTTTGGATGTCCGACTGTTTAATTTTTTACATAATAAAATTGATGTTTATACTTTCATTTCTAAACTTATGTTTTTTTATATGCAATATTTTATTGCATTTAAAGATTTTGAATTGATCTCACTAAAGATTGAAGAAGGACCCATTAAAAATTGACATGTTTGAAATTACATTCATGTAATTTTTATGTTACTCATCCATATTTGATCAATGTCATTGAGTATATTAGTATGGTAATAATCATGGTTAATCACCATAATATGTATTAAAAGCCAAGGTTATTCCATCATTAGTATATGAGATGGACCAGATTGTTTAAGAAAAATTAAGAATAAATAGCTTACAGATGCACACCTAAGGAATTTTGTGATATAATTAATTTGAAAATAATATGTAGCCCAAGTGGGAAATCGTTAGGAAATCAGATTTTCTATATTAGATAACAATAGAAAATCATGTTTTCTATATTGTTAAGAAATCAGATTTTTTTATATTAGATAAATCAATAGTAAATCACGTGTTCTATATTGGGCAACATATATTCTTTTTCAATTATATAAGCTATTTGATATGGGTTAAAATTATGTGATCTAATACTAGTAACCCATCAATTTTGAATTGATATGAAATTAAATTAAGTAGATACCATTTAGGGGATTATGAAAATCCTATATAAAGACCCTATCGGTTATGGTTCCTAAGACACCAAATCACAACATCGTTTCTTTTCTTTCCATTAGGAAGAGAGATAACAGTCCCATAAGGAGCTAAAGCGATTTGGTGAGAAAGGTATAAACCACTCTCTATTGCATTCACCCATCGGTGTTTGATGATCATAGTAATTCCATGATAGTTAACGATCGACATCAATGATCCAGGTATTTTGGTTAATGTTCTTAATGATCAAAATAATGATCTTGAGACTTCATATAGTTTTTTGGTTTAAAAAAAATTCTAACAATACATGCATACATGCATATAGGCATTATAACTTAAAATTGATCAAAATGATTAATAAAATATGATGTTTTTATATTATTAAATAAAAATACTTTAAGAATAGATGTGGTTATTTAAATAGAAAAATGAAATTAGTTCAAATGAGAGTTCATTCAATAAATTAGGAAAGATATTTAGAGTGAAAAAAGGAAGTTCACATGATTTGGATTTTTAGGTTAGCCAAATCAGGTTAGGGTTAGGTCTTTTTTATCAACTCAAGTTAGATCTAAATATATATGACTAGGTTGGATTGGATAATGTTAAAAATATATGACTCAAGCTTAAATTAAACTTTAGATGGGGTCTCATATTTGAACTTGATCCAAACCATGAGTTTTAAATCTAGGGTAAATTGGTTCTAATTAAGATGGGATCAAGTTGGTTTTAGGTTAATCTAAACCATTTCCATCCCTAATCATTTCCAAAGGCTCGTTGTATTAGAACTATCAATTGCCACATCACGTGCACATGAGAAGGTAATTATTCGCCCAAAGAAAAGGCTTGCAGCATAGAGAAATATCATTTTAAAGAACTCCTTGTATATAACTTGGGTTCATCAATCTTTACATCATTTACACATATGAAGGTAAGAGGTTGATTACAATCTTATAAGGATGAGTACACCTCTCAATCAAACAATGACTTAACTTTCTTTTATATTATTTCATTTTTCTATTTTCTAATTTAAGATATAAAATAATTATATTTGTAAATTTCATTTTGCTATTTGATATTCAATGCTAGGTACTAGTGTCATATTATAGTAGTCAATCTCACAAAAATATACTAATCCTATCAATAATCCAACATAAGATATAGTTAAAATGAAATCATTTAGGTAGTGTTTGACTCCCCAAAAGTTATTCCTGGATAAATATACAGGATAGCATTTATCCAGGGGATAGCTAAGGGAGATAAGCTGGTTATCTTTTTAAATATTACAAGTCTGCCATCAGGGATTAACCATAACTTTAGTTGTTCCTGGGTTCTATCTAAGGAATAAGTTCAGGAGATAAACATGGGTTATCCCTCTGGTTAAACTTTTTTAGAACTATCTTCTCTAGCTATAGCATTTAGGGATAAGAGGAGATATCCCCTGGATAACCCCTTTATCCCTCATATCAAACACAGCCTTAAAAAAATGCAACCAAAGGCCAGGTTGAAATTACATTTTCTTAAATATAAATATCCCGATCCACATCCCCTCAGCTCGCACAATGTTTAAGTGCTATTGTATTGAAACCTTCAAATCTCTTTTTCTAAAATTATTTTTAAATAGACCTGGATTACCATATTGCTTGTAGACTGAGCTAATCACATGTGAAAATGGAGCCACAGGCTTAAGAACACAGATAGAGTTACAACACTATGTACTTGTTGATTAATTTAGTCTATGAGCCACATAATAAACCAAATCTATCAAAGAATAGCTGCTTTTTCTAATGGGTACATCAATTTCAAGTTCAATACAAGAAAACAAGGACATTATTTTGGAGAGAGTAGGCATATTTTTAGGTATAGCCAACATGAATCCTTCCTTAAGTTATCATATAATGGAAAAAATGTCCTAATAGCGACCATCGAGCAAAATGGTATGGGCTTGGCAATAAATTGTCAATCAACTCTTTTCTTGTCCAACTGATGTAATGCTTCTACTATATCATGAATAATTGACTGTGATATATAACCACTTTTAATGAAAAAAACGTGAAGAAACCTACCACCTAGCTCCCACCAGACATATACTATCAAAATATGTCCACAAAATTTACCTCCATAGACTTCAACAATATTTGTGAGGTTAGCCAAGTTGAAAGTTGTGCTGGTTGGCACTTTAGCTTCCTTTTGCAGCAATTCAGCATCCAAAACATCTTGGCGAGATTTCTAAGTATTGGTTAAGAGTTGGTTAAGAGTGGTTGTGTGCTGCTGCTCATGAGGGCACAAGTACAGCCAACATTACCTTGCACACCAATTACAGAAGTTTGAGGTGATGTGGCCAGTATGAATCACAAGATATGTCAAGGCCCAATCCATGAATTTAATTTTATATAGTTTGATACTTGGCCATCAGACTGGGTCTATTCAAATTTTGAATACAATGCATCCAAAGCTGATATCCTTACAAACCGTTACATAGCTTATTGTGCAAATCTCAATTGTGGACCCTTAAAATAACCAGCAGGCCACCAGCAAAATAATTAACAATAGAAGTGACTCTAGTCAACAATTCACGCTTTTCTAATCTCAAAAGCTGGTCACCAATTTAGCAGTACATCTTGGACTCATGCTTTTAAGCAAAGTACATATATACTTGAATAACAATAAAACACTTCCAAACTTCAAGACACATCAAACAAATAAAAGCATGGACTATTAGTTGTCCAAAAAACACAAGGAAACTAAAGGTCAATAGGTTCACACATCGGTTGCCCTCATAATCTCAACAACCATTGGGGCCTCTGGAAGTGTCAAATATGAAGATTGGGACTACTTAGAAGAAGAAATAATCATGCGTAAAGTTTCTTCACATTATTTTGAACTTATTGTAGTGGTTTGCGTTCTAATTAACCTGTGAAGTATTTGAAAGCCATACGAAATATATATGGGAAGAGGTATCATGGAAGTTGGTGTGATTCACACCAGCAAAGAGATTTTTTTCTATGCGCCGTGATATGTTGCTTCTTGAAACGGTTCACGTTCCGTTCTTCAAGTGGAAATATAATATCATTAACTTATTATCCTTGACTCCTGATATGACTCAAGAAGCAAGGTTATCCTGCTTTAAATATTCTTACGATTGAAAGCACCCAGTGGATATTCCACATAACAAATTCAATCGTACAACGTTATTTTTTTTAAAAAAAGATTAGTAGGATGAACATTGCTTTGATCGATACACTCTACCAATTTCGTTGAAGATGACTTAGTGGACCTGCACTTAAAGTAAGACAAGTTGGGAGGGTTCCCTTTCGCTCGTATATCATTTTTCTTTTGTTTCTTTCCTCCAATAAATCCCATGCTTTGTTGCATGTAACTGAGATATGGGTCTTAATCTCGCTAGAGCTGCTGAAGAGCTTGTGCTAAATATATTACATGCATTGCATGAGCTCCATGGGAAGTGAGATGAATGTAAACTTCCAGGGGAGGGAATTATTGGAAAAAGATAAACTTATAATTGCATTGAAGAAACCGAAAGGTCATAATAAATTCTAAAAGATTAATTATAGATATTGAAAACTGAAGAGTCACATGGAAAAATCAAAAGTCATACGAGAAGACTAAAAGATTACATTATGATGTATTTATGGAAAGATCAATCGTCACTTCCTATGTGACATATGTATTGAGTGTAAGTAGGGGTGGCAATCTTGTTGTGTTGTGTTGTGTCCAAGTCGTGTCATGTTTTGATCGGATTGAAAATACATCAACCCAAACACGACCTATGAGTTAAACGGGTTAGGTAATTTGGACACGAACATGACCTGACTCAAAACATGATTAACTTGACACGACTTATGACCCGAGAGGGCGGAAGAAATAAAACCCGCATTAGATTTTATAATGGGAAATGAACCGGTGAAGGGTAGAGTCGAAGAGAGCAGTGGTGCAAGTAAAAAATTATCGTCATTTAAACTCTCTAAAATGTCATTAAACAGTTTTATAACGTAATTGCTTAAGAGTGAAAGAAGTTTCTAGTGCAGTTGTTCATTTTCTTTTTTGATGAGGACGGGTTCGTGTTAAGACGGGTCAATAAGTCACGTTCCTACTATAGACATAATTGTATCGTGTTCGTAGAGTAAGGGAGTGAGTGAGGAAAGCTTTATGAAATGATAATATAAAAATTTCTTCCATTCCAAGCATTTTTTCTTGAGCATTCAAAGTGCGCTACCAAAATATTTTTCAATAAAATGGTATCAGAGCTTGTTATATGCTCACTACATTTCTAACAAAGTGGTATCAGAGGTAGAGAGCCAAAGAAATCCAGAGAGCCAAAGAGCCTGGGCAATCCTAAAGCAAGAAAGAAAGCCAAATAGTCAAAGAGCCTAGTAAATCCTAAAGCAAGCAGAGAGTAGCTTTAGAATCAAAAGAAGTTCGTGACGAAGTTGTTCATATCCTCCATCAAGGTGTTAAGTATCCGGATCAAAAGGAGTTCGTTAAGAAGTGTGCAAGTCTAAGATGAAAAGACTATGCAAAAGAAAAGAAGACAAGAGCAGTCTTCAGAGGCTAAAAATAAGAGACCTTGTTAACAACACCAATTATGCAAAATGGAGGATAAAAAGTTAATAGTTATGGTTGCGCTATACAAGGTAATGCTCAAAGAAATGCTTAAAAAACTAATTTTTTTTCTTGCAAGGTATACAAATGAGAAGTTTAGACCAGATCATTCTCCAAATTTCATGAAAACTGCCATTTTTAAAGATATAAGTGAAAGTTTTATAATCAATGGTCATGTCACTATTACAAAGAAGGAAGCAGAAAATTCTGCAACATTACAAGCAATTATCTATTTGAAAAATACTTATAATATTACTATAAAAGATGTTCATGTTCAAAAAATTGAAGATGTCAAGATATCAATGCAAGATTTGTATGAAGCCAATGAAGAGTTGAAGAACAAATATGAAGATGTTAATAAAGAATTAAATAAGCTGAAGCTGACAATAAATAAAAGAGTTATCATAGAAGATGAAGAAAAGTGATTGAAGTAGATATAAGATATCAACCTCATACATCAATGAGAAAAACATTTGCCATAAGAGATTTTTCTTCTGATTGCAGTTCAAATCAGTAATTAAAAGTATGATGAAAAAAAGGACAATTAAGTTTAAAGAGAATGTTGAAAAAAGGAAAACTTAATTGTGTTGAAAAAACCGAAAGATCATAATAAATTCTAAAGGATTAATTATAATAGCAAAAAACTAAGAGTTAAAACTGAGGAGTCATGTGGAAAAACTAAAAGTCATTTGGAAGACTAAAAGGTTATATTATGATGTATTTACGAGGGAAGATCAATAGTCACTTTCTATATCTATATATATATAGTATTGAGTCTAAGGGAGTGAGGAAAACTTTATGAAATGATAATATAAAATTTCTTCCACTCCAAGCATTTCTTCTTGAGCATTCAAAGTGCGCTATCAAATATTTTCCAATAAAGTAGTATCATAACTCGTTATATGCTCACTACGTTTCCAACAGGGACGCTGTAGCTTAGCATTTTTGGATCATATAAGAATGAAAAATATTGCACATCTTGTGAAATAAAAGATCAGATTCCATAGAGATTTCAATGAAATATATCTAGCATGATATTTTGTTAGCTGTGTTGATCACCATTGTGTTGATCAGTCTGTAAAAGAGATTATAGGAACTCCTTTTCTTCCTCACCTTTTCTCTTGTGAGAGAGAGGAAGAAAATAAGTTAAAAAAGACTACTCTTCCACCATTTCCTTTAAAAGAGAGAAAGAGAAGTAAATCACAAAAAAAAGGCATAGTTTCACTTTTCTTTTTTCCTTCCCATTCTTTGATTTTCGTGTGTTTAAGATTTGAGGATCATTTGATGGTTGTGATCACTCTGATTAAAAGGGGGATATTCAAAGGATGGCCATGATTGAGATGGTACTGAGCGTAGTATCAACATGATTGGTTATAGCCTTTTCTTACCTTCTTGGCAATAAGGAGACATTGTTGTTCTGAATATCTTGTTTTATTTGTTTAATTATTTCATCGCATACAAAAAATTTTTAAATATTTCCCCTATTATTATAGATAAATCATAGTTTATCTTTCATAAAAATCCTTAGATTAAATAATTTTAGTTGTAAACATGGTTTAACTAATGGCTAGGACGAGTATAATTATAAAATATATTTAGAACTTGTTTGTAATTTTTTCAGTACTCCATATAATTTCATATATTTAGAGCTTGCATAAATACTAAATCATAATTTGATTAGACGACATTATAAACTCTATTGCCAATGCATGTAGTTTTAATATTGATAAAATCGAAGACTTGTTGGTGGCATGAACCTTGAATTTTTTTTCTATTGTTAATTAATATCTCTAATAAAAGAGAAAAATAATATCAAAGTCATTTTGCAACATCTAAACATGATATAGCCTCATCTAGAAGAAAATTCTAATTCCAACTTGCTAACTATTGTTTAAATAGGATTTGTGATATTTGAGAATTCCAATATAGATATGTTTTTATATTTAGGAGGAAAAAGCCACATGCTTTATAGATCACAATCTAGAATAGCTTACTCTAAGTAGCATCATGCTATATCATTTTTTTATATGCTGTGTAAGATTAATATGTCATGTTATACACGAAGTCAAGGCTTTTTTCTCTTCTTGTTGAAATAGGAGAGGTTTAATTTGGCTCACCTCGCTTGAACCAAGAATTTTAAGTAGATTATAACAATGCTTGTGCAACTGTAATATCTTTCAAAGAGGGATCAAAATGAAGCCTGATATCTCTCAAAATCAAATTCTACATCGTATCTAAGAGCAAGAGGTAACAGTATTCAAGCTAATGCCCAGTGTTATTATGTGACTTATGGCAAACCAGTTATGTTAATTTCTACTAAAACAAACCGTGTTAATATCCAAAGAATTTGTGCAAGGATGAGATTTTGATTACATCAAATTATCCATGATCATATTATTGTGTAACCTTGATTGATATCAATTTAATATAGAATAATAATAGTAAAGTAGATGTGAGTTGGATTTAGGGCTTAAAAATAGAGCTATTATAGCATAGTAAACAACTTGGACTAGATTTAAGGCTACAAACAATTCAGCTACTATCAAGTAAATTAGTTATGATTCATTCATGCTTTAATGGCTATTTTTAAGCTTGGCTTGAACTCGAGCTAAATTAACATTCTTTAGTGTGATCAAGCGAAGCTTGAGTAGCTTTTTACTTCATTTGCATCCTAATTAGATTGCTTATAACCAATTGACTCATTTGCAGCCTACCTAGAATAAATCTCTTCATCCCTTTACTCACAAACTATCTTTCTTAACACAAACAAGAATATTTTGTTTCTCATATTAATGTCTTTCAATGAACTTAATAAAGTCTTAAGGGTTGTTCATGATTATCTATGTGAAAAGGTGTAACTATAGATGATAGTTATGGATTTCATAGCCAATTAGTTATACACTTAAAAAAAAACTAGTTGATTATAGCATGATGCATAATTCTACTCTATAAATCCATATGTTATCACTCTTCATACTAGTCATTGAGGTTTGATACCCAATTATTAGGAGACTACACCTAACATGTGATCCTTGGTTGCAAGAACTTAACAATGACAGTTAATAATAATAATCTAATATCCCATTTCTTCGGTACATCTATATATATATATTCTAGTACATACCCATGTTATATATTCCAAAAAATGCCAAAATTCTTTCTTTTTCTTTCTCTAACACTTTTAGGAGAAGGTAATCATGGTCATATTATAATGAAATAGGGTTTGGTCAAGTCATACTTGGATAATGTTGGGATAAATTGATTAAGTTGACCTTTTATTTGGTCTATTCGAATTTAATGCCGTAGAATTAAAGGGCCAGTGCGGCCTTGGTACAATCCATATCCATTCTTATTATATATATATCAGCTAATTATTATTTATTGCAGCCTTTGAACTCTATTCAAGTTTATCTTACACTTGTTATAAATTGATAAATAAGTAATTAATTTTGTAGCCCTTTTTTACTGAAACAATACATTATATCACCCCTTTAAAATCCATGTGCATGCACATAAAGAGAGAGAGAGAGAGAGAGAGAGAGAGAGAAATTCCGTATAATCTATGAAATGTTAATTATAATAACAATCTTACACTTTAATTTTACATAAAGACACCTCATACTTGCATTCGTCAAATAAAATTCCTCTTGTTTTTATATCAAAGGAGTTAATGATGAAATTATATAACCAAGTTTTATTTTTTTGAGATTTTTCTTAGTGCTTTTTGTACCTAAATGACTAGATTGTCTAGCAATTTTCCATCAATGCATTTCGGCGTAAAGCAATCAATTTAGCTAAAGGTCTGCTATGAATGCAAAAAATTCTATTATTTAATTGGGAATCCATTTTTCTTTCCAAAGTTAAAATACCTCTCAAAATTAGATTCTCATCAGATGCTTAGGGAATTCTAGAAATTGGTTCTTACAATTTAAATCTTGCCATCTTAGAACTATGCATCCTTGAAGACTCATCCTTTATTTCTCTTCATCCTCTCATCTCTCTCCATTTCATTGCTTTATATATATATATATATAATCCACTTCTTAGAGGGGTGTAACTATTGTGGCAATGCCCAGTTGACTTTTCTTGCATTCTATAAATTTTATATTTTTCAGCCCCCCTTCTCCACCAATATCAAAATAAAAAAAACAATTTTGAACAACATTAGTTGACCTTGGTTATTGATGCCAAATCATTGTGTTAATTTGTAAGGTCTTGTGAGTCAAGTTGGACTTAAGTAGTATCATACACCTAATTCTCACCTTTAGATTGTAGCAAGTACTTGTAACTTCATCTTAAATTTAAACATGTTCAAATATTGAGGCCATTACGTTCAGAAGTACCTAAAATTCATAAGTAGGACAATATATAGCATGATACCATCACCAAGATGATGCCTAATACGTTCAAAACTAGAGTCTCAAAAGTCATGCATATGTCTCAAGTTTCTAATAAATAGCATAAATTTCTTTTGGAGGCATATAAATTTCCTTTATTTGGTTAGTTCAAAGATGGAGGTATGAAAGTGAGGTCAATTGTAAACTTTGAATGAGGTATAAATATGTGACATCCACCCATCAGCTTGGTCACATGTATATTGCTGCTAATTATCCATTCACAATCAGACAATTTGTATGAATGGTGAACATCAGCACATCAACAAACAAAATCTTCTTAGGGGTTTTTTTCCTATGAACCCGGATCCAAAGGCCTTTCCTGGTGTAAGAGACAAATTGTTATGCTGTTGCCTCATGCTTGAAGGCAGGCAATCAAACAGCACAGGCATTCGTCCTGCCCCTTTTAATTTGCATTGGGATTTGCTGCCCTTGGCGAAGGAAAAGCCTGACATCCCTCCTTGTCTCTTTGCTAATGTTGGGATTACAAACATCTACTAATTAACTCAATACATTACAAAAACCCACAGAGAATCTAATCCTACTTCCAAACTGTAATCAGTGCTAAAATATATGATCTGACAGACACGACACGTTTCTTTCGGTGCAGTCCAGTCTCTTACCATGTGACATTTAAAATTAATCATATAAGCACCCTTTGTCTCGGTATTAAACAAAAAAATGTTATAATAACTATGATTTATATTTTAAACACAATACTTCATAGAATGCAATGAGCTGAAAAGCATCTCATCATCAACACAACAATGCTTTACTGGGTTCAAGAAACAAGAAAACCGAGAAAGAGAGAGATGAATGCAAGGGGTACGATAGATTTGATTGTTGAATGAGGTCTTCTCAAGACTGCCACTGCCACTGCCACTGCTACCGCCCTATAAGACACGACATTTATTTTTTTTTTGAATGCTGGCAGAGGGGATGGCACCACACACCAAGCATCAAATCACAAGCTAGTGCTAAAGGGAACCAGACGCTCTTTTTTAACCTATGTACTGTCAAAGTCTTCATCAGATACCACACAACCATACCTCTCAAAGAAGATCTTATGATTTACCCTTTACAGTCAGAAGTGGTACATGACTCTTCCTTGGGGTTTGAAGCTTTCCTTACCTCCACTGACTGTTGGGTCATCCAGGTAGCTACTGTGGTCGTTGGTGTTGCTGTACCCATTGTTGGAGCCCAGCAGTTGCTTGATCTCCTCATAGTTATACTCTAATGGAGCTTCCTCCCACAGCCCATAATTCTTGCCCACTTGACCACCACCACCTGCACCTCCAAGTAACCACTTGTGGCTCTCCTCAGTCCCACCACCACAGAGATAGCTCTCAAAGCCCATCTGTTCCCCTCCACCACCTCTACCAATGTAGTTGTAGTCCATCTCCTTTCCATAGCTGATCTGGGTGGAGCTCCCATCAGAGGAGCTGCAGCTCTGCTCACTTCCAAACATGATCATGTTACCACTGTCCTTCATCTGGTACTGATAAGATGGGACTTGTAAGATAGTGGAACAGGTGGTGGTGGGAACAGTGCTAAAGGTATCTTGGGAGATGGTGGGGAAGCTTTCGAAGACTGGGAGGGGGGGGATTGGGGAGGTGTAGCAGCTGCTGCTGCCTTGTGAGGATTGTGATGGGAAGAAAAGTTGCTGCTGTTGCTTCTGTTGTTGCTGCTGCTGATGTGGTTTCCTTTGGAAGGAACAATCCCCAGGAGCTTCTTTTTAAGCTTGGTGTTCCAATAGTTCTTGATATCATTATCAGTCCTGCCTGGAAGCTGGGCAGCTATGATGGACCACCTGACAACCAAAATGATTGTTTTCAATGTAACAAACGCTTTTGGAAGGCAAGATCTTATCTCCTATTCCGGCAGGCTTTCAATTAGTTTTGATGAGAGAGCTAAGTTTGGCATGCATGAAGAGAGATTCATCTAGATATAGAAGATTCTTTACTCCATGCAGAACTTTTAGTTGAAATATACAGATCGATGGATTTCATCTCCTTTTCTTCAATTCGACTAGTTCCATGATAGATTGATAGAGCAAAACAAAGCATGCTTACCTAAAAAAGGGAAGGCAAAGAAAATGGAAAGAAGTGGATTGTAAAAATAGGTTGTCTCTCACCTGCTTCCAATACTAGCAAAGAGGCTGCATATTATCCTGTCCTCATCATCTGAGAACTCCCCATGCCTTATGTTTGGCCTCAAGTAGTTGAGCCATCTCAGCCTGCAACTTTTCCCACATCTCTTTAGCCCTGCCAACAATCCAACTAGCCAAATTACCATCATTCACATAACAACATCAGACCTCTTTCTCAAACACATAATAAAATAGTATCACTTCTCCTTTCGATGCAACTAAAGAAGAAAGCTTTTGATAAACAAGCAACCAGAAGAAAAGGGAAAGAAAAGGAAAAAGAGATAAGGGCCTCTCTCTCTCTCTCTTACCAGCTTTGTGAGGGAGGGCAATCCAATTGCCACCAGTCCCATACTTCTCTATGAAATCCTTGAGCTTGGAGTCCTCCTCAGGAGACCAAGGACCCTTCTTCACGTTGGCCTTGTCACAGCATGGAGCCCTCCCCATCTCTCTTGGCTTTCTCCCCCGACCAATCTTTCTTCCCTCCTCTCCTTTTGTCCTTTGGTATGTGGTCTGATTTGGTGGTGAAAAGCCTTTTGGAAAGAAGACACAGGCTTTTAGGAGATATATATCACCGAAAAGAAAGCCAAGGGACATAGAGACAGGGACACAGAAATATATATATGACAATATACATGGGGAGATGTAATAAGTCAAAGAATAGCCTGTATGGTTTCCATCACTTCCAGCCTCCTTGCTGGCCCCGGAGGGGTGGAGGGCCTCTCAGTCTGAGCCAGAAAGACTTACCATCATTCATAAATAAAGCCATGCCCACTTTACCCGTTGGAGGGCTCTCTCTCTCTCTCTCTCTCTCTCTCTCTCTGACTCTGTCTCTCTTTCTCTGAGTCGTTGTTTCCTTTTTCCACAGGAAGTGTTAGGGGGAAGTGAAAAAGATGGACGGGCGTGGGGCCTTTGCAAGGGTGACGTCTTCCAAACCTTGGGCTATATGCGAGGAAGGGTGGGAAGAGAGGAAATAGGCTTTGTGATTGAGACTCAGCCTCATTGGGCCAGCTGCATGTGCGCATGTGAACTGTGTACCATGATCCACTTATGTAATTATTCATACGTACACGACTTTGGGTCCACTTGGATCCACTGCGCATTAGCTTGTATTTGTGTACCATATTTGTTTAGGGTAGATCAAACATATATCTGATGCACAAACAAAAGTTCATGGCACAGAAAAGCAATGACAGATATTCATGTATGCATAGCCAAGAGAAGGACTCATAGGTTAGCTTGAGCTAAATGATTTGCTTGATTCCAATTTTATAGTTAATCTGGAAGTCAAGATCCAACATGAAGTTACATGATGCAATATCTTTTGGTATGTAAGAGGCTATCTGTTTTCTGTTATATATCTGAGCTAAAGCCCTCATCTGAACTTAAGGCTTTATGTCTAGGTTTTGGTCAGGATATATAGGACAAAGTTGCAGTAAATTTCATGGTCATGCAATCACGGAGCAACCTCCAGAAACAGTATACATTCTATTTTCATTGTTGTCAAACTGTATTTTAAGGCAATTTACTTTATTTTTTTATTTTTAATCTTCAGAAGTCATCAATTCCGGCAGCTTTTTCTAATTAAAGCGTGTGCTTAATTTCTAGACTTCTTGTTCCAATTCTGATAATTGGAAAAGAAACATAAAATGTGTTGTACCATCTTGATCAAATTAACTATTAATTAGCTTGGTCTGATTACTATGTCTCTGATATAAAAGGAAGGACTACTCTATCCAAGGTTTGAAAATATGGAAGATATGTTATTGCTACTGCTTCATATAGATTTCTATCCTATGCTGTAGTGTACTTTACATGTGAGTCAGTACATTATTGATAACTGTTACATTAAGAAGACAGGAGAGAGAGAGAGAGAGAGAGAGAGAGAGAGAGAGAAAACTAGACTTAGCTATATATAATAAGCTTCAGATCCGATTATTCTTTATCCTTAAATTCATATAAATTTCGAAGCTATCTCATCCTTTTCATATTTAAGATCCAAAAATAAAAATGATGACCAATTTTAGGCTTGATTATATGCGAGCATAGTTAAATCAATGCACACACTATATATATATATATGTATGTGTGTGTGTGTGTGTGCATACATGCGTACATACAATATATTGAATCAATTCTTTTATTTATATGCTCATATATGTGTAGTATTATTGTTAACTAATTTGAACTAACATTTTCTTAACTCAATCATGTTCTTTCAGCTACATAAAGTGATCAATAACTTGTGTTTGAACAAAAAGTTGCTTGAATTGAAAGTTGCTTGAAGGGACCTTGGCCAATATGCAAGTTTTAAATAGAGAATCATTATAATGTTTTCAAATAAATATACAAAGTAAAACACAAAACACCAAGCCAATTATGTGAGAATAAATACTGTAAAATAAAAATTAAATATAATGTTAGGCAAAGATAAAAAGTTAAACTTTAGTTGTCTCTTAATATTTGAGATTTTATGCATAACAAAAGGTTTGGAAGTTTCCTTTTGGTTCAATGAAATTAATCAAGGAGGCCTTTCTAATGTACGAAGAATAATTTTCTTACAAGAGCCAACTCTAACAGGTTCGTTTAGTTATTTATTTGTTTGAAAGAAAAAGTTCCTTTAATTGAATAAGAAAATTTTTATATCCATGATTTAAGTAATAATGTAAACCATGTGAACATGTGTTTAATCCTTCATTGCTAGTGATGCAAGCAAATCTAGCCTTAACACCAAATCTGATGCGGTGATGTGAGAGAAGGATACTTATTGGTCTTGCACTAGCTCCTTAAGGGTCTTTGATTCAACATTTTCAACCATCTTGGAGAAAGTTGTGGTATCACATCACTCAAGTTAAAAATAATTTTAAGTCAGAAGAAGAAAATAACTTCTTATAACTTTATTACTTAAATCATTCAATATTTTAATGGAAAACACTAAGATCCTATTTATAGAGCGAAACTAGCCCAATAAAAGTTTGACTAAAATCAAAACTCTTAATCAGATTAAGATTAAGACAATTTTAAAAATAAGTGACTTGGAATTATAAAGTGATTTCTTATCGACAAAATAAGATTCCTAAAGAGAACAGAGTAGTACTTCTAAAGAAAATAAACTAAGTCTCCTAAAAAGACTAGGACAAAAATAAAATTCATAATAAAGTTTCCTTAAAAGCTAAAATTCTTTTTATTTTTGAATTTCTATGCTATGTCAACTTTTCTTGACTTAAAAAATTTGGTTCCTGATGAATTAAAGCTCAGGCTAAATATAACCTCTATTCTTTATAAACAAGTGCATCAATTTGGTTATCTTTCAAAATATGATCATTCCACTATTGCAACTTAGCATAAATCTCAGAAGATTACCCTTTAAGTTTATTCAAACATAACTTGAGATGTAACTATAATTTTTGTTTATGCTTCCATGGTATTCCATTATATTTGTTCTTTGATGATCTTCTTTCATATAAGTTTCCTTAATGAGCCTTCTTTCTAGCAATTGGTACTTTGATTTATAACTTTGAAAGATATGGTAAACTCTAATTGAATCATTTTCCCTCATTTTAAAAGCTTTGGCTCCAAACGAATCAACTTGGGATAAAATATAGCAGCTTCTAAGTTATTTATGTAACGAGTCAAATAAACTTTACATTCACTTTTCTTTAGAATAAAAATACCTCCTTCAATTAATTCATCTATCTTCATATCTTCTTTTTCTTTTTCTTTATATACTAATTGATCAACTGAAGTTGTAAATTTATCATATTCTTTTATAACTTTTTCTTTAGTAATAGTATTGAATACCTTAGTGATAGGCTTTTCTATATTACAATAACTTAGACTTAGCTCTTCTTTTATTTTCTTGATGTTTTAACTAATTGGATTCTGGTATCATTATTTCCTTCTTCTTGATTTCTTTTTCCATAGTTACAAAACCTTTTGTGTTTCATTTTTAGTAAAAAAGACCTTGATGGAGCAGGATCACAGACCATAACTTTAGCAGGGGTAGGATGAGAGAGTAGAGTATAGTACCTTTTTGCTTTAAAAATTGGCTTGTAAATCAAAACTCTTAAGGTATGTACAGTTGTCAACAAGTAAATACTTCTCTTTCATTTTTATGTGCATGGCATTCCAAGTAGTAACAGGTTCAAAGTGATTATGAGTTGCATATTCAACGGCCTTCTATCAAGTTCTAACCGTTCCTTTGAACTTATTTTTAACAAACTCAATACTTATTTAATTAGTTAATTTATGATAGCTGAGATATTCTTTAACAGATAAAAGTTGGTTTATAAAAGCTTCAGGCTTAGGCTAGTTTGGAAATTAGAAACTTTAGGTTGAATTCTTCTGTACATATCTTCATCAGTATCATGTTTTCTTGGTTAAGCTGTTAGGGGTTGAGAAATAAGATTGATATGATAGAAGATGCTAGGCTGAACTGTCCTTTGGATGACTAATATCTTATTTATCTACGGCTTCAACCGATTAAACTATTGCTTCATTCGAATAATATGATCTTATATGATGATAGAGATAGCAGTGTAAGATTGCTATATAGTTGCTTATAAAGAACTAGATACTAGGGTGTGTTCTAATTTTGATGTGTTAACACCCTATTTTGGTGTCAATTACAATCAACCAAGGGGGAAAAAAAAAAAAAAGTCTCTCTTCTGAAGAATTTTTCGAAGTAGAATAAAAGCAGAATAGTTATTCCTCTATTCCAGCCTTATTCCAGCATTAGTTTGGCTTATTTCGGAGTTATTGTGGAGTTATTCCGTCTAAATTCAGACTTATTCCAGTTATTCCTGAGATATTCTGAGGGGTGGGGGTGGGGGACAGTCGCCAGAGAAAACCACGGCAGCCTAGTCTGTTGTGGTGGTGGTGAACGGTGGCACAAGGCAGAGAGGGCTTCGACAGCGGAAAATAAGTGGTGTTGAGAGGGAGTTCCGGCCAAGTGAAGGCGAAGCAATTGATAAGCTCCGACCAGGCCGGGGCTGCGGTTGGCAGGAGAGCAACGGATGTAGACAGCAAAAAAATCGGTGGTATGGGGCTTGGAGGCTCTCTGGAGACGGAGTCGCCAGAAGGAGTTGGAGGAAGAAAAGGTGAACAAACGGAGTGACTCTCTGTTCCACGAGCTTGGGCTACGGTGGGGCTCGGCCGTGGCCAAGAAGCAGTCGATCTTTGATGAGGTGGTGCCGGAGTCGGCACTCTTCCCCTCGAAAATTCCACAAACAGGGGTGAGCTTAGCTCAGCCAAAGCAGTGGCCAGAACCGGCCGGAAGGAAATAGGTGGTGGCCGGCCTGGATGAAGTCACGGCGGTGGGTACGACCTGGTGGTCGTACTCGTTGGGGATGAAGAACTTCTTTCTTTTTCGTATTTTTTTCCCTTTTTTTACCTCTTTCTTCTCCTTTTTTTTTTTTCTTAAATTTTTTTTTAAAAAAAATTAAACTTTATTTTCTATGTTTCTGTAGCTCTCTTTCTTCAGCACTCTCTCTCCTTTCTTCTAAATCTTTCTCACTCTTGTATTGTGTTTTTTTTTTTTTTTCACTCTCTTTTTTAAATAAGAAATTAAAAAGAAGATCATTTTGTTTTCAAACTGGGCTTTAAGGATGAAAAAAAAAATGATAGGTGATGATGTTTTTCAAAACTAGGGTCTTGAGATGAAAAAATAGAAAAAAAAATGAAGAGGAAAAGAGAAATGATTATTAAGTTTGGTTGTCAACAAAACTGATGTAGATAGCTACCATCTTAATATCAAATGTGATGTAAGTAGAACGTAAAAAGTGATAATTACTAGTCTCACACTAGTTTTTTAATGTTTTTTTTCAACATTTTTAACGATCCTCAAGAAAATTATAGCCTTGAAATTTTAATAATTTCAAGTCAGAAGAAGAGAATAATCCCTCAAAATTTTATTATTTAAATTATTTAATATTTTAATAGAATATAATAGAGCCTATTTATAAAGTAAAACTAGCCTTACAAAAATCTAATTTAAATGATAACTCCTAATCAAACTAAGATCAAGATACTTATAAAAATAAAAGACTTAAAATCATAGACTGATTCTTTATTGATAAAATAAGATTTTGAAAGAAAATAAAATAGGTCTTCTATAAATATTAGGACAAAAATAAGATTACTAAGATGACTTATAATCAAGTTTTCTTAAAAAAATAAGTTTTTTATTTTTATATTTTTAACTGTGTCAATTAGAAATGAATCTTGCAAAGCTATGCTCGTTTACCTCCCAAGTCTTTTTTATTTTTAGAACCACAGCGATGCCTTTCTTATATCTTCCCTCATCATCAAAATTAGTAAATATTTTCAAAAAAATTACTAATACTTTTTAGTCAATTAAGGATTGGATATGTTATATTTGTATATGTAGTAGAATTTTTTCTGGAATTAGTGTTATTATTCTATTATAAATTAGTATTTACCTTATTAGAGAAACCTAACACTTTGTCCTTCTTGTCCATAGAACTTTATGGTAAATTAAATTTTTTTTAACTAGTTATTAACTTCTTTGTTTTGTGTTGGGCATGCCCATTGCTTTTTAGCAATATTTTTTTATTATGTTGGAAATATATACTACTAGGCAATCTAAGAGAACTTAGTATAGATTAATGTAGTGATGAAAAAATATTAACTCTGAAAGGAAGCACAAGTCGAATTAAGAGCACAAATCAATATTATAATGCAAGGATACGATACATTATTTTTTAATATTAAGTAAAATAATTATAAAAGCTAAATAAACATCACACTATATATATATATATATATATATATATATATATATATATATATATATATATATATATATATATATATATATATATATATATATATATATATATAGGTAGACTTAGCTATATTCGAATGTAGTTAAGTTCAGAATCCGATCATCTTTTTCATCCTTAGATTTATATAGATCCTATAGCCATCCATTTTTCTACCTTTTCATTGTTAGGATCGATAAACCGAGTGGATGTAAAAGTAGGGGAAGTGATCAATTCTTAACATAGCTACATTTGAGTATAGTGAAGTCTATCTTCCTCTCTCTATAAATATATATAAATATATAGAGAGAGACAGGTAAACTTAACTACATCCGAATGTAGCTAAGTTTAAAATCGATTACTTTTCTTATCATTGGATCTATACAGATCCCAAAGCCATCCTTTTTTTTCTCACTTTTATCATTTTTTGGGATCCGTAAACTATATGGATATAAAAATAAAAAAGATAACTGAATCTAGCCTTAGCTACATTTGAATTTAGCAAAGCCTACCTCTATATGCATATGTATATGCATAAACCATTGATTTTAAGTTATACTAAGCCTACATACTCCATACATAATCTCTAATACTAGAAAGAAGTGTAAAAACTGTCATTTTTAAGTATTATGTAAATTGAGTTATTCTATCTAATATGTCAAAGAAGAATCAGGTCTTATATTAAATGATAAACGTTTAGGTAATTAGTTTTATATTATATAGTTTTACGTATGGATTTTAGGCATTATTGATTTTATTATATTCATTGATTTTATGAAGTTCTAATTTCTTGTAAATAAAATCACTTATCAACAACACCAATTTATGCTTCCATCCATCAAAATATTTTTCATAAATAAAAAGAAATTCTTAATGACACTGATTTATGCTTATGCTTCATCCATGAAAATATTACAAGTATTACCAATAAAAGTTGCATCACTAATTATGACTACCAACAACCTCATCCAAAAAGGCCAACAAGAAGTTATTGTTTTAGATTCTTTTATTATGTATATGTATCCAAATTCTTAAATACTTGCTCACATGAGCCCTTATATATGTCCTTTCTAAACCCCAACATCCTCAAAAGGCTAAAAGTCCGGAGCCAATCAAATAATAACAAACACTATAATCAGTCCATCATTAGCTTCAGAAGGACTCATTCCAAATTATTTGTTATTCTACATGTGTGTTGCTTTAATGATGCCATATACAAAACTTTGGAGCATCATCCAACAGGACTGGTTAGAACTTTTTTATATATATAATTTCTTAACTATGTACAAATATCCAAGATCTCTCTGGCCATCTCTTCCTACATCTACATTATTTTTTGCACTCTAGTGAAGGATGAGCTTCAAATTTGCCCTTGAAAGTACCATCCTCACCCTCCCTATGGCAACCAAGTTTTGGCTCATATGTACTTGAATGCTTCATACGATTTTAATCTAGAATCTAATGCCTTAGACCATCATTACTACCTAACAATTTTGCAACTAGACTAGTTACGAGGCTATATGGCATCCCTGCAATCACTCCAAATTCTGTCAAATTCCAAAGTTTTGCTGCAATTAATTGGGAGGTAGGAAGACTGATGAAGCTTCTTTTGGCTGCTACCAGCAATACTTTTCAGCCACCAAACTATCTATTTTTCTTTTCAAGCATGTAAAGTCTAAGGAATCTAGTGCCAACTGATTTTCTCTGACTAGTAGTAAGCTAGCAGGCTTCCAATCTGCTCACCAACCTCTAGCTGAGAAAAACCAAGGTAAGGAACATGTGGTGATTAGCATTGTTGGAAACATCCCATTATTTGTCCTATTCCCATGCACCAAAACAAGATTAATTAATGCAGGCCATTCATGTCCTCCCCAGCTCCAGTAATAGAAATGAAAGAGAACAGGACTAATTTGCCTCTTTATCTGAATTCAATCAGTGCGCTTCAATCAGTGAATTGTTCCTTACTGTAGATGTGAAAACAAGGAGTGATTTCTAAGCGACTGGAGAGTCTAATCAATGCCTCCTCAGCATATGAAAGGGTGAGAACAATGGGATATTAAATCCCACTACTAAAGAAGAAAACAACACTCTATCTTCCTACATCCCATCTAAGACCATGTGATGCAGAGATTATAAATAATTCCAATGGCACAGCTATTATCTGGATAGCACTAATGGTCAAAGATGGGTTTGGGCACCAAACGATGCAGTCTTTTCGCTTTCTATGACTGTTTCAAAGAGGGTAATGCTATGTTTTCCATCATTGAAAGCAATGACATGCATTGACTGGATAGACTGCGTTAACATCATAGCCGTAGTGGGCTGTCCCACAGGCATGGAAAGTTCTAACTGCATTAATTAGGACTGGTCCAAGGAAGGAAAACCTCCCATTAAGTTGAATCCATTAAGACTATTGGCTATGAAGCAAATGATAGTAATCCTGAGCAAAGTCATAATATAATTGGCATAATGGTGGGCGTAGATCTTTACCATACTTTCAATCCAGCCTCCATTCTTGGTATTATTGTTGCAATAGCTTGAATCTATAACATGGTGGAGATCATGGCTTACATCTTAGTTACCAAAATAAAAGAAATTCAAAGGAAGGCTTTATGAGGTGGAACACAGTCTCTGGATTTTAATTAACTTAATATACTTGTAAAAGACTGAAGTTTAGTCATGGAATCTTGGACTGTTTCCTTTCAAAATGCTTGTGGTGGAACCAAAAGGAATTAGTCTAGTGCTGAAGTTACACAATTTGCCTACATCCATCTAATATCGATGAACATGGAGATTTCTTAGTGGAATTTGTGAATAAAACTTCTTGAAGTAACAGCAAAGTTTTCAAATGTACAATTTTTTTACAATTTGTAAGGAGAAAAAAATTTCTATCTTGGTGGCAGGGAGCCATCAATTCATTAGAGAAGGAGAATTATAAAAAAAAATGACAACAATTTAGCAATGTACAATTTGGATGTTCCCTATTTTGATGACCAACTCTTATGGGTGAGATACGGTGGATGCACCCCTTTTACCTAACTGATGGAGATTTTGTGTTCAAATTCATGACTGGTGTATTCTGAAGCAATAGAACTTTGATAATTATAATGCAGGCATATCTGCCCTTCTTTCTCTCTCTGAAAAAAAAGAGTGTTAATATTAAACTAAACAGGTACCCTGAAAAATGAACAACACTTGACGTCTTTAAAGACTTTACTAGTTGAAAAAAATGATGGAAATGCCAAAGAAGAAGATTAAACTCGGCGACAAATCTATCAACAAAATTGAACAACCATTGTCATGCTAGATCTAAAATTTCCAAGTCCCCATATTAATTGCAGACAAAGACCCTTGTCCTTCAGATTTGAATGAAGTAAATAGGAAAAAAAGAACATTCGAGCTTTTCCTTTTTATGTACAGTGACTTTGAAATAAACCAAGTCATGGACGTTTGAATTATTAAATTGAATTCTTTGGCTTCTCTTTCTTCTATTGGGCAAAGTTAGGCAGCTTCTCATTGGATTTTTGTAAACAAGACATTAATGTGTGCTTATAATTGCCTTTGTATAATAAGTCTTGCAGAGCATGCCAACCTTAAAGTAGTTTTCTTCGTCATCTAAGAAACTTTCTACATATTACAAGCTTGAACTTTGACATGGGGAGAGCCGTGCATGAGAAGTAGGCCTTAGAAAATGAGCATGTTTGAAAGGAAGAACTGGCATAGCTAATGAAGGCCTTACTAACACTATATTATAAAAAATAAAAAGTAAAAAAAAAGACATAAAGAAAGCTATTCCAGTTAGAAGACCAAAGTAGATAAAACTATACCATATTCCTTCCCACATGGTACCTACCAAAGCAAACGTTCAACTCCCCTTCTCTGGCTTCCAATCATTGCCTATTTTCAACCCTCCTAGGACAAAAAAATTGATTGACAGGACTGAAGGCTGAACCACCGAAGCCCACAGCCATGCAAGTCAATAAAAATGTATCCTTGTCTCTGTTTCTAAAACCATATAATCTCTCTTTAAATTGATTAGAAATGGCTCCTGATTAGCTTGAGTTTAGAGCTAGCCAAAGCTTAAGTTAGATTCAAATAAGCCAAATTTCAAAGGTCTGAAACCTGAATAGAGCCAGTTTGAATGGACTAAGCTTGACAAGGTCTGCAATTTGATGAGTTTAAATTGAAGGGTGTTGAGTTATTTTGAATAGGCTTGTGTTCGACTCCTCTTGAGTTTAGGCTCTCAGTTGGTTAGATAGATTCCGAACCAAAGTTATAAATTTTAGAAAAGAATTAATGCTGAGCCAAATTTGATTAGACTCAGGCATGGTCAAGCTTGGGTTCAAGCCAACTCTTAGAAAGTGACATGGACTGGGAGTTCATGTTGCATGGATATCATTAGAGAGTGCTGTTAATTAATTAGTTGCATGGATTTTCTATCTCAAGATATTAAAGTTGCCAGCACTTTAAATGGATTTTAACATCTCAAAATTATTAGAATGTGCGTATTTATTTTATTCTGAACTCTTGCTTACTTAGACCTCCATCTCATCTCCTTACATAAATTTTCTCCTCAAGTGAGAGATATCACATGGATAAGATAAATGGCCACCTAAAGTTTTGTGGCAGCGTTGACAAGAAATTTTTCATACTTGTTTCAAATTTCAACAGTATGACAATTATCAAAAAAAAATATTTTTACTTAATCAAAGTTGCGATTATTATAATTTTTTTAATTTTATTTTTTACAAACTTTAACTACGGATGTATGACCTACAAATAACAACCACATAAACTAAGCATGCATGCATGAAATGCGCATTGACCCTCTGTAAAGAGCCAACTTTTAAATAGTTTTGTTGGTAGACAATATGTACAAAATGGAAGGACTCTTTCCAGACAACATAAAATACTAAATATTTGTGACATGGGCTGATGGGATAGACCATCTCGGTTACTGTCTAACCTTGTTATGGAATCTTCAATAAAACAAACATAAAGGTAGCTCAATTCCAAGGATCGTCTCCATTAACCTCTTAAAAAAATAAAAGGTTCTCTGGATGAATAAGATACAAGTGTCGTCGCTTGCATTGACTCAATGGAAACGAAATGTCTTGGTGCATGGATCTTTTTCAAAGGTTGGCAGATTGATTGTTAGAACACGAAGGAAATTGGCAGGCTGTGTACTCCTAACATGAAGAAGGAAAGGTTCCTCTTGACGAAGAACTAAAAAGTCTCCAAGTGACACCTAGCAAACGGTTGTCAGAAAGCAGTACATTATTTTGGATCTAGACATAAAATAATCTCCCTAAGTACAATAAACATTAATCAGACTAATATAATAAGCCAGGGGGGGACCAAAGATTAATCTGTGTTGATTACTATATGAATCCAAGTATTTCCCATTGTATGACCATGCTGTGTACACAATGGTTTTGTGCAGAGAATAAGACGAAATTGCTTACATAGTTTTGGTGTTGGTTGGTGCCGCTGCAAATTGCACCCCATCTAGCCTGCAACAGCCTGGCATCTAACAATGAAATTTCTTTCTTTTTTCTTCAATTTGGAAAAGTAATTTTATTTTGCATAGAAGAAGCATCTTTTGGAAACCATTTAAGACTTTTTTTTTGGCACTGCAACAGGAAGGAAGCCTCCCCAATTTATTAAAAATATCTATTTACAAGAGGGAGATGGAATGTACAGAGTGGTCAGCTAAGAAATATCCGATAATGATTTCAATGAAATACGAGCGTTATCCACTTTCATCAAAGAAAATAACTCCAAGATTAAAAAGAAAAGGGAATTTTATGGGCAGTAGCAGAAATATTTTAGATGTGCCACCATAGAGAACTAGTTGGTTTCATGCTAGTCTTAACCGCTAGAAATATTTTTCTTTCTCTAAAAGAGCCATAGTTGGTGAGGGTTGTGAGGCATCGAACTAATGTAGAGTCTGTCACAAAGCAAGAATACAGTATCTTTGCGAAAGGGCATTATAAAAGGAGATATGAAATTGATTCAATTATGCATTACAGAATAAATATTCAGAGTTGATAAGCTTTTTTTTTTTTCAGCAAACACTTCTCCTTTAACAAGGAAATCTTTTTTAGCAAGCACTTTTCTGATATAAAGTAGATTTCTAAAAGCTAACCAAACAAGTATTTTAACTTTTTAGAATTGTCGCTCTCCATATAAATTTGCGAGATGGCCAAAGAACTCCCTCTTGATTTAAATATTTGTAAAAAGATCCTATTGAATAGGAGCCATCACTAGAAAGAGTCTAAATAGAAGTATCATCACTTGAGGAAAGTTGGTTTGAGACAAGAAACTCTTGTAATTCAATAAGCTGCTTGTGTTGCTCCTAAACTAATAGCCGAGATGCTTTAATGCACCACTTTATCTATCTCCTATTTTTGTATATTTCGATAGACTTCATGCTATACTATATAAAGAGGTGAAACATATAACCAAAAATCTTCTCAAACCCTGATATATTTGCCATTAACCAGTTTAAAAGAGGTACAATTCTAGAACCCTCTCAAATCATGGCCAACTCCTTATCAAATGAAAGGGACAATATAAGCTAGTAAAATCTAGGCAAATGCTCCTTGTGGTCCATGTCCTTGGGATCCTCAAAATATCTCTAGTGGTCTCAACTAAGTTAAAAAGCAACATACCTGTAGCATCTTCCATGCTTATAAACTGAAAGCTACTTGATCCTAGCCATTAAAAGCAAATATTAGACCCATTCTACTAATAAGTTAATTAGGCCAACAAATAAACTTAAAGCATTACGCATCATTTTTTTTACCCATTAAAACCTTTCATGGCTTCCCGTCTCAAGTGCATATGGCTTCTATTGTTGCGACCATATTTGTTTTCTCAAGAGAGAGTGAAAGAGACCCAGCTGTCATAGTTACTCAAGCCCATATACATGATATTAGAGTTTAAGACTTGGCTTTTGTTTCTTAAGCAAGGGGACATGACCACTGGGGTAACGCCAAAGTCTATGCACTTGGGCTTTGTTAAACTATGTTCGAATACCCCTCTCTCCCTCACACTATCATTCGCCATTCAAAAGCCCTTCTCTTAGTCAAGTGAAACCAATGAAGCACTTCCATTGGGTGGGTGGCCTTCTTTGTCCTTCTTCAGGGAATCAAAACGGGTGATCTCACTCATTGACTGTCTAACAAATCCACTAAGGACAGTAGTAGGAGGGCATCCCTATGTGCGAGGAAAACCATTTGAAAAGAAAGATCTGACCCAAAAAAATTCACTTGTCAAGGCTTCAACTTGAAGCAAAATAGTCCATGATATATTGTTTTTCGCTGAAAGACTTCCTCATCCCTACTCAACCAAATACACTAACAGATATGCATCAAAGTAGATTTCCTCCACCTCAAGCCCATTGAGATGGAAGGACCACTGTGCTTTCAGTTCATGAATGGGAAAGCAAATCTTCACTTATAAGTAGTTGCTCATAAGTGACATGGTCATGCCCATTATAATGTTTAATGGGCTTTAAGCTCATGTTATATTAGATATAAACGATCCAGCAAGCCTTACCTTTCCAATTGATGGTTAAAGCAAACAAATAAGGCATCTGGTCATTTCAATATACAAATGCAACCAGAATTACAAAATTATAAATTTCATTTCTTTTCATTTTTCCTTATACATGTATCATCTTTCATGAACCAAACATATGTTACAAATATATTCCTAGTGTTCCCGTCATGCATGTAGTTAACCTCAAATTCACAATATAATTGGTTGCATTTGACCTCCACACACTGAGTTTTTAAGCTGTAAGCTAGCTTACTTGGTT
The DNA here is from genome assembly GCA_900491605.1 of Calamus simplicifolius. Classification (NCBI taxonomy): domain Eukaryota; kingdom Viridiplantae; phylum Streptophyta; class Magnoliopsida; order Arecales; family Arecaceae; genus Calamus; species Calamus simplicifolius. The sequence continues at coordinate 333,737 of UESW01004894.1, read as the reverse complement.
GCAAATGATGGTCTGTATAGCTTAAGTTATAACAGTGGCTACATGCACTGTAATATCTGGCCAAGCTCAAATACGCAAATAGCCACTATTCACATCAGACTCCATATATAAGTTGCAACCAATGTTCCCATAATCATCTTGGTTGCATGAATGAAGGTAGTTTACCACATTAAATTACTTTTGTGCTCTTTGAATATCTGCTAAAATGGTGGATTTGATTCCAAGGCTTTCTTCAGGGTTCCATACTAGTGGATATGAAATATCAGGCATATCATCTTCTGTAGAGACAAGCCTTCAATCTTTCCCTTCTTTTGGTTAAATGTTGCTGACCACTGACCTGGCATGGGATGCATGGCCATGCATCCATAGTACGGGAGCATAGCCCTCTCTGCCGTAGTATGGTAGAGGGGGAAAAGTCTTGTTGCACCATCCTTTGGTGTAGCAAGTGCACACTGATCGCACGGTTTAATCGCCTGTACATAGCGCACATATGGTAGCCCAATGGGCTTATCGCGCATCGCACGTGCATCGACACATATAGACGGTCAATCCACGCAGCCGATTCGCTTTGCTGCATCGGAAGGTGGTGCAGCAAGTCTTTTACTGGTAGAGGGTAAGGGGCCTTCATTCCTAACTCAGATGAAAAGGAAAGCTGAACTCCATTGAAAGAATGTAGTGTGCTCTCTCTCCCTTCCATTGCTGTTGTCATTCTCACTCCTCTACCACCAACGTAGCATGGGGCGTAAAGGCACAAGAAACTCTGATAGCTCCCCTACCACTTGGCGATCCATCTGTCCGAAAATAAGATAAGTCCACGTTGCTGCCTTTCTACTTCCCTTCAATAGCGCATCAAATATAAATGAAGATAAAAGAATAATGTATGATTGCATAAAATGTAATTCAAACATTTAGCTAAGAAGATTGGAAAATGCTGATCGACCAATCAAAATACATGTTAATTGTTTCACAAAGATGAGGAGCTTCTCCTTCCACAAATTTTGCAAAATAGTAATCAACTTGCTCTGCAATGCAGCTTGAGTGAAAAATATTATGACAGTATATTACAGAAGATGAAACGAAACGAGAGACCATATAAAGCCTATAAATATTTGTCCTTCTTGAAACTAATTAATGTTTCCGGCATAATATACATGCAGATTATTACCATCTGTTATATGGTTTGCCAAAATCCATTGACAATTATGTATATTAATATATTTTTGAAAGACAAATGTTACTATTGTGAGGATACGGAGTGCAGATCCAAAGTTGGCTATCTATCCCATCTTGACCTAATATTTGGAGAGAGGGGGGAGCTGCTTAATTTTACTATTACTCTCTAAATTTTTTATTTGAGGAGAACATTTTGTTTTATAATTTTCTAAAATTTTTATAAAAATTTAAAGCATTTATATAAAATTTTCTAAAATTTAACTGAAGCAACTACCTATCTCGAATGTACATGGAGTCAAGCTGGGCTGCCTTCCTTGCTAGCTAGCAAAAATCAATGCTGTAAATGATTCAAGTAAAATCATGGACTTCATTTTAGTCTATAAAAAACAAATCTGATGTGGTCGCACAGAGAATTTTCTGATCGAAAATGACTAAAAATAATTGTCCTATATATTAATATGGATGCAGAACCTTCTTGGATGGTAGAGGCACTTCTTTATCCTTTTTGGGAGCTGCAACCAAATCTAAAAGACACTTCAAATCAAGAATATCAAACAATGAGCCAGGCAAAGCTCCAGATCTATTTACAAAGCACCACGGACCTCCCTCTTTTGTATCCTACGTACGTTTCAAAAACATGAAAACCTATGCTTATACTTATATAATTTATATGATAATAATTTATGTATATACAAGAAGAATATAAATAAAATGAGAATATTGAAATAAATATATTATAATATTAAAAAAATAAAAATAAAGTAGCATTAGTTGAGGATAAATTAAGAAAAAGATAATTTAAATAATTTAACTATATGTACTGTAAATTTAGAAATACACTTATGTGAAAGAAGTGATTTGATACATGTAAAAAAAAAAAATAGAAGTATACTGAAAATTATAAGAGAAAGAATGACAAAAAATATTTAAAATATTTACATCATAAAAGAAAAATATAGCTCAAAATCGAGTAGAGTAAAAAAAAAAAAAAAATATAGCTAACTTTAACTAGTTTAAGAATAAGGTTTTGCTATTAGTGACATATCATAGACAAGAATACCATGTCAAAATCTTTTGGTAAATGAATATGTAGTTAACAAACAACCAATTTAATGGTTGACAATAATCAAATATCTCTTACAACATGATCTAAACACCTTTAAAATAAGCAGAGACTTTAATCTCAGGATTTTTATAATTCTATAACACCTCTGAGAGCCTGCACATGAAATAAACTAGATTAACATCCAACAATGGAGCATCAAAAAGACAAGAGCCTGCAATATTAGTGGTCATGCATGCATGCAAACATGATTGCTGATAGAAAAATCTGGATACAAATTATTGGTCAAGAACAATGAAGCTTTCTCGAATGAATTGCATAGGTAAATATTTTGACAAAGTCAACACTACCAATCAACCATCTTGGTTTACTGATTTTTTATTTAAAAAAAAACTTTTAAAAAGTTATAATATAAGCAACCTCGATCGAAAAACGTAGTTTTATAAATGCTGTCGTAACTTAGTAGTTGGCTATGGTACCATAAACATAAACATAAACACTCCCCAGTAACACCACCACGGATGTGATAATTTTTATCAGCATACCTTGTTAACTAAATGTCATTGAATAATGAAGCAATGGATTTGTTGAGCTTCATGAAGCTAACATCCTACCACTCTCCGATTGCATTGACAATGAGTGCTCTGACGGACACTTCAAGAATTAAACAGCTAGTAACAAAAATTATTCAAGCACACCTTCAACAAGACCTCATGATGAGGACCACCATTACGTGAGGTGATTTGAACAGCTGCTGGGCCAGGCATTTAGAAGAAATAATTGCTCGCTGTAGACAAGATGGAAGCAGGGCAACTTCACATTTTGCCATGTCTCCTAATCCTGTAGCAATATGTGGTACCGTGTGACCTTTTCCAGATCTGACCACTCCCAAGAGTGCCCTCATTCCGCCGTCATCTCTCAACAACTCCCAGTAGGAAGAGACAGAATGAAATTAATGCTCTTGAAGAACGCCTGCGCCACTTACGCACCCACACCAATGCATCCTCATCTACAGTGTACGTCGCACTTTGTTCTGGCATCAGACCGATTCAACTTGGATTCGGTACCAAATCAAATTGAGCCGAGAATATACCATTGATTCCAATTGGTACATTAATTTTTTTTTTTTCATAATTTTTTCTTTTTTTTTTCTTTCTTTTTCTATGTGATATACTCGATGTTAATAATTTTTTAAGATTTATAATACTTTTTATTTATATTTCAAAGTAGTTTATGATGTTAGATAAAAGTAAAGTATATTATTATAACTTTAACACAAATATAAGCAACAAATAATTGTAAGAATATGTTTTTAAATTATATAAGAATAAAAATTTTAAATATATAAGTTATATATAATAAATGCATAATAGATGATAAATATTAACATCTAATATCTGGTAAAGTGTCTATGTCACCGATAAACATTAAAATCCTGTTCATAATTTAGGCTTGAAAGGAAAACCTAACTCTCATAAGAATTGCAGCACCAATCTATTGAATCGCTATATCTAACTATTCTATTTCTTGTTATTGTGCCCCTAATGTATGATGGAATATTGAACTAGCTATGCAAAGATTAAAGTAACAAAATTTGACCACAAGGATATGGTACTTAAATGTAATAGCTGCTCGAAACCTCAGATATAAAATATCCATAAGGTGTGTGCATATATATATATATAAAAAAGAATGCAAATCATAGCTAGTCGGCATAGAATAAGATCTGATGTAGAAATATGATTTAGCAATATCTAAAATTCTTATTTTATGTACTAAATCATCTGCATCAACAACTCCATATCTCATCCTTCAAACATATGCCAATCATTATTAATTTTTAAATTTATTAAAATTTACACCTATGTTACTAAATTAATGAATAAAATGAACATTGGGTAGGAAGTAGCCAGTCCAACTCCAATCATATTTCTGATTTTAAGGTCATTTTTAGATTTTTTTTATTAATTTTTAATTCAAATATATTTTTTAAATTTTAAAAAAAAATATTCAAAAATTTTCAGATTTTGTTTGATCTTAGTAGATGATTCATGAAGCAGATGATTTAGTACATGAAATAAGATTTTTAGATATTTCTAAATCATATTTCTAAATCTGCATTCAGGATTCATGAAGCACAGTCCTCCGGCTACATCTTAATCTAATAAATAAAAGTGAACAAATCAACATAGTAATATATAGAAAGAAATGAAAATAAATGTACTCAATAATCTGCCCACAAATTCACACGTAACCCCAAGAACATGGTACATATTCTGCTTTTTCTTGCTGCAATGATTCAGCTAATTACAATAGTTGTGTGCCACTAATGAAAACCAGCTCTCTTTTTTAAATAATTTCATCTGTGGCAATGAGAATATCTGCAGCTGAACCTGTTGAACACTTGCATTCCTCCCCTCTCTGATCTCATTTCAAATCTTCCTGCAGTGACCGAACTCGGCCATGAAACCTGTGAACTTTCTTGACATGAAAACGTAATTTGATGAATGAGTAGACTTGCCAAGAGAAAGCACAGATCCTAAATATTGTAACAATATGCTATGATTGTACTGTACATGGCAGCGCATTTGAAGTTTCATGATCAGACAGTCCATTAATTATTCTGATCCTCATCTCCATGAGCTTCAAAGAAGAGAAGATTACGGCAGCAAGATAAAACAATTTCACATTTCACATGGCTTGCGGCAGATTGATCTCTTGATGCCTGGAATTTTGATGAACAACGCTTTATGGATATGAAATGTGGAGTCATGCTTGTTCCGATGCGTATGTTCCAGCTTAGCATGCATCTACCCAATGACGTATGGCTCAAGTGCTCTTTTGAGCATTCCCTTCCAACAACTTGATGTCAGCTTGTTTAAGTTCAACATACTTGCCAAGCCTGAGACATAAAATTATATAAGAACTTCACAGCATAAAGCTTTTAACCATTATTCTAGAAATTCAACTTGAGACAGATGAAATAAGAGACACCAAAAATGATTATGAGCAGACATGCATCTGCTTATTATCATCCAGTGACTGCATGTATAGTTTAAATGGTTTGAGCATGTGCAATATAAACTTAGAGATGCACTTGTGTGAAGGATTAATTGATATATATAAGTAAACATGGCTTAGATGGTTTGATTATGTGCAAATAAGCCTAGAGATACACCTATGCAAAAGAATAATTTGATAAATAAAGAAAAAAAAATAAAAATAGATCGAAAATTATATAGGAGGAAGGGATAAGAAAGACTTAAAACCTTTGCACCTTACAAAAACATAAGACTCAAAACCAAGCTGAATAGAGAAAAAGGATTCATATAACCAACTCCAACTAGTTTAGATCAAGGCTTTGTTGTTGTTGTTGTTATAGTTATTGGAGACTACATATAGCTAGACAAATAATGTTATAATGAACGAATTATAAACTTGAGATGAAACACATATAGGGAAAAATTCAAGTGCACGATAAATCATACTTGAATATCAAAGAATTTTAGGAAATGATCATGGATATCTGGACAGGGCAAAGAGGCCACCATGGAAGCAGAAGCCAATACCGGAACAGATATGGAAACATGAATTCAGCTTTCAAATGTAACAGCATTCCAGCCCCCATAGATAATGGTTCATTGGTGAATAACAATTCATGTTGACCAAAAAGACATTAGCAATTGTGTTTTTATTTTTCCATTAACTGTGTTTTCCAGCACAAGTGTTAGACATCACATGAAAAAAGGTGAACATTCACCAAGCATGCTCTTGATACAAAAGCTAAATAATTTCTTCCAGTTTTCTTATTCAGCTAATTTGTTCAATTTTGCTATATGGCCTAAATAATGCGCCCCAAACATTCTTCTTCCAAATATTGGAGCTTGAACTTGGGAAGATCTTCAAGAATAACACTCCCAGGTTGCATGATTTTAAGCATAGCATCCATGTAAGTTTCTCCAATAGTCAACTAATCTTCCAGATCTCAAGTCTAGTACCTATATTGCCTAAAATGTCCTTAGGCACTTGACATTAACATACAAAATGACATCAGTTTGGAAGCCAATCATAATTTTTTTTTAAAAAAAAAATCCCAAGACCAATAAATTGCAAAGGTTTTGGACAATTTTATACTTCAGATGCACAAATTGTACACAGCAAAGATAAAAGCAAGTAATGTCTATGGACTTATTGATTCCATGTCTCAGTCCATTCTCCATATCTTAGGGAAAAAAAAATGACAAGCACAAACAGTTTAAAGCAGTAAATTTTCTTTCCTGATGTTCTCATAGGTCAGTCTGTTAACTCCGCCAAGGCCGATCCCAAGCCCGGGTAAAGGAGAAGGGTTGCGTTAGGTAGCTCACAGCCAACGTAAAACCCCGTCAGAACCTTAAAACATGAATCTTGTAAATCAAACTATGCGAAGGGCTAGGACATCCCCGTTAAGAGATGTGTTGCATTGCCTCCAGATGTTTGAAAAATGGGCAAAGGGTGTCATATCGGCGCCCGGATGCAGTAATAAGTGAGCAAGGATTCCTGCACTACGAACGAGTGCGGTTAAAGAAGTTAATCCATGATAGTCAGCTTAGAGTAGCAACATGGAACATAGAAACACTAACAGGTAAAACTATGAGATAGTGGACACTGATTAGAAGAAAAGTAAATATAATATGCTTATAAGAGACTAAATGGGTAGGTGAAAGATCTAAGAAATAGAGAATACAAAAATAAAAATTATATTATAAAAAAAATAAAAATAGAAATAGAGTAGTAATGCAAAAAATACCATAAGAATAAAAGATATATTTGGAAGAAGATTTTAATGGATATAGGAAAACAGAGGAATGGATATGAAATGGTATATGAGGATATGGATTTGGAGATAGGAATGAAGCCGGCGTGAGCTATTAGATTTTGCAGTGGTGTATGATCTAACAATAGCAACATTTATTTTAAAAAGAGAAATAAACATTTAATAATATTTAACAGTGGATCTAATAAAAGTCAAATAGACTTTTTCTTAACTAGAAAGATAGATAAAATAACATGCAAAAACTGTAAAGTTATTCCGGAAGAAAGTTTAACTTCACAACATAAGATAATGGTAGCAGACATATGGATAAAAATAAAATCTAGAGTAAAACGTAAAACTATTAATCCAAAAATTAAATAATAAAATTTGAAAGAAGAAAAACTATAATTATTTAAAAAAAGTTTGTAAGAATAATGACTATAAATATAGATAGTGCTCTCAACTTAATGTGAAAAAAAGCAACTAAATGCATAAAAAACATAACAAAAGAAGTTGTAGGAAAATCAAAAGGAGTAAGGACTTGTAGAAAGGAAACTTGGTGGTGGAATGAGGAAGTTCAAGCTGCCATCAAGCTTAAAAGGATAAATTATAAAATTTGGCAAAAGGATAGGGATGAAGAAAGTCTTAAAAAGTATAGGATGCAAAGAAAGAAGTTAAAAAAGTGATAAGTAATGCCAAACTTAAAGCCTATGATGATTATATAATAGAGTATATAAAAAAAAGATGAAAAAACTATATATAAATTAGCAAAACTAAGAGAAGAAAATAAAAGATCTTGACCATATTAAATGTATTAAGAATGAAGATGAAAGTCTTAGTAAAGAAGAAGAGATAAAAGAACGATAAAAAAATTATTTTAAAAATTATTAAATAAAAATAATTTAATAAATTTAAAGTAGAAGGATGTGATAACCTAGGAGTAATAAATGAGCATAAATTTTTTCGTAGATTTAGCATGCTTGAGGTTAAAAAGCTTTGAGTAAAATAAAAAATGCAAAAGCATTAGGAGATGCGATCCCTATTGAGGTTTAGAAAGGCTTAAGAGAAATTGGAGTCATGTGGTTAATCAATTTATTTAACAGGATTGTAGCAACTAAAAGAATGCCGAATGATTGAGGAAAAAGCATATTAATACCATATATAAAAATAAAGAAGATATTCAAAACTGTGCAAATTATAGAGGGATTAAGCTAATGAGTCATACAATAAAATTATGGAGAGAATAATAGAAAATCGAATAAGAGCCAAAACTTTAGTGTCAAATAAACAATTTGAATTTATGCCTGAAAGATCGACCATGGAAGCTATTTATTTATTAAGAAGATTGATGGAGAGATAGAGAAAAAAAAAGACTTTATATGGTCTTTATTGATTTAGAGAAAGCATATGATAGAGTACCTAGAGAAATAATATGATGGATTTTAGAGAAAAAAGGAGTTATCAAAAGTACATATAATTGATAAAAGATATGTATGATAAAGCAATAACTATTGTTAAAACAACAATAAGCGAAACTAGTGAGTTTTCAATTACTGTAGGTTTATATCAAGGATCTGCCTTAAGTCCGTATCTTTTTATATTAGTTATAGATGAATTAACCAAACATATTCAAAATGATATCCCATGGTGTATGTTATTTGCAGATGATATAGTGTTGATTGATGAAACTAAATTGGATAAATGCTAAGCTATAGATTTGAAGAGAGGCTTTAGAATCTAAAGGTTTTAAGATTAGTAGAACTAAAACTGAATACATGAAATGTAATTTTAGTGGGAGCAGAAATACAAATGAAGAAACAGTAAAATTGCAAGCCAAGAGATATCAAGGAGTAAAAAATTTAGGTATTTGGGATCAATTATCAGTAAGAAGATGAAATGGTGAAGACGTGATTCATAGAGTTAAAGCAGGATAGATTAAGTGGAAGAGACTTCAGGAGTATTGGATGATCGGGCATCCCATTAAAATTAAAGAAAAATTCTATAAAACTGCTATTAGACCAGCTATGCTATATGGAACAGAATATTAAGCAATATTGAAACATATGAATAAATTAAGTGTAACAAAAATGCGTATGTTAAGATAGATATGTGGTAAAACTTTAAAAGATAAAATTAGAAATAAACATATAAGAGAAATGATAGGAGTAGCCCAATTCAAGATAAAATGAGAGAAAATCGATTACAGTGGTTTGGACATATACAACGTAGACCTTTAGATGCTCCAGTTAGAAAGAGTAATCTTTTAACAATTCATGGTAATGATAGAGATAGAGGTAGACCTAAACTAACATGACAGAATAATTAAAAAAAGATATAACTATTTGTAATTTGAATGTCGACTTGATCCTGAATAGAGCAGAGTGAAGGAAGCAAATTCATGTAGCCGACCCCATGTAGTAGGAAAAGGCTTAGATGAGTTGAGTTGAGTTGAGTCATAGGTAGTCTGTTATTTAGTTCTAAGCCAACACTTACATATACAAGTACGAATATCTACAATGAAATGAATGAGGAATGAACTTTCATTCAAATATATATTATTTCATTTACAATTCTTTTAACACAGTACAGGAATATAAGATCAGTAAAGCTTAGTCCCATACCTCCAGCTGAATGCTGATTAAGGGCCTACCTGGATTAGCTGTTTGAAGCTCCTGGGATGCCTTTAGTGGCTGTTAACTAGCAGTTGTGTGAGATGGCTGTTGGTTAGCAGCTGGGCCTTAGCCAATAGCTAATCCAAATAGGCCCTAAATGCCAACTAATATAAAAAGACATAGCATAGTTTCACAACCATATATCATCCATAAATATCCCAGTTTTTCCATTTGGCCATTCAAGAAAATAAAAATAGCAATGGCCAACAATGATGGCTAGATTAACCTAAGAGAACACAGAAGGCAAGGAAAAAGTTGTGGAGGTATTAATTTGAGAAAAGAAACCATTAAAAAAAATACATAAGATGGCAGCAAGTAAGATTACCCAAGATCTGATGGTAGCTTGAATCTACCTACACGTACACGCTTCAGTGAATAAAGCTGCAGAAAAAAGGACAAGATTAGCCAAAAATAGTTCAGTTCAATAAGCAAAGCAGCAGCAAATATGATGACGGAATATAGACATTGAAAATGAAAAATAATATTGTTTGAAGCAAAAACAACCAAATTCTTCATTCTCAAAGTAAAAGCAAAAACTACATTACATCATTAGAGTTTCAAAACCTCTTATCACTGAAATTGTACTTTGCAATGACTACATGTACTGAAATTGCAGTTACAATCAAAACATAATCAATTTTTGCAAATATTGTCAGACCATGCTTAAATAGATCACATATGGAATGTCAAGTGGAGAGAGGACCAGTTATCTATGCATAAATCATAAACTGCTGAGCTTCTAACACAAATAAAAATGGCATTTTGGACTTTTATGAAAACTAGGGGAGCTGAAGCATCTTTTGATGAGCATGCAAGCTCTTTTTGCTCAGATGACTCATTAGATTTTCTCTAGAGCACACACATGCACACAAATACAGGTATTCTTTGTATGTCATCTGAGGCTCAAAGTATACAAGTGTACAGAAAAGATGAAAGTCAAGGTCAGGGTGTAGGATGGACAATGGCTTTGCTAAAGGAATGGCAACCGGTCAAGAGGCATACCATGTACCCTGTACCAGTCAGCCTATATGAGCAGTACAATCCTTGTTTTTAATTAGCTCGAAGCCATCTCACCAATAAGGATCAGGCGTTGTGCCCATTAATCAAGCATGTTTTCACATAATCAAACTACTCCATCCAACTTAGTTTTTAAGATTTAAAATAGCTCACATTTGAAGATTTAAAATAGATCACACAACTATGACAAGACTCATGCTAGACCACAGGAACCTTCTAGATAAATACATTATTAAATTTCATGCAGGAAAAATAAAGTAGGTCAACACTTAAAAAATCATGGAATGCTTTGGTAGAACTATGTTTCCAACCTTGACAATCTAAAAGTGTCTTGGCTTTAATTTCATGTTTGCTTCTGAGTTGTCCAACTCTAGAACCCTTGTAGAAAAGCTATGTAGGGCCCAGAACAGATTGCTCAATGGTTGGCCCACAAAGTTTTATCCTTTTTGCTGCTGTTTTTGAGTGCTCAAAATTTTGCCACTAAATGCTGCCATGTTCTACATCAACACTTCAATGTAATTTTTCCTCTTTTAAGTTCAAAATGAAAATGTAGGATGGCTACTACATTTTGATTCTTCCTTGTTTAACCATAAAAGTGAACCATGACTTTGAAAAACATAAGCTTACCACTAGACGAGAGATTGCTCATCTCTCAAAATATGGAAGAAAAGAATATGAATATTTTAAGCCGATCTAGAGCTTCTGTATAATCAGAAAGAAGTTGTTGCACAGAGTTTGTGCATGCCAATGGAAAACAGCAGCATATGATGTACAATCTCCACAACCCCTGAAGGAAACTAACCTGTATGTGAACCATTGGCATTCATGTTCACAAACAAAATCTGACACCAAAATTTGATCCAGGATTGGCTTGCAAGAACACACTATTAAGGACGCCTTCATTTTACAGGATGACAACGGAACCAACTACAACTCAAAGCAACAAGGAACGAACAGTCTAGAAGATATCTAGAGACATCTCACATATGTACCTAAAATAGTTAATTGGGTCTCTGTCAAGGACTTAGACGGCATTGTAGCAACAATAATTCCGCAATTGTGCAGTGTTACCAATAATGTATGCACAGAATTTCCAAAGAGAAAATAACTTTACTCAATCTCTCAGGCAACTGATCTAATTCAATCTCTAACTGTTAGTACCACTACATACATGGCCTACAAGAAAGAAAACTGAAGATTCTTCAATGCTTAATGATCTCCTAACTAATTAGACCAACCTTTTTCTCTTTGACTTGAGATCATATTTGAATAACCGCATCACAACTCGCATTATGACAACTTCTAGATCCCTGATGAGCTATATAAGCAAAACTAAATAGGTTTTGCAACTCAAAGTTACAGATGCATCTTATTTTTTTCCATACAATAGTTACCTCCACAACCAATTTTCAATTGTTTTCTTGTTCACCCTTGTGTGGATAATGATACCCATAATACGGGATGTATTGAAAAGCTTATCCAATTAGGTAGTGTCTTCTTGTGAGAAATTCTTCTACACTGACTCTTTGTTTGCCATAATAAGGCCAACAAGAGCTGGCATTGCCTGCCCATTCACTCCCCTGCCCCCCCCCCCCCCCAAAAAAAAAAAAAAAAGAAAGAAAAGAAAAAGAGGACTTCTTAATAACACTTTAAAGCTAACAGCTATTTACAAAATAGAAATATAAAATGTATTATGGCACTGTGATAATTAATACATAAATAATTAATACTGAAATCAGGTAAAATGGTTTATCTTTAGTTGGGAACAAAATGGAGTGATAGGCCCATATGTATGGAATTCCATTTCCGTGGTATGTTTGGCATTTTGGAGAGGAAAGTTTGTGGTGACTTCAAATGACAATCAAAAGCATGGAGAATGATGACTTCAACTCAAGCGGAAAGATATCTTACTTGTTGCCAAGCTTGGTGCTTATGTCAAGACAAATAGCAAATTCTGAGATTGAATTCTTGCATGTTAATGAATCTAACTTCATATCAAAGTACAATTGGAAATAGGATTTGAACTCCTTTGTTAGGTACAGTTGCAAATGAAAAATGGATATTTAAAAACAAGAAAAGTGAACAATTACTGTCAAATTAATTTTAAGTAGAAGTTTCACCATTATTTATAGTTTATTAATAAATAATATTAACATATTTCATGTAGTAGAATGTTAAACAGGAAGACTGTATTTTCAACTGGATGAAATTAGTTCTGAAATACAAGTTCTCAGTTAAATCAAAAACAAACCTGTAGTCCTGCATTCTTTATAAGTTCGCGTACTTCATGATTTTTCCCTTCATGAACCTGTCAAAAGCTAGTAATATTAATTTTAAGCCGATGGAAACAGTTCTATGCATTTGAAAACAAATTGTGCAAAATAATAGAGACGTGCAGCAAACCAATCGAACCTCTTTATTTCAGGCGTCTAAGGCAAAAACCACAGAATGTGAGGGTATCATCAAGTGGACATTCAACCATTGCACAGAAAAAATATGATTAATTATATAGATTTCATTAAATTCTTTTTCACCAGTCTTCTGGGATCAATTTACATTAGGCTAACAGCAACGAACAAGATTTAAAGGTAAAGTAGGACTTAGAGGGTTTACCTATATGATCAGAATAGTTAATTTCAAGTTACAATATGCTTGTAAATGATGACCACAAGCATATTGTAACTTTAGTTGCGGTCCTTGCAGGTACATCAAGTTTCAAGATTGCAGCTCATGCTTATCAAGAGTTGCAAATTCCCATCCCTTAGTGTCTCGTGTTATGTTTGCTAGATGCTTAGGCCTAGTTCTATGAAGGCAGTGGTAGAACGCACATGTTATCATCAATGTTGTATGTAGTAACACAACATTCAGGTCGGGGTACAACATCATGTATCTAGGCCTCTATGCCACTTCTAATCCTGTTATAGATTAAATCTAAATGAATGTTATATGAGAATGTATGGTGCTAGAATGATTTTCAGGCATATCAATCTTCAATAGACAGGTTCACAATTAACAGTTGTGTATAAATAATTAGAAAGACATTTCCACTTATAAGATGTGAAAATACCAGAACTCGGATTCTAGGCCTTGATGCATCAGGTTGTACTGGCAATAACTCCACAGAATCAGGTATGCAGAGGACGCCTTCAATTTGAGTGCCTTCACTAATGGCAAAGAGGTGCCGTTTATGAACACGTCCCTCTATAGTTGCAATATATCTGCAATTAAAAAAAAGAACTCTAATGTTTTATATAGTTTGGAAGGAATTAAAGGTCTGAAGAATCTATAAACATAAGTACAGGCATCACATGCCCCAAGATCCACCAAGAAAAAGCATAATGGGGCATCCATGGATGTTCTAATCTCCTCTGATGTTTACAGGGGATCCTTCACTTATCTATACAGTACCACTGGCATTATGAAATCAGGAAACCACAATATTCATCAAACGTATATAAAGTTAGACATGTAGTATTGCACATTGCATGCAGCTATCTCAGTGGTTATTAAGAGAAGTATTTGCAATCCACAAAGACACACCCACATGCCAACTGACCCACATTCCCGCAGAGACCCACACTCCCACAGAGACCCACTCACTTCAAGCCACTCACCCACAGCCATCAAAAGCCCACACCCATTGAGGATGCAGCTCAGCACGTGATTATTGAGACAAGCATTTGGGATCAGCCCACACCCACAGTCCCTACCTGTTTAGATGCATGAACGCATGCACACAGGTGTGGCGCATGCATGTGCATATACAGATAGTTGTAGATATGCAATGGTAGCTATACAACTGAGCTACAATGAAGTAGAGAAGCCAAGAAAAGATAACTTACTCTTTTGCCAATTCAGATGAGGGATGAGAAAGTCTTTGAGCAAAATCACCTAATAGGATAAGAAGATGCGGATCAGTTACAAAAAAAAAAAAAAAAAAAAAAAAGAAATTGTTATATATAAAGAGGAAAAACCAAAATAAGAGGATGATGTCAATGGTGATACTAAAACATGTACCATCATTGGTAACAATAATCAAGCCAGTTGTTGCAACATCAAGGCGGCCTACAGTAAACAATCGTGGCTTTGGTAGTCCCGGATTTGTTTTGTTCTGGAAGCATAGCCTAAGATGTCAACAACTGAGCAGGTGCAGGAAATGTATCCACAACAAAAATAAAGAGGACAGGTAAAATCATTATGGACACTTCATGAATGAACTAAGAATATGAAGTTATTTCACTGTAAGAATAATATATGGACATACCCAACTCTTGAAATAATCATTGAATAAGGAGATAACTGATTTTGGTTCCTCACCATTGGAGCAAATATACCTGCATTCATGCATATACAGTTCCACTTCAGGAAACACGTAAAGGCAAATACTAATATTATTAAAAAAGAAATGGAAAATATAGGAAGTAGGTCAGAGAAACACTATCAAGTATGCAATAGAAATAACACACCCACCCTTTTGGTTTGTTAAGGGCAAAATATAATTTTGGAGGCAGCTTCTTAGAAAGACGGTTGCCATTAACATAGATTGAATCCTTGAGAATGTCCACCCTAGTCTAAGCATTACAAAAAGAAAATGTCATTCACCTGTTAGAATTGATGCAGCCAAAGAAATTTTTAAACAGTTACCAATAATAAGCTCTAAAAGCGTGAGACTATTTTATTGAAATACTCTCAGTACCAAGTCACAAAGTGGCAATTTTATTCAGATGGAACATACCAAAAAATGAAAACAAATTGCAGATTCAAGATTCAGACACCAGTTATAACATAATTAAAGAAATGAAAAGTAAAGCTCACAAGTCAATATGAACATCCAAAAGACTTGGTAAAATCCTTCATATTTAACGTTCAACCAATCATTAACAAAAGGCATCAATCTAGCAAAATGAACAACCAAAAGGCATAAGGCCCTTCTTTAGCGCCTATGCTGGTATACACATGAATGCCTGAATATGAAGAAACCAATTCACAAAAAAAAATTATAAAAAAGAAACAATCTAGCATGTATACGCTCCAGCGGCCCAATCAAGATTCTAAACCATCCATGTAGCCATGCCACATCCAAACCATTCATTTACATCTATAGCCCTTACCTCTGCAAATGCTTGCCGGGAAAAAAAAATGATGCAAAGAATAATTCAATCTTGAGCTAGCTAGAGCAAAGTGAAGTGCCTCATTCAAATATGTTAGGTTAAAAAGATCAGGACAATTGTGAAATTTAATAAAAAGGCCAATTTGATCTTCTAAATCTAAGGCCTTTGACTAGAAACTAAACCCATGTCAAAAGCTAAAGTTTGACTTTTTTCTTTACTAGAGTACCATGGTTTAACCCATCACTAGCAATTTTGAACACAGATTGTGCAAAATAACACTTAGGAAGCATGTATAATATTAACACAGTCAAAATATATATTAAACAAACATTGTGGATTCGGTTAACCCAGTCAGAATTGAACAAATATGCCAACCGGTACCTGTGGGGAAGTGCACACAGACCCATTAACAGTCACTTTCCCTTCAAAGATAAGCTCCTCACTATTCCGTCTGGAAGCCACTATTAAGAGATAAATAAAACAACAAAATAAGCAAAAAGATTGAATATTTTTCATAAATTAGAGAAGCAGGACCACGGAATTTACCTCCAGCAGCGGCAAGAACCTTGCTGAGCCGCTGTGGCTCCTTAATTTTCGCATTATAGAACCTCCTGGCAGCCTTGGAATACGTTGGTGCCGAGCCATTCGAAGAAGAAGCTGCTGATGTCGAAGGTTTATTATTATTTTTCTTCTTCTTGTCCTTCTTGGCGGTCTTGGCTTCGGCCATGGCGTGGAGGAAGCGGGCGGGAGGGGAGGACTGAAGGGTGAGGTCGCCGTTCTCGTCGCGGACTATCCATGGGATGAGGAGGGGAATGGGCGGGGCAGAGGGGTCCTGCAGGGAGCGGTCGGGCACCAGAGTGGTTTTGGGGGCCGCGGCCGCGGACTCCTCCTTGGGGGCGGCGGCGCCGAAGGAAATATCGAACTCGATTGGAGAGGAGGAGGAGGAGGCGGCGGCGGAGAAGGAGGAGGCGCGGATAAAGGGGATTCGGCGGAGGGTCCGGAGGCGGAGCCTAGGTTTAGAGAAGAGGGAAGGGAGCGGGTAAAGAGAGGAGAACACCACCCCGGCCGCCATCGGAGCGGCCCGAACGGGGACGGTTGGAAGTTTCGGGCAGGTTGGAGGCGTTGACGGGCGGGGAACCGGGAAATGAGGATAAAACTACGGTGCGATGGTACAACGATACTCCCATACTCGCGCACAAGCAAACAACGGCACCGGAAATATCAAGCTCAGCGCTCTATTTGTTGGAATTTTTTTAAAATTAAAAAAATGCTTAAAACATTTAATGAATTTTTGTTTTTGTTTTTTTACTTTTAAAAACTATTTTTATTTTAAAAAATGATATATTTTTTAAGTAGTCTTTTTATAACCAAAATATAAAAATTACCGTGCAGAAAAAGATATCTTCGTATTCATATCTATTACAAAATTTTATATCATTCATATTCATCTCGTTTTTCTTACCATTGCTGCTGAAATCCATCCTCCGACTCGGGCGCGACGAGGTTTCGAGACGGGCTTCCTCCTAGGTGGACATGCAAGACAGCCCTCACACGAGAGGCGTTGGGGTGACCCTCTGCGAAGACCCTCCAACGCTCAAGTCAGTGGAGATCGACAGCCAACAGAAATGAGAGAAGGCTCTCGCTGAAGAGTTCCTCCAGAGGCTCTGAGCAGAGCGCTAATGGCGGAAGCAAAGGCAGAGAGAGAGAGCCAGTGAGCAAGTGTGCGCACGGGGGATCGCGTACCTGAGGGGGTCTGAAGCCGTGGTATTTATAGAAGATCACCTGGTTGTTTGAAGCGTCGTGGGTCCAAAAGCCGTTGAGATCCGAATCTGTTTGTTATAAGATGGTAGGATTCGTATCGGTTAGCAGAGGATCAACGGCTGGAGAGCTTGTTGATGTCTCGAGATTTGGTGGGGGCCTAGGCCACTCTCAGATATGATTCTAGTTTTGAATCTTAAGGATTTAAGCTTTCCCGCGCCAGACTCCGCAGAGGTATGGGGATCACTCGGGCTAGGCCGAGTGATAGGAAGGAACCAGCTAGAAAAGCCGGGTGGTGGGATGGTTCGGTTAGAGCTGAGGGACGACAGCTCGGCTAGGGCCAAGAGACGGTAGACAATGGTTCGGCCGGAGGGGCCAAGAGACACGGTAGCTCGGCTGGGACCGAGAAACGAGAGCTCGGCTAGGGCCGAGAGACAAAAGCTCGGATGGGGCCGAGAGATGATAGCTCGGCTGGGACCGAGAGGCAAAAGCTCGGATGGGGGGTGAGAGATGATAGCTCGGCTGGGACCAAGAGGCAAAAGCTCGGATGGGGGTGTGAAATGCGGTCCGCGCCTTGAGAATCCTTGGCTCGGTGAGGGGCTAAGGCGCCCTGACCTACCGAGGCTGACTCATCCCTGGCGGGTGTCGCATAGCGAGCAGAAATCAGGGCTAGCCTTAGCCACGTACACGATTATTGACGCATAGTGGTTTTACCCCTCAACACATGCCCCCACTCCCTAGTTCGAAGCGTAGGTTCGGGCATAGGGAGTATAAGTCCAGGTGGCACGATTTGAACGGAAGGATCCGGATTAGACAGCCCGCGCAATGATGCCCTATTTAATGCCGCATGGCCGTCGTGCCTTCGTGGGTAAGGCTCCTTTGGGGCGACGGTTAGGGAATCGCTACGTAGCAAATCCCGGTTTTCACGGCGTTTATGGAGCGGTTTCAGGCGCCTTGGGCGAGATGCCTTATCTCCTCTTAAGGCAGTTTCCTTAAGGAGGAAACCAAGTCGAAACGATACCATTCTCCTTCGCAGAGTTCCTTCGTTTCTTCTGGAGGGATTGCTTTTCCATATTCTCTGCAATCTTGCTCGGTGCTCCTTCCGGCGAGCAGAATGATGAGCCCCGACGACATGGTTTCGGAAGTCACTGCTAAGGAACTGGGGAAACTTCGTCTGAAATACGGCATTCCCTCGGATATCCTCCTGCGATTGCCGGGGCCCGAGCTTAGGGTTTCGCAAGAACTGGAGCATGGCGTCTTTCTTTACAAGATAGTCTGAAGGTGGGCCTTCGGTTTCTCTCCATCTTTGGTGAAGGAGATCATGAGGTTCTACAACATTGTTCGACGATGGTAGCCCCCAACAGCTGGCGGAGCATCATGGGTTTATCTCAATGTGTAGCCAAGTGAAGGTAATAGAAACTCTGCCCTTATTCCGCGCTTGCTACCACCTGATACCTGGGAGGAAATCAGAGTGGCCTTACATCGGTCCCCGAAGGTCATTCAAGACAATCGTGGATAAACCGTCATCCATAAAGGGATGGAATATCCGATTCTTTATCGCTGAAGGGAACGTTGGTTCCAATTTTCCCCGAGGATGGGGAAACTTTTATTTAAACCTGTTGCTGCTGAAATCCGTTCTCTGACTCGGCGCGATGGGGCTTCGAAACGGGCTTCCTCCTGGGCGGACCTGCAAGACAGTCCTCACGCGAGAGGCGTTGGGGGTGGCCCTCTGCGGAAGACCCTCCGACGCTCAAGTCAGTGGAGATCGACAGTCAACAGAAATGAGGAGAAGGCTCTCACCGAAGAGTTCCTCCAGAGGCTCCGAGCGGGCGCTAATGGCGGAAGCAAAGGCAGAGAGAGAGAGAGAGAGTGTGTGCAGAGTAGAAGCTGTGGAGAAGCCAGCGTCGAGCCGTTGAGATCCGTGTAAGATCGCGTATCCGGTTAGTTAGAGGATCGCGCTGGGAGAGCTTGTTGATGTCTCCATAGGCCCCAGGGAGGGATATGATTCCAGTTTTGAATCTTAAGGAAGCAGAGGTATGATCACTCGGGTTAGGCCGAGTGATAGGAAGGAAACAGCTAGAAAAGCCGGGTGGTGGGATGGTTCAGTTAGAGCCAAGGGGACAGCTCGGGGGCCAAGAGACGGTAGACGGGTTCGGCCGAGGGGCCAAGGGACGGTAGCTCGGCTGGGACCGAGAAACGAAAGCTCGGGTAGGGCCGAGAGAAAAAAGCTCGGATGGGGCCGAGAGATGATAGCTCGGCTGGACCGAGAGGGAAAAGCTCGGATGGGGCCGAGAGATGAAAGCTCGGCTGGGGGTGTGAAACGCGGTCCGCGCCTTGAGAATCCTTGGCTCGGTGAGGGGCTAAGGCGCCCCGACCTACCGAGGCTGACTCATCCCTGGCGGGTGTCGCACAGCGAGCAGAAATCAGGGCTAGCCTTAGCCATGTACACGATTATTGACGCATAGTGATTTTACCCCTCAACACATGCCCCCCACTCCCTAGTTCGAAGCGTAGGTTCGGGCATAGGGAGTATAAGTCCAGGTGGCGCGATTTGAACGGAAGGATCCGGATTAGACGGCCCGCGCAATGATGCCCTATTTAATGCCGCGCGGCCGCCGTGCCTTCGTGGGTAAGGCTCCTTTGGGGCGACGGTTAGGGAATCGCCACGTAGCAAATCCCAGTTTTCATAGCGTTTATGGAGGCGTTCTAGGCGCCTCGGGCGAGATGCCTTATCTCCTCTTGAGGCGGTTTCCTTAGGGAGGAAGCAAAGTCGAAACGATACCATTCCCCTTCGCAGTGTTCCTTCGTTTCTTCTGGAGGGATTTGTTTTCCCATATTCTCTGCAATCTTGCTCGGTGCTCCTTTCCGGCGAGCAGAATGATGAGCCCCGACGACATGGTTTCGGAAATCACTGCTGAGGAACTGGGGAAACTTCGCCTGAAATACGGCATTCCCTTCGGATATCCTCTGCGATTGCCGGGGCCCGAGCTTAGGGTTTCGCAAGAACTGGAGCATGGCGTCTTTCTTTACGAAGATAGTCTGAAGGCGGGCCTCCGGTTTCCTCTCCATCCTTTGGTGAAGGAGATCATGAGGTTCTACAACATCTGTCTGCTCATTATCGGGTTTATCTCGATGTGTAGCCAAGTGAAGGTAACAGCAACTCTGCCCTTATTCCGCGCTTGCTACCACCTGATACCTGGGAGGAAATCAGAGTGGCCTTACATCGGTCCCCGGAGGTCATTCAAGACAATCGTGGATAAGCCGTCATCCATAAAGGGATGGAAGATCCGATTCTTTATCGCTGAAGGGAACGTTGGTTCCGATTTTCCCGAGGATGGGGAAACTTTGTCCGGATGTGGAAGCACATCCGACTTTATCTGAACAGGAGGAGGAGGATCTAGAAGCCTTCGTGACGGCAGGACGTTCTCGGCCAACGATTTGCTGTCTGAGGAGGCTCTCTTCGCCGCCGGGCTTAGCCCCCTCGACCCGCATGGTGGGTCTTTTTATTTTCCCGTTGGTTTTACTCGAGTAAAGGTATCTCGGTCTGACCGCTTGTTCTCTGTTCTCGCAGCCAAGAAGTCTGAGCTATCGGGCTGCATAAAGAAAGGGACAAGCAAGCGCCTAAGTGAGAGCAGCGGTGGAGAGAAACGCAGGCCTGAGAAGAGGGCTCGCTTCTCCGAAGAGCGCTCGCCGGAGGTTGGGGTAACCACGGCGGGGGCGCTGAAAATAGAGGAGGAGCCAAAGAGGACTGCTGAGATCCCTTGTCCCCCAGTGGTTGGAAATAGTAGACAGCTCGGACGAGACTCCGTCGGCTTGTCCGGATGCCCCTCCTTGGAAGATGAGCCGATGGCTGGCTCGGTGGAGGTCGGTGCCCCTGAGGGCTCTCCTCCGAATGAAGAAATATCCCTAGCCCTGGCAGGAGGACAGGAAGGGGCGACTGCAACCGTCGGGGCTCAGAAGAGCTTTCTATTGGAGGGCCCCCCTCAGAGGGATTTAGAGGCGGCGATGCTGGGTCGGTTGCAGCAGAGACTCGAGGAGCTTATGATTGGAGAACCTCTTCCTGGCGAGGTTGGGGCAACTGACGAACAGACTGAAAACTTGGCGGAGCCCGCAGGGGAAGAGCGGGTGCCTGCGACCGAGGGAAGAAATCCGGATGAGGGGATAGGGCAAGGCGAGAATCTTGCAGTCGGAGCCTCCTCCACAAAAGCTTTGGGAAAACTGACGCTTGGGCTGGCCGAGTTATCCGAGGAAGGCCAGGTTAGAATTCTGCTGGAGGAGGCCGAGAGGTCAAAGGCTTCTCAATCGGAGGTTGCCCGGATCGATCCTTCGGGCGGGGATGGTCAGCCCAGTAGCCCGGACTCGGCCATCGAAGCGGCGTTTGCTGCCCTAATGAGGTCGGTACTGTACCGGGCACGGATCCTTCGGCGGATAAGTTCGCGGACCTGGACCTTGTTGATGCCGCATTCGGCCAGCGGAACGTGGTGAAGGATATCCACCTTCTTCCGAGATCAACAATTCCACCCTCATGGGGCTAGCCAGGTCTTACGTCTCCCGGGTAAGTCACTATTCCCGAGTAGCGAATGCTTCCTGGTTAGCTCGGTCGTGCTTTCCTCATTTGAGTTTCATTTTGCAGAGTGCTTTGGTTACCAGGGCGCTGTGCTGGTGCTTGAGCCTGGCAACAGGGGCCAGCATCCAGGCTAGGAGAGTCAGCGCCGAGCTTCAATCACGGGCGGAGCGTCTGACACATTTGAGCAACTTCTGGGCACCAGTAATGAGAATCTGGCGAGGATGAAGGTATTGCATCAGGCTGCCCAAGGTGACGTGTCCAAGCTATAGCTTGAAGTGAAGGAGCTACGTGGGCTCCTGGCGAAGTGTGACGACGCATGCTCGGAGCTATCACGGATCAAATCCAGGCATTCCGAAGAAATGGAAACTGTTAAGAAACAGTTTAACGAAAATCTAAGCAGGCAGAGAGAGAGGCCCGAAGAGAGAAGTCGCCTGAGTAGAATGCTTGGCGAAGTGGAGGAGAAGGTATGGCGGACGTGACATTGCCGACAGGGACGACAATATCAAATGGCACCAGGAAAAGATAACCCTGCTCGACAACAAGCTCTCCCAAGCCTGGAGAGAAGCTGATGATAGGCAGTCAAAGATCAATGACCTCAAGAGCAGAATCGAGCTAATTAGGGCTGATAAATTGAGGGCCATTGACGAGGTCGAAGAGCTAACTAAGAAGCTAGCTTGGCAGGAGGAGGAGGTATGGTCCTACCCCCCCCCCCCCCCCTTCCTTTACTGGCTCATCGTGGCATTGGCTAACTTGTTTTTACAGATGAAAAAGGCGGAGCTGGAGAATCAAAACCAGACGTGGACCCTGCATGGGGAATTGGCCTCTAGTCGAGGGAGGAACTCGGAGCTCGAGAGGCGGGTCAGCGAGTCCGAGGAGCAGGTTGCTCTACTGCGGAATCGAGCTACTGAACTGAGGGGCAGGTTGCCCTATTGCGGAATCAAGCTGCTGAAGCTGAGGGGCAGGTTGCCTCACTACGGAGCCAAGTGGCTGAAACTGAAATGCGGTTCGCTTTGTTCAGGGGCGAACAAGATGCAACTTGCGCCGACGCCTTCTAGCTCGGTGTGGAGGACACTCGAAGTAAGATATCCAAGGAGCATCCAGAATGGGACCTCTCCTTCTTGGATGTTGGAACCTTCGAAGCTTGCTCCCCAGGGATGAAGAGGACGAGTATGACGATATTTCAGACGCCGATCCTGACGTTGCTCCGGGTGCCAGTGAGGCCGCGGCCCTGAAGGGCATACTTGTCATATCACCGGGGAAACAACAGTGTTTGAAAAGGGCGAGACAAGTCAAGCTCCCCCGAATGTCACCGAGGAAGCTGCCGAGGCCGCTGGGGCCATTCCTAACCCTGATTCTTAAGGGTTATCAGTATGCTTTTGTTTTTGTTTTTTGTTGTTTTTTTTTTGTAACTCGTTGGAGTCTTTAATGAATGAGCCTTTCGTCTTTATTCAATAGCCTTTTTTGGACGATCTTTTGTCTCAAGTTTTTTCTCGACCGCGAGCAACCTATGGCTTATCTGAGCCGCTTGGTTGGTTTAGCTTGGATTTGAGCGAACATCTTGGTCGAAGCCAAGGTAGTCCGACTTATCAAGGGCGAAGACGTGGGTGCGCCTTCGATAAAAAGGGGATTTGATCCCGAGAAAGGGGGTTTGTTAACTTTCCCATCACCATTTTTCTTATTCTTTGCGCTGCGGATGGAGCAAATCCTCGCTTCTTGCGAGCGGCCACTGAAGTAACGACACGTGGCGAGGCTTTATGGCGGTGGCACCGGAGCTGATGGCTCGGACGATCGGGGCACTCGCCTGAAGTAGTTTAAATACCAATGGGTGGTAGGCCATCGTTAACCACTTCCTCTGCCGATTATTTGTTGGTTTATCTAAACTTGTGATAGCAAGATGGCTTCTGAGGATGGAGGGAGGTCAGCCGGAGCACTGGTCAACGGTGTCAACGCCCGTTGGGGAACCCGTAGGGGCCGCACTAAGGCGATCATCGATGGGGAAGTCCTGGCCTTATCGCTTGCGAGCCACGAGCAACTTCAAAAGGTGGTCGAGCAATACATGGTTGCTTCTACCAGGGAGATCCTGCACCTTTGTGAGACCAACGATCGGTTGGAAAGAAGGTGGCGTCCCTTCAACAGCAGTTGGACGAGCCGGCTCTGCGACGAGGGGAGGGCTCAGCAGCTTCCAGAGAGAATGACGAGCCCCCGTGAGGGCCGATGTATTTTTCTTTCCTTTTGTAGCCCTTTTTATGATGAATGAAAAGAATAGCTTCTGTAGCTTTGTGTTTGCTGCTATTTTAAGATGCTTGTTTTCATCATGCAAGTCTTATAAGCGATTCACTCCCTTGGAGGATTTTTGGCATCTTGGCAAGATTCAAGGTATAGCGCTCATGCTTTAGCCGAGGTACAAAGAGTGCTTCGTTATCGATGAGATAAAGGCAGCTATCTCCGTCCGGATCGGGGTGTGGGATAACACTCAGTCGTGCTGGACTGAAGATAGATACTTCGGTTTGTTCCGAAGTATGGAAGTAGCTTTGGCCTTGGAGGGGAGCATAAGGCAATGTCTCGGTTCATGCCTGGATATGACAGGCAGTTGGGCCGGAGCAGAGGATATTGAAGCATCCTTACCGAGGAGTACTTGACCTTTGCGCCTCTTTATTACTCTGTCAGTGCCTTGTCTTTTCCAAGGTAAGTCGACCTTCGTTTTGCCGAAGTAGATAGTACGGTTCTATAGCCAGCAAAAGGTTGCCTCGGTGCTTTCCAAAGGGGCTTTTATTATATCAGTTTTTTCCAATGCGGGTCATTTTAGCGTACGACGCAAGCACTTATCCGCCATTGGAGGACGTCACTTTCACGGGACGATCTCCCAGGTCTGCCGTATCCGTAAGACCGGCGGACGATTTTCTGCATTTAAGACCCATGATCCGCATCAGAGAAAATCTTTCGGCGTGCATCATGGTTCGGGCGACGCATTTGGCGCACAACGAGGGGCGCTGTCTTCATCCCAGGAGGCCACGTGGTGGTGTGGATTAGGCATTTTGAATCTCGGGGCTTTCTGTCTTGATAGTTGCTCCCGATCCATTCTGCCTATAAAAAAGGGGAGGAAGGGGCCGTGTTAGGCCATCCCCAAAACTTTCTTCTCTGTGTTCGTAGAAATTTTTTTTTATGATGGCTATGTCCCGAAGGCTGAGAGTGGGAGGACTGATTTTTCTTTTTGTAAGTCGTTTTCCTCCGGACAGCAGGGGTGATGAAGGAGCCACTGAAGAGCAGCTTGTCCTCAAGGGATGAGTTTCGGAGATCATATGGAGAGCGCATAGGAGGGCCGCAGAGATCACATGGAGAGCGCACATATACGCTTCCTGTGTGTCCTTTGTGGCCTGCTATGGGGGACGCAGGGAAGGAAGTGCCTAGGCACCCCCGTAGCATGCACGGAGCCTTCCTTCTCCATCGGGCTGGATTCTCGTCTCTTCTCTGAGGGGAATCCTTGCCACGGGAAGGGGGAGCTAAGAGCAGCGTGGGGCTGATGGTCCCCTAGCTCTCTCAATCGGGCAGTGGCCTGCAACCTAGCATTCCACCTGGGGGGAGCTGGTTAGTTTGCCCGATTCCTCAGAATCAGCATCCATGAGTTATGCCTCCTTTTGGATCTCTTAATTCATCCGGAGGGACCGTGGGAGGCCGGCTTCGTCACTTATCAAGGCGAGCTGACTGGTTTGTCTGATTTGTCTGATTTCTTGGGTCAACGCCAAAGTATCATCGTTAACGAATCTGACTGGAGCAGTTCGGCCGAGCTTTTTACTTGTTTTCATTTTCTGTGCTTTGATGCACTTGTAACTCATCTCAGGAGGTTGTAACTTTTTTTTTGATGAGGAAATAAAGAAATTTTCATTCCTTCTTTTTTTAGCTTCTGCCTCTTTTGTGCTGGGGAGTTGTTACTCCTATATTGCACCTTTTATGTTGCAGCATATTTCGGCAGTGCTATCGCGGCTTAGTCCTTGCTAAGGCCAAGATACGGAGATATTGCTCAGTCCGGCCGGGGCTTGTAAGCTGCCCGAATCCAGAGGAAGTTTTGGAGATCATTCGGTTCGGCCGGGGCTTGCAAGCTACCGAATCCGAACGAAATTTTGGGGACCGCTTGGTCTGGCTGTGATATGCTATTCTGACTCATAGCTCGGCCCAACCGAGGCACGGAGATTTAGCTCAGGCTCGGTCGTCGTCGAGGATTATAATATTTTATTGGCCTATGGTGTAGACTGTCAAGAGGATAAGGGTCACCCGACTGACGCATGGGGCACCCAAAGTTTACGATTTGGTTACATTCAAGGAAGGCGTGCCAATGCGTTACATTTCTTTGCGCCTTTTCGAGGGCGCTCGATTCGAGGGTGCCTGGCAGATTTTTGAGGACATTTATCTCAGAGGGGTTTGACAAACCGGAGGGAACCTGATCCCTAGAGAAGGAGGGAAGTTCCCGAGCACCTCGTTGATGCTAAACGATCCTCCTCAGGAGGGGGCGTGACCCCTCGCCTCCCGCAAGCACCCACCAGAGTGGTGACGCATGTCGAGTTTCCACAGATCGAGATTAGTGACTCGACCGATCGAAACACTCACCAGGAGTGGTTTAAATATGGACTAGAGGGATGCATGTACCGGCCATCCTTCCATCCAGTTTCCTAGTGGCTCTTGAGTGTGGATATGGCCTCCGGCGGCGAAAGACGATCAACTCAAGGGCCGAATGGCGGTTCCAACGGCCGCAGGGACTCCCGGGAGAGTCGCATCGCAGTGACCGTTGATGGAGTGGCCTTGGTGTCGGCGTTCGCAAGCCATGAGTAGCTACAAAGGGCGGTCGAGCGATATTGGATGTCTCGACGAGGGAGGTCGAGTCCCTCTGCCGTGTTATCAGTCAGCAAGAAGGAGAAATAGCGTCCCTTCGCCAAAAGATTGCCGAGTTAGTTCAGCGTGGGGAGAGTTCGGTGGCTCCCGAAAAAGATGTGAAGCCTCTGTGAAGGCTATTTTTATCTTTTCTTTTCCTTTTTGTCGTTTTCTCTATGATAAGCAGAAAGGGGGGTTTTTGGCAACTTTTGTTTTCGCTGCCATCCCCAAGATGTTTGTCCCTGTCGAACAACATTTGCGTTTTGGTGACCAACTAGGTCGGTCGGGGCTTGTAAGCGGCCCGAATCCGAACATTGTTTAGGAGAATACTTAGGTCGATCGGGGCTTGTAAGCTGCCCGAATCTGAGCTAAGTTTAGAAGAACGTTTAGGTCGGTCGGGGCTTGTAAGCGGCCCGAATCCAAACATACTTTAGGAGAATACTTAGGTCGGCCAGGGCTTGTAAGCTGCTCGAATCCGAGCTAAGTTTAGAAGAACATTTAGGTCGGCCGGGGCTTGTAAGCTGCCAGAATCCAAACATAGTTTAGGAGAATACTTAGGTCGGTCGGGGCTTGTAAGCTGCCCAAATCTGAGCTAAGTTTAGAAGAACGTTTAGGTTGGCCGGGGCTTGTAAGCTGCCCGAATCCGAACATAGTTTAGGAGAATACTTAGGTCGGCCGGGGCTTGTAAGCTGCCCAAATCCGAGCTAAGTTTAGAAGAACGTTTAGGTCGGCCGGGGCTTGTAAGCTGTCTGAATCTGAGCTAAGTTTAAAAGAACGTTTAGGTCGGCTGGGGCTTGTAAGTGGCCCGAATCTGAACATAGTTTAGGATAATACTTAGGTCAGCTGGGGCTTGTAAGCTGCCCAAATCCGAGCTAAGTTTAGAAGAATACTTAGATCGGCCGGGGCTTGTAAGCTGCCCGAATCCGAGCTAAGTTTAGAAGAACGTTTAGGTCGGTCGGGACTTGTAGCGGCCCGAATCCGAACATAGTTTAGGAGAATACTTAGGTCGGCTAGGACTTGTAAGCTGCCCAAATCCGAGCTAAGTTTAGAAGAACGTTTAGGTCGACTGAGGCTTGTAAGCGGCCCGAATCCGAACATAGTTTAGGAAAATACTTAGGTCGGCCGGGGCTTGTAAGATGCCCGAATCCGAGCTAAGTTTTGAAGAATGTTTAGGTTGGCCGGGGCTTGTAAGCGGCCCGAATCCAAACATAGTTTAGGAGAATACTTAGGTCGGCTGGGGCTTGTAAGCTACCCGAATCCGAGCTAAGTCTTGGGCATTGTTTGGTTCTCGACCATGCTAGGAGCGCTCGGTCATACCAAGCTTTTACCAAGCGGGACTCGACTTAGCCGAGGTTCGGAGATTCAATTCAAAACTCGGGGAAATGGCTCGGTTGTGCCGATAGTGAGCCAGAGGTATCCATTTCTCACCGCAATTTTCCAAAGAGTCGACCATGTCATAAATAATAGGAATAAGATGCCAGAGTTATAAACGGGGCAGGTCAAAGAGGCGTACCCTACTGATAGTATACACGGAGATTGTCCAAGTTCCACGTCTGGGGAATGGATTTCCCTCTTAGATCCTGGAGCTTGTAGGTGCCAGGTCCAATGACTTTCGCTACTTGGTAGGGGCCTTCCCAGTTCGACGAGAGGTTTCCTTGCTTCAGCGGCTTGGAGACGGATGCTTTCCGGAGAACAAGATCGCCAGGTGAGAAGGATTTCCCTTTTGACTCTGGAGGCGTGATAATGGGCCACTCTCTGCTGGTACACGGCCATTCTGATTTGAGCTTTTTTCCTGACCTCTTCTACCAAGTCGAGATTGGTGCGGAGCTGCTCGTCGTTGGCTTCTTCTGAGTAGCTTTCAACTCGAGGAGAGGGAAGGCCTATCTCCATAGGGATGATGGCTTCCGTGCCAAAAGCCATCCGGAATGGGGTCTCGCCGATGGGGATCCTTCGGGTGGTGCGGTAGGCCCATAGAACATGGTGAAGTTTGTCCGCCCATCTACCTTGGGCTCTGGCGAGCCGAGCTTTAATCCCTTGAAGCAGGGTTCGATTTGTTACCTTGGCTTCTCCGTTGGCTTGCGGATGCCCTACTGAGGTGAGGCGATGGCTAATGCCGTGATCTTTGCAGAACTCTTGGAACTTGGGATTATTGAATTGCTTGCCGTTGTCAGTGATGATGGTATGCGGGAGGCCGAAGTGACAGATGATGGATTTCCACACGAAATCCTGGCCTGAGCTTCGGTGATTTGGGCGACTGCCTCAGCCTCGACCCACTTAGTGAGGTAATCAATGGCGACGAATAAAAACTTTCTCTGTCCGGTGGCAAGGGGAAAAGGGCAAGAATATCCATCCCCCACTTAGCAAAGGGCCAAGCGAAGGAAATGGGGATCAGACTGGTAGAGGGGAGCCTCTGAATGTTGGAGTGCCTCTGACAGGGGTCACAGGCTCGGACGAGATTGTTGGCATCCTTTTGCATGGTTGGCCAGTAATATCCCTGGCGAAGCACCTTGTGGCATAGAGATCGACTTCCTAGATGACTGCCATAAATTCCTTCATGCACCTCCCGAAGTGCATAGTCAGCCTCAAATGGGCGGAGGCATCTGAGAAGCGGCATGGAGAAGGACCGCTTATAGAGCTGGTCGTCGATTAGCACATAGTGGGTAGCTTGCAACTTCAACTTTCTTGCTTTCCTGTGGTCGGCTGGGAGCGACCCTTCTTTAAGATACTTCAATATTGGGTCAAACCAGGATGGTTCAACCTCAATCTGCATCACTCGGTCTGCCTCCGTGATGCTGAGCTTTTCCAGAATTTCCAAGGGGAACTTCCACTTGGAGTCCATCGACTCCGCAGTTGCTAGCCAGGATAATAGATCGGCACAAGCATTTTCCGATCTAAAAATCTGGATAACATCGAATTCGGTGAAGTAAGAGAGTAAGTTCCGCACCTCTTGGAGATACCGAATCATGTTTGGCTCTTGGGCCTCGAACTCGCCCCGCACGTGACTGGCTACCAACTGAGAGTCGGTAAGCATTCAGTTTCTTCACTTTCAGGTCATGGGCGATTCGGAGTCCGGCGAGCAGAGCTTCATATTCGGCTTCGTTGTTGGAGGCTGGGAAGGAGAATCAAACGCCGTACTCAAAGGTTATCCCCTCTGGGCTGGTGAGGACTAGACCAGCACCAGAGCCATTGGCGTTGGAGGATCCATCGACATGGAGCAGCCACAGGGCATTTGATCTTGGATGTTCGGAGGAGTCCGGGGCGGAGCCATCTTCTGGGATAGTGCATTCAAGGAGGAAGTCAGCTAGGACTTGCGCTTTTATGGTAGGGCGAGGCTGATACCGGATGTCATGCTCGCTCAATTCAACGGCCCATTTTGCCATTCTTCCTGATGTTTTTGGCGGTGGACCACCGCCTTGATTGGCTGGTCGGTAAGGACCGTCACAGAATGCGCCTGAAAATATGGTCGCAACCTCCGAACCGATGTTATTAGGGCCAGCACCAGCTTTTCGATCCGGGTGTATCTCGTTTCGGCGTTCCGGAGCAGCTTGCTGACATAGTAGATCGGCTTTTGAGTCTTCTTCTCTTCTCTGACTAAAATTGAGCTAATTGCGCCTTCCGAAACTGCCAGATATAGAAACAGCATTTCTCCCGGATTGGGGCTACTGAGGAGAGGCGGAGAGCCAAGATACTTCTTGAGGTCTTCGAATGATTTTTGATACTCAGGAGTCCATTGAAAGTTCTTGACGGATTAGAGAGCTTTGAAGAAAGGGAGGCTCCTCTTGGCTGATCAAGCCATGAAGCGGTTGAGGGCCGCAATCTTTCCCGTCAGGCGCTGGACTTCTTTGATAGACAAAGGGGGAGAGGGAAACTGTCTTTCGGGCATGCTTTATTAAGGTCGGTGAAGTCGATGTAGATTCTCCACTTGCCATTTGACTTTTTCACCATGATGACATTGGATAGCCAACTCGGATAATTTACCTCGCGAATGAAGTTCGCCCTAATGAGTTTGTCCACCTCTTCTTCAATTGCTCTCTGTCGGTCAGGGGCGAAGCTTCTCTTCTTCTGCTTCACAGGTCGGACATCTCGTCCACATTAAGATGATGGACAAGGACATCTGGACTGACCCAGGCATGTCTGAGGCTGACCAGGCGAAGACATCAGCATTCCTTCAGAGAAAATTGATCAGCTCTAGCCGAATCTCCCCCTTCAGCAATGATCCGATCCTTATGGTTCGGTCAGGCCGAGCTTCGTCCAAGGGCACTTCCTCCAGCTCTTCGGCTGGTTCTCCTCGCTGCTCGATGAAATCCTCCCAAGCATCTAGTCCATCAACCTTGGGCAGTTGGATTGCAGGCTGGTGATGAAACACTACCGAGCTATTGCTTGGCTTCCCCGAACTTCACCTACCCCTCGCTCGGTAGGGAACTTCATAACAAGATGCGGGATGGAGACGGCGGCTCTGAGAGACATTAGGCCGGGTCTTCCCAGGATAGCATTGTAGGGCGACCGAAGCTTGGTCACCAGGAAATTGCATACACAGTGGCCACGCGGGGCCAGGTCCCCGCACGGACCGTCAAGGTGAGGATCCCCTCCGGGACAACAATATCGCCGGTGAACCCCATTAGGGTGGAGTCCATGGCTCGGAGATTCTCTATAAGAAGCTTCATCTTCACAAACACATCGAGGTACAAAACATTGATGGAGCTTCCACTATCAATGAGAATCCGGCTTACATCATAGTTGTTCAAATTTAGAGATACAACTAATGCATCATCATGTGGGAACTGTATCCCTTGGAAGTCGTCATTGGAGAAAGAAAGCTCGTCGGGGCGTGCCTTCTTTGGCGCCGGGCCTTCTTCATCGTCCCTCCCGCCTGAAGGACCACCGACCGCCTCAATCACATTAATGTGGCCAGCAACTGAAGGATTTGGAGGGGGAGGAGGTTGCTGCTGGGGCTCAGGCCGGCGATCGCCCCCGTTCCTTGGCTTGGGGGCTCCTCTGAATCGATCCAGTCTATCCTGCTGGATGAGCCTTTCAATCTCATTCTTAAGTTGCCAGCACTCTTCGGTGTCGTGGCCATGGTTACGGTGGTAGCGGCAATATTTGGCGGGATCTCTCCGGGCCGCATTCCCTCGGAGAGGAGGAGGTCGAGGGAGCTGGCGCTCGATCTCCATGAGGATCTCCGCTCTTGGGGCAGTGAGCGGAGTGAACCGGTGGAACCTCCTAGGCGGGCTCCGAGAGCGGTTCCTCGGCGGCTGGGGAATCCTCTGGCGGCGAGGCGGACTTGGCTGGCGGGCAGGTCGGTGCCTATCGGAGCCCTTGGGCTCCTTCTTCTTCGTTAGCTCGGCTGGGGTGGCTCTCCGTGACTCCTCGACTCTGGCATATTTATCAGCCAGGGCCATCATGTCGGAGAGGTTTGGAGGGTAACTAACCTTTAGCACCAGGTAGAAGTCGCTCTCCTTTAATACTCCGCCTGCTAGGGCGACATGGCCACCTCATGATTAAGGTGGTCCACTTCTAGCATGGCCGTATTAAAACGGCCAAGATACTTCTTCAGGGACTCCCCCATCTCTCTGCTTAACTTCGGAGAGGGAGTCGGATCTTCGTCGGTGGTGGCGGCTACTGACGAACTGGCTGATGAATAGGCGGCTCAGCTCGTCAAAAGAATTAATGGAACCTGGTTTCAAAGCATGAACCAGGTTCGGGCAAATCCCCTGAGGGTGGAAGGGAAAGCACGGCAGAGGACCGCGTCTGATGCTCCGTGGAACATCATTATTGATCGGAAGCTGCTGAGATGATCGTCGGGGTCGGAGGAGCCATGATAAGGCTCGATGGCAGGTAGCTTGACGTGGAAGGGAATCACTTCCTTCATGATCCTCTTAGAGAAGGGGGCGCCCTGCTTTATTTTGAAGTGGATGGGCTTGCTTGGCGGCATCAAGCTCTTGACGCATTTCTTGGAGTTGGCGGCGGATCTCCTCGTCAGGAAGAGCAAGAGGGGCAGGACGAGGAGGATACTGAGACGGTGTCGAATCATGGCGAGAATACACCGGGAAGAGAGATCGGGCCCGCTGAGATCTGGTGAGATCTTTACGCGGGCTTGCTGGGGAGCTGGCTCAGCTTCCTGGGACGGCGAGGGGGGTCCGCAACCCCATGCGGGCTGGAAGAAGAGATCGCTGGATGAGCAGGGGCCGCATCCTCCTCAGGAGGGTAAGGAGCATGAGCAACCGGACGGGGGGCTTCAGAGCGCCCTGAATCAGGTGGGCCAGAGCCTGAACTGCTGGGCCAATAAGGCAAACTGGTCCTGAGTCATCGGGGCCGCCGATGGTGATGGAGTCTCGACTGGCGCAGCGGCGATGCGACATTGCTCACTGGATCAGGCCTTTGAGAGGCGACCTGATCTCGGACTTCGGAGGTGGCCTTTCTTCGGTTGGCCATGGGAGGAATCCTCTTGCAGACTGAGATTCTTGTCTCCTGGATCACAAGTTTTTAAGGACTTGAGGGCCCTTCCTCTAGCGCCAATCTGTTGCTGCTGAAATCCGTCCTCCGACTCGGGCGCGACGGGGCTTCGAGACGGGCTTCCTCCTGGGCGGACCTGCAAGACAGTCCTTATGCGAAAGGCATTGGGGGTGGCCCTCTGCGGAAGACCCTCCGACGCTCAAGTCAGTGGAGATCGACAGCCAACAGAAATGAGGAGAAGGCTCTCGCCGAAGAGTTCCTCCAGAGGCTCCGAGCAAGTGCTAATGGCGGAAGCAAAGGTAGAGAGGGAGAGAGAGAGAGAGAGTGAGCAAGTGTGCATACAGGGGATTGCGTTCCTGAGGGGGTCTGAAGCTGTGGTATTTATAGAAGATCACCTGGTTGTTTGGGAGCGTCATGGGTCCAAAAGCCATTGAGATCCGAATCTGTTTGTTATAAGATCGGTAGGATTCGTATTCGGTTAGTTAGAGGATCAACGGCTGGGAGAGCTTGTTGATGTCTCGAGATTTGGTGGGGGCATAGGCCCCAGGGGCCTAGGCCACTCTCAGATATGAATCTAGTTTTGAATCTTAAGGATTTAAACTTTCCCGCGCCGGATTCCGCAGAGGTATGGGGATCACTCGGGCTAGGCCGAGTGATAGGAAGGAAACAGCTAGA
Organism: Calamus simplicifolius; assembly: GCA_900491605.1. Lineage (NCBI taxonomy): Eukaryota > Viridiplantae > Streptophyta > Magnoliopsida > Arecales > Arecaceae > Calamus > Calamus simplicifolius. The sequence goes on along the minus strand of UESW01004894.1, from coordinate 299,593 downwards.
AAAGCCGGGTGGTGGGATGGTTCAGTTAGAGCCAAGGGACGACAGCTCGGCCGGGGCCAAGAGACGGTAGATGATGGTTCGGCCGGAGGGGCCAAGGGACAATAGCTCGGCTGGGACCGAAAAACGAGAGCTCGGTTAGGGCCGAGAGACAAATTCGGATGAGGCCGAGAGATGATAGCTCGGCTGGGACTCAGAGGCAAAAGCTCGGATGGGGCCGAGAGATGAAAGCTCGGCTGGGACCGAGAGGTGATAGCTCGGCTAGGGCCGAGAGACAAAAGCTTGGATGGGGGTGTGAAACGCGGTCGCACCTTGAGAATCCTTGGCTTGGTGAGGGGCTAAGGCGCCCCGACCTACCGAGGCTGACTCATCCATGGCGGGTGTCGCACAGCGAGCAAAAATCAGGGCTAGTCTTAGCTACGTACATGATTATTGATGCATAGTGATTTTATCCCTCAACAAAACCGAACCTAACGGAAGAATTTCTTATTGTGTGTAGAACTGTAAACATAAAAACCATCGGCTCGATGGCCTTCTTAGACCACCAATTATAAAAGAAAATAGAACAAAACCTCCGGACTGTCAGTCTTGAAGGCTGAGAAGCACCCCACAACGTCCAATTAAACATTACACGACCAAACCAGAGATCCTATAAACCATATTACAAGTAATCATCCACAACAAAAAGGAGGAATCTTCAGGTATCAGCACTGTCCTCAATGCTAATGCAATCTCTGTAACATTAATTTCCTTATTCTTTATTTCGTATAAGCACTTAAAAAAAAGAGTTGCAACTGAACTACTGGAAATTTGAACTTCAGGAGGCTATTAAACTATTAATGCGAGGAGAAGCCACTCAATATTCAATGCAGGTAATCCGAGCTTCCATGCTCAATATCATTGCAATTTTATTCCTACGAGAGCAGTCATGCAGGAGAAACATAGCACAAGAACCAAGTAAACTTACAAAACAAAGTTCTGAAATCTCTGCAAGATATTTTACAGGACATGAGTGGGATGCTTTAATGCATTGACACCGTTATACAGTCCTAGAATTCCACTGATATAATCTGATATAACTTATAAGCTGCCCTTAGAAACCAATCCACTTCATCTGCCTTCATCAGTGACCAACTGGGAGAAAACGTTGCTAGTAATCATGTCTGAGTTTTCACTCATCCTAGTCGTCATTTATCACCTTCACCGATTGATACGTTAGTCGAAGGTGCCGACCTAACAGCTACCACCGGAGTCTGCGACTCCATATTACCACTATCGTCAAATGGCTCCCTCTGCAGCTGTGTCTCCTGTAGCTGGAGAGCATACTCCAAGTTCCAGAGCACATCCCCCATGGTAGGCCTATCCTCGCCATACTCAGCGAGGCACTTCTCTGCTGTTTCACCAAACTTCCTCAGGGAATTCGCATTGATCTTCCCCACAAGCCTCGGGTCAATGATCTTCTCGAGCTGGCCTCTGCGCTGCCAGTGCAACGCCCACTCCGCCAGGTTGAGCTCCTCCCTCGACAGTTTCTGGTCGATCACCAACCTCGCGCAGAGCACCTCGAAGAGCAGCACTCCAAAAGAATACACATCGGACTTGTCAGTGAGCTTCTGGACCTTGAAGTACTCGGGATCCAGGTACCCAAAAGTTCCCTTGACCCCGGTGCTGACATGAGTTTCCCCATAAGAAGGCCCCAACCTTGAGAGCCCGAAGTCGGAGACCTTGGCCAGATAGTTCTCTCCGAGCAGAATGTTGGTGGACTTGACGTCTCGATGAATGATGTTATGCGAGTGGCCTGTATGTAGGTAGTGGAGGCCCCTGGCGGCGGCGATGCATATGTCCAGCCTCTGCTTCCATGAAAGGCACGGCAAGTCGGAGCCATACAAGTACTCCTCAGCGGCCCTTTCTCCATGTATTCATACACTAGGATCATTTCCGACCGCTCGTCACAGTACCCAATCAGTGACACGAGATGGCGGTGGCGAATCTGAGACAGGACAATGATCTCTGTCTGGAATTCTGGGTAGCCCTGCCTCGACCCCCGCATTCCTCGCTTCACTGCAACTCTGGTGCCGTCCCTCAGAGTTCCCTTGTAGACCTTTCCGAATCCACCAGTGCCGATAATGAACTTCTCATCAAAATTGTTTGTGGCCCGTTTGATTTCGGCGAAGGGGATATTGAGACCCAGATTGAAGTTCGGCGAGGCGTTCGCTGCTGGTCCATCAGTCAACTTGCTCGAAAGGCCAATGGAATTGGCACCGTCCGACCGGTACGGCGACCACGAGACCGGGCTCTCCTTTGGCTTCGGCGCAGGCTTCGCCCGACGTCTCTTGCAAAGCACCAACACGGCGATGGCTAGAATGATAGTAAAACACCACCAACAATGGATGGAATCAGAACAGCCAGAGAAAGGCCGTGGCTGTTTTTGTGGTTTGGGCTAAGCCCTGAGGTCCCGTTGAGGCTGCCGAAGGTGTTGTTCACCTTCATGATCTCGAGCCCGTTCAGTATGGCATTAGCCGTCAGCGGGGTGCTCCTCTTTGACCGGCCGATGCTAACATTGACCTGCTGCTGCGAGGTCGGAACATCCAAGGAGAAGTCCCGAAAGAAAGCTTCGGCAAGGTAATATGTGTAGGTGGGTGGATGGAGATCTTGGTACGCAAATTGGTCGCCGATGTAAACGTTGAAGTAGATGGAAGAAGAGTACGATGTTGATACAAAATCACAGAAATGCATCCGGATCAAGTAACTGTAACCTGGAGTGACTGGGAAATTCCAGGTTATGTTGAAGTCGAAATTGGGGTTAGAGATGCGCAAAGTGTCCGATATGTTCATCGAACGTGCCGTTTCGTAGACGACATCGGGTGCGACTTCAGGGGTATCTCCAGGCGAGTACGAGATGCGATCCGTGTTGTTTTCCAGCGCTAAGCCTTTGAAGAATAGGTAGTCGTCGTCGGGAACCCAGGTTCTCCAGAGGGTATCGTTGGCCGGAGTGACTTTTGGGCCTCCCATGTTTATCCTGTAGACGGTTTCCAGGGCCTGATGGTCTAATTGGCTGATATCCGGACCAGAAGGCACGGGCATGGGTTTTAAGTTGGCGAGTAGACTGGTGGGTGCCGTGAAGACCTCGATTGCATTGACGAAGGCTAAAGAGGATGTACCGGAACTGGAATCGGGGGTGAAGGTGATGGTGAGCTGGCCGGTGTCCACCCAGAGGAAGTACTCCTTGATGATGGGGGTTGGGGTGTTAGGGACGGAGAAGTTGGAGAGGAGGACGAAACGGTCGAGGGCCGAGACGTCGAAGCGGCCGGCGGCGAGGTCGCGGTTTTGGGCGGAGAAGGGGAAGAAGTGGAGACGGAGGACATGGGTGCCCTGTGCGACAAGCTTGAACTGGTAGGTGGAGGACTTGGTGAAGGCCCTGGCTGTAGCGTAGAGAGCGGAGGAGTTGGAGGATGGGTTAGAAAGGGAAAGGGAGTTGGAGTCCGAGTCGGAGGTGAGGTAGCTGGCGTCGGGAATAAAGCTGCGAAGGGGGTTGTCGGAGGTGAGGCCGACGTTGGTGGTCGAGCCGCAGGCGAGGAAGTAGGAATTGTTAGGGGTGAAGGCGGAGGAGGATAAGTGCAGGGATAAGGAGAGAATAGTTATTCCTAGCAGCAGCTCCATCTCCATGTGGCGTGGAGAGGTGCAGATGATGGCCATGCCAGTCTGTGAACAAGGAAAAAAGTGGAGAGGAAAAGCTGTGGGAGAGAGTGGAAAATGGGGCCAATCCACTAGAGATTGGGGGACAGAGGGAGAGAGTTTCCGTATGCGTGTGATGATTTCAGTCTTGATGGGTGGCTGTATGACTTTATGTAATTGTAACAATGACCTTACCATATGCATAGTGTTGGAGTAACAATTCTGCTTTAAGAATCGTGTGAGCGCTGCTATGTTGGATAGCTATGCTTTAAGATTTGTGTTTCGATCATTTTTCTTTCTGATCTCAGCGATGTTTATCGTCTGAGTATTTGCTTCTCTGAAGTCTTTCGTCCTGCTGTCCCCTATCATCCCATGGCATCCAATGGGACTGCGGATGGACGGGCTCTAGGAGAAGAGCAGCGGAGCATGGGTTTAAATGGATATCTTCGTCTTCTTCGCCGACGGAGGTGGCAAGGTTGGAAGCTCATTTTTCGACGTCATTTGGGTACCGGAGGTGGTGCTGGAAGAGGAGATGTCGGGGTGGCAACAGAGGGTTGTTCTCGCCTGCTCCTTCCTCAGATGGGTGCCGGCTGATGCATACATCAGGGTGTTCAGAAGAGCTAGGATCCTTGGAGCCATCGTCCCAATTAGCCTTGCTTTTTGCTGCCATATTTTTCCGCTTCGAAGATCCAGCGGCTTGCGATTTGGTTCTCAACCGCCCGTGGTTGGTTAACGGCCAGATTACAGGGACGGAAGCTTGGAAACCGGAGTTCTTCCCGGCTGAGGACTCCATCTCCTCGGCTCTGTTATGGGTGAGATTGCCCAACCTCCCGATGGAGTTCTGGAAGGAGGACATCCTCAGAGTAATCACTGAGCCAGTGGGAATCTTCTACGGTGCTGATGCTGCTATTCAGTCAAAGAACAGGGGAGGCTACGTGAGGGTGGCTGTCCGTGTTGATCTTCGTTGTCCTCTTCGGCCAGGGACTCGGGTTCAGGGGCTTCAGGGGCCGTTTTGGCAATAGTTTACCTTCAAATCAATGGAGGGCATATGTCCGAATTGTGGATCTTTGCACTTGGAAGGTTCGTGCTCGCCGTCGGCCATGACTGAGGAGGAGGAAGCAGCCAATGACCCTGTCTTTGGGCTATGGATGGCTGCTGTCCGTCAGCGGAGGACTGCAGCAGCCCCCCTGTCGAAGTCTCCACGGTCTGCCTCTTATCCAAGTCCAGCTTCTCAATCGGTGCCAGTGGAGCAGGGTCGGTCTGAGGGCTGGCAGCTCTCGGTGAAGGTGGCACGCAGACGCCTCCCTGTGTCATCGAATGAAGCTATGGTCGGTCTGAAGCAGGGAGGGGAGAAGAATGCTTCTGGAATGGTGGCTATGCCGGTTCAATTGGCGCGTGCCGATTTTAAGGTCTCAGTAAGAGGGAAGCAGAAGCAGGATCAGGTTGGGGCCTCTGATCCAATTCTGACCCAATCCTTTGGGTCTATTAACCCATTTGCCTCTCTGGGATCGGCTTCCAATGAAGGGGGCCAGCTGGAGATTAGGGATGCATGTCCGGGCCCCCTTAAGCGGGCCAGACCGATCGATAGCATGCCTCCTAGGTCTGTCTCTAAAATGGAGAAGAGAAAGAGAAAAGGCAAGGGCTCTAACCCCAAATGCAGAGTGGATCTAATTCCTTCTTCAGCTAGACTGACCTAGCCCTCCTGCTGCCAGGCCAATGGTCAGGAGGTGGTTATGGTCAACCCGAAAAGGGCTGCTGATCAGGATTGTGAGGCATCCACTGGAGTTTTCATGGGTCAAGGAACAACTTTTTTGTCATCGGTTCATTCCCCTAGGTTTGTTGACATTGAAATTGATCCAGATGCTCTGCAGGCTTATCCTTCACATAATTCTAAGGGTGGCACCCGGATTGTAGGATGCCTTTCTGATAGTGTTATGGCTTAGGACCAGGGGGGCCCCATCTACCTCCAGCTAGTTTATGAAGATCTTGCTTTGGAATGTTCGAGCTACTAGTAAGCCCTCATTTCGTTCCTCTTTTGGTAGATTGCTGCAATTATATAATTTTGATATATGTGTTCTTTTAGAAACCAGGCTGTCGGGGGACAGTTTGATGCGGTTTCGGAGATAGATTGCCCGGTCTTGGTCCTCTTATGCGGTAGAGGTTGAGGGTATGTCTGGGGGTATTTTGGCCATTTGGCATGATTCTGCTGTTACGATTGATGCTTTCCATCAGTGTAACCAGCAGATCGGTCTTGTTGTCACTGAGGGGACATCTGATCCCTGGCTCCTATCGGCGGTCTATGCCAGTACGAATTACCGGAAAGACGGGTCCTTTGGTCTGAGCTTCTTTCCCTTCTTGCTTAAGGGATTCCTTTCATCATTGCCGGTGACTTTAACTGTATCACTAAGGCTGGTGAAAAGCAGGGGGGCAGAAGAGTCACTGGCTCAGCTAACATTATTGAATTTAGGACCTTTATCGAGTCTTCTGGGCTGATGGATTTGGGGTCCTCGGGGCCCCAATTCACTTGGTGTAACAACCGGCAGGGGTTTGCTCGTGTTTGGGAGAGATTGGATAGAGCTCTTGCCACGGCTTAGTGGCTTTAGAAGTACCTGGCTGTTACTGTTACTCACCTCCCTAGGATCGCTTTAGATCACTACCCCATTTTGATATCTACGGAGGCTGACCAACATCAGAGGAAACAATTTAGATTCAAGCGGTTCTGGACGTTCCATTCGGCTGCTCGGACTATCATTTCTCAGATTTGGCACCTTCCTGTTAGGGGTAATGCTGTTTATAGGTTATCTCACCGTCTTTTGTTGGCCAGACGCAGACTTTCAGATGGAACAAACTGGAGGTTGGGGATCTGGCTAGGCAAGTGGAGCATGTTAAAGCCGACATAAGTGCCCTTCAGGTGAAGAAGGACCAGGACGGATTTCTACAGGACTTTGATCTCTCCTTGCTGCGCAAGAATCTTGCTCATCACCACTCCCTTCTTCGGCAGCAGGAGTTGTTCTGAAGGTAGAGTCCAGGGTTCAGTCGATTCGTAAAGGGGACCGCAATACCAGATTCTTCCACCAGGCTACTCTAAGGCGGCGGGCTGCTAATAGGATTCGGAGGATAGCAGATGATGAGGGGCATTTCCTAGAGGATATCCAGTATATTCGGACTCAGCTTCTCCATTTCTTTCAGTCTAGATGGACTGAGTCCATTGGCGATGGTGCTTCGGTCTTTCAGGTATCTGATTCCAGGAAGGTTTCCTCTTCGGATAATGTTATGCTTGTTAGGCCGATCACTGTAGAGGAGATTCGCCTGGCCCTTTGGGATCTTGGTCTAGACAAGGCTCCGAGGCCTGATGGGTTTTCGCCCTTCTTTTTCTGTCACTATTAGGATATTGTGGGGCAAAAGGTGGTTCAGGCTATCCAGTTAGTCTTCTAATCTAAACACATTCCTTTGAATTGGAATCGGACTCTTATCACTCTTGTGCCCAAGCGCTCTGATGCTTCTCTCCCTCAGCATTTTAGGCCCATCAGTTTGTACACTACTTTGTACAAGCTATGTGCCTGTCTTTTAGCCAGGCGCCTTCGTGTGGTGATTTCCCGTCTTATTTCAGTGGAATAGGGGGCATTCATTAGAGGGCGTTCCATCTCGGACAACGTCCTCATCACTCAGGAGTTTATGCATGATCTCCAGAGAGCCCCTGCCAAACGATGTCTTATGGCTGTTAAGCTTGATATGGAGAGAGCTTATGATAGACTGAGTTGGGCCTTCTTGCACCATTCTCTTCAGGAGTTCGGATTTGACGAGTTGTTTATTGAGTGGATTATGGCATGTATTCAGAGGCCTTCTTTCTCTCTGATCATCAATGGGAGTCCGACTGAGTTTTTCCATTCTTCTGTGGGGTTACGTCAGGGGTGTCCCCTATCCCCCTATTGTTCATTCTGGCAGCGAATGATCTTTCTCGAGCTTTCTATCAGGCTTAGCAAGATCGGATGATTGTCCCTTTTGTGGCTGGGGTTGGGGGCCCTTCTGTCTCTCATCTTTTGTTTGCCGATGATTGCATTCTTCTAGGTCAGGCTTCTATTGATAATGTGGCTTCATTTGATTCTATTCTTCAGCGTTACTGTTAGGCTTTGGGACAGAAGGTTAATTTTCTTAAGTCTTCCATTTTCTTCATCCTGAAGACTACCAGATCTATCAGAGAAGGCATTATCAATTTGTTGGGTATCTCTACTCAAACTGACCAGTTTATGTATCTGGGGATCCCCATGACCGGTAGGCAACCCCGTTGTTCTGACTATGTGGATCTGGAGAGGCGGGTTCGCCAGCATATTGAGGGTTGGCAGGTCACCGGCTTATGATGTAGAGTTACCATTATTCGGTCGGTACTTTCCTCCCTTCCTCTTTATCTGCTTTTGAATGCGGCCATCCCAATTATCTGTCTTAGGAGGATTGAGAGATGTTTTAGAGATTTTCTTTGGGCCTCCATGCAAGATGGGCATGGTATTCACCTTTTATCTTGAGACATGATCTGTATGCCAATTCAAGAAGATGACCTCGGGATCCAATCTTTGATGGTTAGGCGTCAAGCTCTATTGGCCAGGCATGCATCGCGTTTCCTCCTTGAGCCGCAATGTTTGTGGAGCTCTTTGATGCGAGCGAGGTATGGTGATTGAAAGTCAGGGGAGTATATAAAGCCGCCTAGGGGGTGTTCCTCCTTTTGGAAGGAGGTGTGTCAGTATGGAGAGTCTATCCTGAAGAATATCTCATGGATGATTGGAGATGGTCATTTCATTGAGGTTATTCAAGATTCTTGGATTTCTGAGCTCCCTCTATCTCGGTGGCCTTCTTTCATTAGTATTGATGTCCCCACTAATTTGAGGGTTAAGGATTTGATTTCATTAGATCACACCTCTTGGCATACCCCTATGGTGACTAGTTTCTTCGGTGACAAGCTCTTTTGGCGGATTCTCTCCATTCCTTATATCTCTGATCCTTCGGCGGATGTTAGGCTATGGCAAAGATCTTGTCTTTTTAGGGCCCCTTCTATGGACCTTATGAAGGTTTTCAGGCCCCAGCCCCAGTGCACGAAGGATGCTGCTTGGATCTGGTCGCTTTCCACTCTTCTCCGGGTTCAGTTATTTATTTGCAACCTTCTATGAGACTGTCTGCCGACGAGTGCCCTGCTCTCCCATAGGGGTTTGCTAATTCATGAGGATGAGTCTATGGATCATGCTATCTTCATATGCCCTAGAGCCAGGTGGATTTGGCACTTGATGGGTTATTTTTGTAGAGTGGATGCTTCTGGTTCTCCGCGATCCCCCTTCTTTCATGATCTCCGAAGGGCCTCTCAGCATAAGCGTGATCTTTGGCGGTCACGGCTTATCAGATTTGAATAATGAGGAACCATCTCGTCTTCTCAGAGAACTTTATTTCTTCACATCAGCTTGTGTGGAGGATTAGATCTTTGTCTGCGGACTACGCCCATGCTTTTCAAGCGGTTGGTTCTGACTCCTTTGGCCTCTGGGGATCCCTTGCTGCTTAGCAACGAACCGGCATATGGTTTTCATTTCCTAGGAGCCCCCACTAGGGTTTGTCAAAATTAACTTTGATGGGAGTATCTGTGGAATATTTGCTGGTTCTGCTTTCATCATCCGAGGGCCTCAGGGTGATATGTTGGCAGCAGGTGGATTTGGCACCCTTGATTCCTCTGTCCCTATGACAGAGCTTTATGCTGTGTGGGCAGGTATTTCTTATGCCTATCAGATTCTTCATGCTCATAGGTTCGTGATCGAGGGTGATTCGATGACGGTTATTCGGTGGTTGAGAAAGGAGTATTTTTTCGAAGCCCCCACTAACCCTTTTCTCAGGGACATATGGTCTATTGCAGAAAGTTGATACTGTCCATATACGTCACATATACCGTGAAGCCAATTCGGCAGCTGACTGGGCAGTGGCTTTAGTGGCTTAGCATGCTGATTATTGAACATGGAGGCTGGGTGACCCCTGCCCTACTATTTTGCAGCAAATTTTGTATTCGATCTATCTGGTTTGATTCGTACTAGACTAGTGTGATTGCCCGCTTGTACCAAAAAAAAAAAAAAAAACCCAATGACCTTACCTTTGTATCATGGTTAGTGGTGCAGTTCGAGCTCATGAAGCTCAGATTTTTTTTAATCCTAATTCTAATTTTATTTATAAAATATCAATTTTAATTTTATTTATAAAATTTTAATTTTAATTTTATTTTTAAAAATTAGATTTGAATTGAGTTTCAAATTGATGAAAAAAATATTTATTTTTTTTAATTTATAAATATCGAATTGTGGATTCCAAAGATGGAAAAACAAAATCTTTTGCCGAATGCATAAGCTGGACTTGGGGCTTTAATATTGCATTAAAAAAAAGTCTTATTTGAAATAAAGAAGAGAAAGATGTATCGTAAACAAATAAAGAAGAAGGAAGGAAGTGAAACGAAATATGCGAGTGATTCGCCTTTATATTTGTCCTTTTTCTTGCCTGCGATCAATGGCCTTGCCCTTCTCGCTCTCAAGTTGGCCATCTCGTCCGATCCGACTGGCGCCCTTAACACCTCCAAAAACCTAATGCCGATAAACTACCTTCGTTCGGGTTCGGATTCGGATTATCTCTTCGGATTGTGGTTCCGGATTCCGAATCCGGGTTAAACTCCCAAGTTGTACCCCTAATCATGGCATGAAAAAGTCTTGCTGGCAATGTAGCAAATGCATATTAATCATATGATTTTATTATTCATGCATGAATAATTATAGCAATGACCTTACCTTTGTATCATGGCATGAAAAAGTTTTACCGGGGGTGCAGCAAATGCATATTAATCATATGATTTTATTATTCATGCATGCTGATAACTTAATGAGTCTTATTGCATATTACATATTTATTAGCATGCATAAATAATTAATTTATTTAATTAATGCATGCTTACTGCATTAATAAATAATGTGACAAGCTTTTTTCATCATACCATATGGCATTTAGCATTTGTGCTTTTAGATGGAACCTAACATGCGACTTGAAGCGGGACTTCGGTTGTCAATTTGAGGTGTCCCGGGTGAACCACTAGTGCCAAGTGCCAACAACGTTCCTCAAAAAAGACTAGCATCAACAACATGGGATGCAGGTGATAGGATAAGGTCAATGTTTCACCAATTAAAAAATTTAATATTATACAATTGATAAACGTATTTATATTATAAAATGAAGCGTCCGAGCCACCACCAAAAAGTTGGCTTAGTCACGGGTCGTTAACAGGGGTTGAGTGATCCAATAAATGCCCAACTACCAGCCAAGAATCTTATCGATCGTTGTAATAGCCGTAACTAGATTTAGTAAACAAATCAGCTGAATATTGGCCTCTCAAAGTACACGTCAATATTGAAAATTAAAGAGGATAACGATCACGGAACTTTTTTTTATATATAATAATGATCACACAAGTCTTGTATGATCAATCAGATAAATCAGAACATAAAATCTGATTAAGTACAAAAGGGCAGGGGTCACCCTGCTTCCAAGTCCAAATCCCAGAGCAGTAAGCAACTAATCCCGCAATCCAGTCAGCCGCAGAGTTAGCTTTCCGATAAACATGACTGATGTGAATTCTGCGGGCTTCCTGAAGGATGATCCGAATGTCATGAAGCAGAGGGTTAATAGGAGCCGAAAATCATCATCCTGTCGAAGCCATCGTATAAAGGTAAGGGAGTCCCCCTCAATGAGAAGACTGTGAACACGAAGGGTCCGAATGGCATAGGAGATGCCAGCCCAGGCTGCATATAGTTCAGCCAGTGGACTGAGCAGTCCAAGAGGCCAAGGCCACCAGCAGCCAGCATAGCTCCGTCACATCCCCGAATTATGAAAGCTGAGCCAACAAGTCTGCCCTGAACACTGCCATCAAAGTTGATTTTAACAAACCCTGGGGGTGGGGGTACCCAAGAGATAAGGACCGTGTGCCGGTTCGCTGCCGAAGCAGCCGAGGTACCCAGTGGCCAGAGCTATCAAAATCCGTAGCATAGCAATAGCGAGTGTATTCCTTAGATAAGGAGATCGCTTTACTGGCAGTCATATGTGGAGAAACATAATCATCAGTAAAGACAAGAAGGTTCCGTGATATCCAGATCTGATAAGCTGTGTAGGTCCAATTAGCCACTTGCTGATGAGTGCCTCTTCGAATATCACTCAAAAAAATAACAGACCGAGAAGCTGTACAATCCTGCCCACTGTGATAGCCAATAATTTGCCAAATTTGTCTAGCTCTGGGGCAAGTGAAAATAGCATGATCTATAGTTTCGTCCTCCTGCCCGCACACAAGGCACGTGGGTTGAATAGATAGCCCCCTTCTAGAGAGCATAGAACATGATGGAAGGCCTTCCCAATCAATCTTCCACATGAACAGCTGAATCCTAGGATGGACAGGGAGCCACCAAATCCATGCCACGTCCATCCTCTGCTGAGCCTGAGGCCTATAAATTTTCATAAAATCCCTAACAGGCGCACTGGGAGACAGGATCTTCTTCAGAGTCTAATATCAGTTGTATGACCTGGAATGAGGGGAATGGAGAGGATCCTTCGAGCAAGCTCATCACCAAAAAAATGGGAAACCATGGAGAGGTGCCAAGAGTGATCGAGAGATCAACTCCCTGATGCTCAAACTGCTGGGGACATTGACACTAATAAAAGTGGGCCAGCGAGAGAGCGGGATGTCAGCAATCCATGCATCTTGAACAACATCAATCAAGGAGCCATCACCGATCATCCATGAGATATTGTTCAAAATAGTTGGGGCATGGCGGCAGACCTCCTTCCAAAAGAAAGAATGTCCCCGTGTGGACTGAAAATCCGTAGTAGAAGACCAGTTGCTGTATCTGACACGCATAAAGGAGCTCCATAAAGAATGCAGGTCAAGAAGGAACCTCAAAGCATGCCTCGCAATCAGAGCTTCCCTCCTCACTGTTAGCGATTGAATGCCGAGGCCACCCTAGAGATCGGCAAGCAAACAGTATCCCAATCTAGCAAGTGGAGACCATGCCCATCCTGTCTGGAAGCCCAAAGGAAATCCCTGAAGCTTCTCTCTATCCTCCTTAAACATGTCAAAGGGACAGCAGAGTTGGCAAGTAAATAAATAGGAAGAGAGGTGAGGACAGTCCGAATAAGCGTAATCCTCGCCATCATAGATAGACTAGTGACCTTCCATCCATCCAGTCGATCATGAACCCGACGCTCAAGATCAACGTAGTCACTGTATCTAGGCCGTCTACCTGTGATAGGGATCCCCAGATAACGAAGGCTATCAGCCTAATTAGTAATACCAAGATTCGGGTGATAGCTGCTTTGGATCTTTCAGTGATCTTAGGGCTGAAGCAGATAGAGGATTTCTAAAAATTAATCTTCTGACCAGAGGCCTGACAATAGCGCTGAATAACTGATGCGAAGGCGATAGCATTATGGTTAGAAGCCCTGCCTAACAAAATGCAGTCATCAGCAAAAAGGAGATAGAGACCGAAGGGCCTTGGGGGCCCGCAGAGTAAGGGACGATGCATAAGTCCTGCTGAGCCTGATAGAGTGAGCGAGATAGATCATCAGCAGCAAGGATAAACAAAAAAGGGGATAATGGGCAGCCCTGCCGCAGTCCCACAGCAGAGTGGAAAAACTTCGTTTGGCTTCCATTAATCAGAAGAGAGAATGACGGCTTATAGATACAAGCACCGATCCAGTCAATAAAGAGACCATCGAATCCAAATTCCTTCAGAGTATGATACAGAAAAACCCAACTCAATCTATCATAAGCCCGCTCCATATCCAGCTTGACAGCCATAAGGCCCTGACAACAAGAGGATCTCTGAAGGTCATGCATAAATTTCTGAGCAATGAGAATATTATCAGTAATACTTTGCCCTCTGATAAAAGCCCCTTGCTTTGGGGCAATAAGATGAGGAATGACAGTCTGCATGCGGGAAACAAGGATCAGCGCACAGACCTTTACATAGTGGTAAGCTGATAGGACGATAATGAAGCGGAGTGGAAGCGTCCGGACGCTTTGGCACCAGGGTGATAAATGTCTGGTTCCAATCAGAAGGAATAGATTTAGATTGAAAAACCAACTGGATAGCCTGCAGAACATCCTGGCCAACAATGTTCCAATAGTAGCGGAAGAAAAAAGGTAGAAAACCGTCAGGCCCAGGGGCTTTATCAGGCCCAAGATCCCATAAAGCCTTCTGAATCTCATCCGCTGTAATAGCTCTAGTAAGGAGATCATTCTCATCAACTGTGAGCTTCCTGGAACTGGGAACCGGATGCACAGAAATCCAACTCCATTATGCTCAGACCATCTAGACTGATAGAAATGAAGAAGTTGATCCCTGATGGCCTGGATATCCTCAGAAAAAATCCCCTCATCATCAGCAAGATGTCTAATCCTATTCGCAGCACGACGCTTCAATGTAGCTTGATGAAAGAATCTGGTATTACGATCCCCCTCCCTAATCCACTGAATCCGAGACCTCTGTCGCCAGAAGATCTCCTGCTGCAGAAGAAGAGAATGGTGGAGGGCTAGCTTAGCACGGAGGGAAATGAGGTTAGACTCAGGTAGGCAGCCTTCCTGGTCCTCGATGGTCTGAAGGGTAACAATGTCAGCCTCCACTTGCTCTACTCTTCTGGTAATATCCCCAACCTCAGTCTATTCCATCTGGAGAGTCTGCGTCTGGCTAGTAGAGACGTCTGGAAAGCCTGTAAGTGGCACTACCTCTAACTGGTAACCACCAAACATGAGAAAGAATGGTCCTAGCTGAGGGATAGGAGGTCCAGAACTGTTCAAATCGAACATTCTCCATCCTGAGTCTCCGCCATCGTGGATATCATGATAGGACAATGATATGAAGCAATCCTAGGGAGATGAGTAACAGCGGCAGAGGGATAGTGCTGAAGCCAGGAGCCTGTAGCCATAACCCTATCAAGCCTCTCCCAAACTCTAGCAGAACCTTGGTGGTTATTACACCAGGTGAATTGAGTACCCAAGTACCCCATATCCAACAAGCCAGCCTCAGTGATAAAGGTTCTAAACTCCGAACCATCAACAGACCCCGCCCGATACCTGCCCCTCTTTTTTCATGGGGCCCAATTATACAATTGAAATCCCCCGCAACGAGGGAGGGGTAGCCCTGATGAAGAAGGGCAAGGGTCTCAGCCCAGAGCACGTCTCAGACGGTAGTCCGTACTGGCATAGATGCCTGAGAGGAGCCAGGGATCAGCTGACCCCTCAGAGATGACCAATGCGACCTACTGATTACACTGGTTGAAGGCATCAACTCGGATCGAGGAGTTGCGCCAAAGTGCCAATATACCTCCAGAAAGCCCCACTGACTCCATAGCATAAGTGGACCAGCTTCTAGAAACATTTCTCCTAAACCGGGTTAAACTGTCACCCGAAAGATGGGTCTCCAATAACACACAAATATTAAAATTATATTGTTGTATGAGTCTCCCAAAGGAGGAGCGAAACGATGGTTTTAAGCTCCTCTAACATTCCAGATAAGAATCTTCATTTGGTGATTGGAAGAGCTTGGGACCCAACCTGGTCCTCCATCATCAGTAGGTCTATCATCAGCTAACTTTCCAGAGCAGTCAGTCAGCAGAGTAGTCTCCATAGTCTCCAAGGTGTCTATCTCTTGGGGGGGCAAATCCTAAGAAGGAGTGACCTTGCCCTGCCCTTAGATGGCTTCTTTGAGCCGAGAGAGGACCAGGTCATGACTGCGCTCCGCCAACTTAGACAGGACAGGGGGAACTTCCATATCCTTAGAAGAGGCCTCCCCAGGGCGACCCTTAGGATTTGAAGTAGATCCAAACACTGCAGCAGGCATCTAGGGATGGTCCACTGTAGAAGATGGAGTGACCATCATATGAGGTAGCTTGGAAGCAGTTAATCTGGCTTTTCCTTTTCCCATGACATTTTTGGATTTTGCTCTCTGAATTGTACTCTCCTCCGGCCTAGCCCTCTTAGATGGACCCGGGCTAACCTCCGAACAGCCTTGGGCTACCCGGCCCACTTGGTTGAACCAAGAAGAGAGAATGGATTCATTGTCTGCATCTGAATTTCCTTAGGATTCAGACCCAATTCATTCACTGGCCTCTCGGGTTTGTTCACAGATGGACCGGCACACTCAGCTTCCCCCGGCACAGTAGTAAAGACTAAAATGTCTTCAGTCCCAGGTGTAGCGGAGGAGACGATCACGCCAGGCTTCAGTGGCCGTCTCCGGGCAAGCTTGGAAGGAGCTTTCCAGCCTTCCTCCGAAACCGGCCTGGCAGAGGAGGCCCCGTCTTCCCAATTGATGACTGAGGAGCAGCACCCACTGATTGAGCCAGCGCCTTCATCTTCCTCCTCATGTCAATTTCAGAAACAGGGGAGGGCCTGTGCTGCCTAACAGCAGCCAACGATGGCCCAAATTTGGTGCCCACCGAGGAGGAGCCTGCATCCGGTGATGGTGAGCAAGGGTCAAAGTAGTGCAAAGATCCACAATTAGCACAAAATCCTTCCAAATGCTCATACGAAAATTGCTGCCAGAACGGTGAGTGGCTTCCTCTGATTCTGGCGCCTGGGCGGAGAGGTTTGGTGAGGTCAATTGACACACATACTCTGGCGAATCCACCCCTAGTCTTCGCCATAATTGAAGCATCGGAGAACTGGAACTCCCCGATCGGAAGGACAATGGAGCAGAGGATTTGATCAGTCCAAAACTCCAACGGCAGCTGGGGCAGGCGAACCCATAGCAAAGTAGAGGAAACTGAGTTCACAGCAGGCACAAATTCCGGGCGCCAGACCTCAGTGGCAATGGGTTGTCCATTGGCAACCCACGGATGCCCCAGAATCATAGCCATGGCGTTGAGGTCCTGGAAGCGGAAGATGATGCATTTGTGGGCTAGAGAGATAGCTTCCACCTCACCTGGAACACCACCGCGCCTAAACTCCCAAATGATCGCATCCGATGGCACTCAGCGGCTGATGCTTCTCGCAATGATTGCATTCTTCTCCCATTTGCTAGCTTCATCCTCCAAGGCTTGAGCTGGAACTTGGACTATATCTGGGAACCTCAGCTCAAGGTTAGCCACCTCTGCCGGAGACGGGGACGGGGCCGACCAAACAAACTTACTATCTGTCGCTCGTCTCCATGGTGAGCGCTCACCGGAACCACCATCTGCAACACCCGGAGAAGGGGGACAACTTGAGCCATGATCCAGACAGGAGCAGACGGAGAAAACCAGAGCCGATCATCGAGATCAGGAAGAAAGCAGATGGAGCACAAATCTTAAAGCATGAAAATAGGGTCAAAATACTGTAGCATTCGCCTCTGAGAACACTATAGCATTCGCCTCTCTACATCTTTCAACCTACAAGATTTTTAGGATTGCCATTACTCCAAGCTATAATTATTGCTGAATTATCTTTTAAAATGATACAATCTGCTAGTTACCCAAGTACTCTGAGAAAGAGAATAAATCAGACATCAGACCACAACATACTGTTTTAATTTCCATGGAATGAATATAATCTTGTTAAGAGGGGAATAGAAGAAATAGTAGGAGTTCATCCTGAATGGTACAAAACCGCACAAGCTGAATTTAGATGAACTAAGCTATCAAAACTGATTTTCATATACTTAGTTGAGAGGGCTATCAAAAAATAATTTGTTAGGGATGGGGTTTTGAATGCCGATGGTCATCGGCGCAGGAGAGCAATACTCGATGGATCTTGATGGATTCCATAAACTTTTTGGATAACTAAAAAGCCTACTTAGGCTGTGTTTGAGAAAGGAAATAAAAAAAAATCTCCTACATAGCCTTATTCTTAAAAGTCACAACTACACCGATTAATTGAGAATAATTTTAACCTGAAAAGATAACCATGGGTTATTCCCTAAGGAGTGGGGGAATAGCTGATTATTCCTTCAGCTATCCTTTGATGGCAAAATCATCATTAAAAAAGGATCCTTTTTGTCACCGATCATAACTTCTCCCTTTCCCCTTTCCGTCTCCAACTTCCCTTCCGATCTCCTGCTCCCGATCTTTCATCTCTAACCTCCGGCTTCTTGAGAAAATTTTTGATTTTTTTTCCTCCGTCTCCTACTCTGGATTGTGTTGTCTCCTACTTTCAGCCTGGTGGGTTATTTTTTTGTGTCAGTTCTCCCGATCTCGCCGTCTCCTTCCTTCAGCTACTTGGGGGTTTATTTTGTCATCTCCTCCTTCCGATCCCTCTAGCTACTTCCTTCGGCTCGTCATGATTTTTTTGTTGTTGTTTTTTTTTTGTTAGCTCTCCCGGTCTCGCCGTCTCCTTCCTCTGGCTACTTGTGATTTTTTTTACCTCCGGCTCGATCAAAAAAAAAAAAAATCCATGTGTCGTCTCTCTCGATCCTCCGTCTCCAAACCCCTGCTCCTTGGGGTTTTTTTTCATCTCCTCTTTCGATCCCCCTGACTCCTACCTCCAACTTGGCAGAATTTTTTTCCCCTTTGTCGGCTCTCCTGATTCCTCCATCTCCTACCTACTTCCGGCTATTTGGGGATCCCCCCGACTCCTACATCCTGCTCGTCGGAATTTTTTTTTTTGTGCTGCCTCATTAGATCCCTCCGTCTCCTACCTACATCCAGCTATTTGGGTTTTTTTTTCAGTCTCGTACTCCAGATCTGTGCCTTATTTTCGGTTAAGCACCGATCCTATTCTAGATATCTATTGATTTTTATATTATAAATGGGATGGCCTTTTATAACTATGTTTATAATGTTGGTCTAGATATCTGTTGTTTTTTATATCATAAAACTGATGCTGAAATATATTTGCTCTTACCTTATAAACTAAATAAGATGTTGAAAATAGAATATAGATAGTATTGTAATGATTCATATCTTGGATGCGAGGATGACTTGATATGGCTTCAGGTTTATTTTTGATCTGCTTCAGCCTTTACTTGCACACCTTATGCCATTTTAAACTGTTGCCAACATAAAAACAGTTATTCCCTTGCATTCGATCCTGTTCATGCTCCCAAACTAAGTTTTGAACTCTCAAAAAAACTTTTGATGAAAGTCTTGCTTTATAGGTAGGAAATATTGCAAGTTTTTACCTTTTTGGTTGCAGATAATAAAGGAACATATTATCTTATTGCATGAGGCCCATGACAATGCTCATAGTTTCTATCTGCCTGTTGATAGCCCATCTGCTTCATTTTTTAGAGAGTTTGGAATGAACGCATAATCATAAACAATCATACTTTGTGAGTGTGAAATAGTACTATTAAGCTGAAGAGTGAGTTCTCCATGGTAAATGTTAGACATTGTTCAAGACATACTGTTGCTTGCTTTAAATTTCTTGTTTTTCTTCTTGAAGCTATGAAAACATCTAGATGACCCAGCTAAACTTAGTTAGCATTAGGACACAACCTGAGAACTACTTATTTTAGTACTTGTCACATGCAAGGATAAACCATTAGTATGATTAAGGGTTAAATAGTCTTACAAATTGGTGATCACATATTCATTCTTTATTTTTTTCCTTTTATCTCATCAAATTGTTAGGCCAAAAAAAGAAGAACCATGGCTGGCAATTCGAAAAGCAGCGAAACAGGATCATCCCGTGCTAGGGTTACTAACTAGACCGATAAAGAGGATAAAATCTTGTCAAGATTGCTGAAGGAGGAGTTTCTTAGCAGTGGTACAATAAAAAATATTTACCAAGCCCCACTCCTTCGAGTTCTAGATTGGTTCAATAGGGAGGCTAAAATCAACTACAGTGTTCATAATATGCAAAATAGAATAAAGAATTTGAGAAAACTATTTTACCAATATCATTACTTGATAACTTTATCTGGTTAGGGTTGGGACCCCGAGAGACAAATCTCAGCCAATACTGATGAACAGCAGGATAGTGTAATCTCGGTAAGCAAATCAATCCATGTTTCTTACATTTGCATTTACTTTAAATAAATTGAAGCTAATTATATGGGTGTATAATAGGTCAATAAGAAACTAATGCACTATAGAAACAAGCCTTTCATACCATATGAGGATATGCTCATATGGTATAGAAAGCAAGTTGCTATCGGTGTAGGGGCTGCGATACATATTGATTACACTCCTCTACAAGCAATTTCAGCTCTTCAATCATCAGACGTTCCAATTTCAAACACTAGTGCCCCTCCTCTACTTACTCATTCGGATGACTGCTACTTTAATAAACTAAATTTATCTAATGCGACTGACAATAATGCAATCCATATAAATCTTGAGGGAGGAAAAGACTCCGATGATCCTATCGTTTCCCTTAGTTATGGGATGGATGATGTTGAACCTTTACCAACCTGCAATATCAATCTGACAATCCTTCTGTTCATCCTAGTGATTTGGTCTATGATGGTGCAACATCCTCTCAAGACAAGAGGCTGCGTCAGGATACTATCCCCATAACACAACGACGTAGAAGAGTTGGAGGGGTTGATAGACTAAAAATATTAAAGGAGTTGAGGCAGCAATCCTCACAGCATTTGGAATTCTCATAACAAGTTTTTGACTTGAAGAAGAAAATGTTGGCTGTCCAACTAGAGAAGATAGAAATGGAAGCTTCATGTCGTATGGACAAGTGCGTATCGAAGTTTTTAGCTTACATTTGTCGATCGATGACTTTTCAGTGATATCTAACATCTTGTTTCAATCCTTGAAAACTTGTTACTTATTCATGATGTTAGAAGGAGAGGAAATGAAAGGTTTTGTTAATTACCACTTGATTCGTCATCGAGGTCTTTGAACTTGTTGGGACTTTCAATTTCATTAACATGTTGTGTATCCATTTTCAGAATATGTAATGATGTCATTTGCTTGCTTTAAGACATTTGATGGTTATGTCACGATGTCATTCACTGGACAGCTTACATTTCTTGTTGTTCTACCATTTTCTAGATGTGTATGCCTTCTCATATCATGGACATATTTAAATTAATGTTGAATGTACCATTGACATTTAATTGACATGTAATGATTGCATTTGCTGGGCAATTTACAATCAGTATGCTTGTGCCAGTGACATTTGTCGGGCATGTAGTGCTTTATTTCAATTTGATTGTCATTTTATGTTCTAACGTGCTTATGTAGAGTAGTTGTCCACCTATGATAAGTACACATTTTTATTTTCTTATAAATATAGCTAGTGTCCTTTACAATTGACATGGCAAGTCATCGATTTGCTTTAATTGAAACTATGGAGTCAATGCTACTTGATGATGACATTATGATGAAACGTTGGAAGAGTTAATGGGAACATATGAAGAGACTTCATGTTTTCAAAGGATTCCATGCCTTACTCGACAATTCAGCTGTGCGAACATTATTCAAGACATTTTGAATAGGCATTCTGACCGTAGCTATCGGTACTTGAGCATGAATACAGAGATGTTTCAAATTTTTAAATACAAAGTTGTTGGCATGGGGTCCTTAAAATCGAGTAGGACAATGGAACTTGATGAGCAACTGGCTATCTTTCTGTCATATCTAGGTCATGGTCAATCAAATAGGATTATTCAGGAGACCTGCCAGCACTCGAGAGAGACGATAAGTAGGTATTTCCATAAGGTTATGGATGTTGTATTGCATTTGCAAGATGAGTTCATTCAACTTCCATCAAATGATTCACTGGTTCATCCGAAGATACGAGATAATCGAACTTTCTATCAATTCTTTAAGGTAATGGTCTAACATTAACCATGACATGTACCATCAACTACATTTCATATACTTTTTTGAAAAATTTCTTTAAATGTAGGATGCAATTAGCGACATAGATGGCACTCATATAGAGGTCATCCTAATGAAGCAGGATCAACCTTAATTTTGCAATCGAAAGAACACTATATCTTATAATGGCTGTTGTATCTTTCGACTATATATTTATGTTTGAGTGCGTTGGATGGGAATGATCAGCAGCGAACATGAGAGTTTTAAAGTGGTGCTGTGACCATGGAGATTTATAGTCTTCAAAGGTACATTTTAAAAATTATAACCACATTGCCGGAACGATAACAATTCACATGTTATTGTTTATGCATGCTTAGTGTCAATATATGAGGAAATCATTACTTGGTCGGCTCAGGGTATGCGAATACATATCAATTTTTGGCACCGTATAGGGTACTAGATGTCATCTTAGTACCTTTCATACTAGTACCTTTCATACATCCGTACCGGTCAGCAAATTATGAGAACCATAAGGACCTATACAACCATCGGCATGCACTACATAACTACGTAGAAAAGGCTTTTGAGATTCTAAAAAAATGATTCAAGATTCTTCGATCGCCTGTCTTACCGATTTGAAGTTAAAAAAAATCATTTTAGCTTGCTGCATCATACATAATTTTTTCCAATGAACTCAAGGCAACGATAAGTATTTCAATGCCAATGATATCGATGACTCTCTGGATGATAGTGAGCAATTAAGTTTCAACCCCATAGGTCAAGATGAATCAAGGACGGGTAAACATAAGAGGGATTATATTACTAACGCAATGTGGCAAAATTTATATCTAAAAGTATAATTTAATCAGAAGCTTATAAATTCCTTATAATTTTGGTGATTGCATGCTGGATATGACATTTTAATGATCATTCTATCCTTTGCAGGATCATCTATAAGGGACAGAGGTCCTAGCAAAAATAGGATTACTTATATTTGCTGCCTTATCCTCGTAATGCCCTTTTATGTTATATTCGCTGGACATAAAAGAGAAATCGTTAGGAAGTGGGATGATTGCAAGGCATTGGTCAATAGCTTTCCGAAAAATGAACACAAAAGGTACAATATATAGTATGAAGCCGAAGTTGCTTTTCTTGAACGATGCCTTATACTTGAAGTTGGAAAAGCCCTGATAGCATGCCGAGAGGCCCTACAGTGAGGATGCAGCTAGTGCAGCAAGTTTTACCAATTAGGGGAGCTAACATTTGTGGTCCAGTGATTAATGAGAATAGGGGTGGAATGGGCCTATTTCAATGGTCTTATATGGAAACTTTCTTTTCATTTCAGGATTTCTTATTGAATTTACTCTCTACCATTTGATGTAGTAAAAACTTTTACTTGTTGTTCGCACTCGTATTTCAGACATGATTGATGACTCGGTGCCAATTAGTTTAGACTTCTAAAATTGTTATGTTCTTAATTTATCATCAGCAAATCGTATTAGATATTTTTATATGACTTTATGCTTCCAGCTATATATTTTGATGCAAATTCTATATGCAGATTGCCAATTGCCATGTATCATGGGCAATCAATACTGACCTGACTTACTATATCGATGCTGGAGGGGTTACATTCTTATTATGAGCACTTCTTGATACCATCCTACCTTCGTGAATCGATCATATGCTCATATGATTCCAAATATTTTTGCATGTGTGTGCTATGATATTATTTTGAGCCAATTCAATTCAATTTGGCAATGATGATAGGGACTTTCTATTTGTTTTGACACTGAATGTGTGGATTGTGATATCATGACTTGGAGGGCATTTCTAAATACAATCGTTATGAGGCATATGTTTGACATCCTATCTGAGCCAAGGGTCATAATGTTTAGGCAGACTCATAGCATTTTCTGACTCGGATGCATGCAAATTATAACCATCAGAAAATAAAGCTGATAATGCCTTCCTAAGCCAACTCAATCTATGTCCCTATATCTCAGAAGTTACTATTTTAGTAATGTTTTGATTGTGCGAAACAAGGTAATAATGTTATTTCAGGTATGGTTTTTATTATTCCATTATCAATTTGGGCTTATTGATGTTTCATTCTTTGCTACTTTGAATGCTTGTCAATCTTTTTTATGACCTTTGTTTGTGATTCATGCTCAGAACAGCTCCATCAATCCGACGTAGGTAACTTCCCCTCATTGGTTTGGTTGTTAAAAATTTGAAACTAAAATCCGATTGTGCTTGTGATTCATGCGCCAGGTTCTGGTAAGGAATTTTTGGACAGCAACTGTGATGCTAGGGGCTGTGATGCTTTTCTTTTGGGCCAAAGTGAAGAGACAGTGATTTTACAAATAGAAAGAAGCAACTTTGATTTTTATTTGTCATTTACAAGTGTGTACACATCAATTGGGATTGCTGTTTTTCATGTCTATTGAATGATATTCATTTGGGTGTATACAGCTGTGTACACGTCAAGTTATTTGGGTCTGTCATAGCTAAAATTATTTTGGACTTATGCACTTGGGTTGTTATCAGTTGTCCCGTTCATTTTGCAAATGTTTGGACAAGCTATACATCATCTATTTATTTGATTGATTATATCATCACTATACAGTTTGGGCCGTTTGATCCGGGTTAATCTGGACCATTTGATTTCAAATCAAACGGTCCAAATCAATTGCTGTATTAGAAATTGTAAGGGTAGTTTAGGGTTTAACAAAAAAAATTTGGACAATATCTTCTCCTATCCCTTCCAGTCAAATACAACCAAATGGGATAACAAAAAGTTATCCTATGGATTTATCTTTTTGCATTTGATATGACCAATGGGATAGCTAGGGGATATCCTAAGGATATCCCATGGAAAAACTCTATACTGTACACTTATTCAAGGATAGTTTTTTTCCTATCAAACACTACCTTAGATGTCTAAGTAGGATTGAAATTTTTATCTTGAAAAAGCTCATCATTCCTCCCCTTCAAGATAAGCTAGAGTAAACAAATAATGAAGGATTACATGAAAAGTTGATGAAGGAAACCTGATGACTCAATAAGCACCATATAAGGTTGGAAAAAGGCCTAAACTGGTGCAATACAAAATGTTTGTTCCATAGCTCTTAAGATGTCAGACAGGAAGAAAATATAATTTAAACTCTCAATATCAATACCATATCTTTGGCAAATGGGGCTCAAGGATCTATTTCTTGAGTTTTTCCGGTAGGCTTATATATTTCTTAGAGTTTCACTTTGGAAAATGTATATCTGCATCATGAATTAGTCCTTGTGCTAGACTTAGATTATGACAAATATATTGATGTTTTTGATCATTTTATCATCCAATCTCATCAAATATTATGAGATCTCAATCGATCTCATTTAATCCCGTCAAAATAGACTACTAACTATTCCATTGAGTCTAACTTCACCTTTCTCTTCTCAATTTTTCATGCATTGCTCAGTAATGCAAGAACCGAATATGACCTAGACAATAATGGTTATGATGAGCCACCACCAATAAGCCTAGCATGATCCCCCATACCCTTTCTCTAGGATAATCCTCTACATCCAATCTTCATTATGATTCTTTAATTCCCCCTATCATTTCTTATTTTTCTTTAATTTTTATTGGACATAATTTTATATAGCAGCACAATCATCCAGTCAAAGGAGAAGATCAATATGGAATTTTACATCCTAATCCTTAAATGAGTAACTAATAATAACCTTATTATCCATGTGATTTTGGTAATTAGTTTGGATTATGATAGGTTAGGAGAGAACCTAGGGTTGGAAGATAGACAAAATTTTTGGATGATGTGCTAGGCCTAGAGAGATATGCCTAACTCTAAGCTTTACCATCCAGAGGTAGAGCTCTTGATTAGAAAGTCTAGGGTTACCATCTTTTAATAGAAAAGAATATAGATCGTGGAGCTCTAGAAGGAATCTTGCAATCTAGACCTTTTGTATGATCAAAAGTGAAAGAAGATCAAATTACAAAAGTTGTATTTTAGAATTAAAAGAAAAATCTTATAATTTGGTATGTTTATTTTAGGTTATATATGATCTGTCAAGAAAATTTACTAACCTTGTCAATTTAGATTGGTAAGTATCTCTATCGCCCTTGTAGTTTATCTAGCATCTCATGTAAAGTGTTAGAATTTTTTTTAAAAAAAATTGTATCTTAGTTAAATAAATTAATGTTTGCATCCGTAGTTTAAAATATCTAACTATAGTTTGATATGACTACTATTTTTGTAAAATTGAATTTAATGTAGTTATTTCTAAACATGATTTAAAATAAGTACTATGCTTATTTTCCCTATATAAGAAATTAATTTCAAAATATAGTTCAAGCATGGAAAATTTGTTGCATGTATCGGCTAGGTTTTTTATGGTATAAATAGATTTAAAAATAGGTATATATGTTTGATAGATGTATCATGTTGTAGAATAAATAGACTATTTTAATAGTGATAATATTTCAAATGCTTATGAATTTGAAAAGATTGTCGTGCCAAAACATCGAGACTCCTAATTTTTTTCTAAGATTTGCTCATATCGGTGCCACATGGCTTACCGCCCTTAAAATTCATCATAGGGAACAATGGAAAACGAGAAACATGTTAATAAAAAATCAGAAGAAGAGGAAAGGAGATCAAAGAAGTTTACTCACTATTGAGTTCAGGCCTTGCACCATAGTGCACCATGGTAGCCTTAACAAGATCGAGACTCCAGACGAACGCTCTCGAGCACTCGGTCAGGGTTATAAGACCATAAGCTGGCTAACGTCGCCGATGTCGGTGCACTTATATTCTTGACTCGCTTCGCTTCCATGGCGTTTCTTCTCTTGTTCCATAAAACTGCTGCACTCGCTGCGGCCGCTATACTGAAACAAAGGAATAACAAGTTCAAAACAGACCTTGCGGAGGTGGAGTAGATCTTGTCGGTGTTGTGGTCGATTGGGTAGATGTAGTAACGTGTGAAGATGCCGATGAGCACAAGATTAATCACAACAAAAGAGGACGACACCACTGCGCCCAGCCAAAGCCAGCGATTGGAACCGAGGACAGGAGCGATCGGCACGTCCGAAGTGTTCGGATGACCTGTTGGGCTTCGCCGGCTGGAACTTTCTCTCTCGTGACGAAAGCTTCTAACTGTAGCAGCTGCAGGCGAGAGAGGTCAGAGACGCTGCCGAGAGTCGTGCTCCGATAGATGAGTTCTCGAATTATCGAGATCGAGATGAGGGTGTATACTTATTCCACTGCCACCGCTCACCCATTAATTATTAGAGAATCATACCTTCAAGGATTAGAAAATCGCATGTTAGTGATGCCAATTAGCACCGTGCCGCTAATTTTTCACAAGTTAAAGTTCACACTACTGTATGAAGTTCATGGAAGCAGGACCATAAGGGCCTTCAAATGAAACTTCCAAGCGATCATTGGGACAGGGTGAAGAGAGTTTTTGGTGCAACTTCTGCGTCCGGCTTCCCTTTTTCTTGATGATGACGCTGAGATTTTCTGGTTCCAAGTTGCTGTTGGAATTTACAGTGAAAGGGTGCCACTGGAGCGATGAAATGCTCGGGACACTGATGAACACAGAGCTTAATGGGTTGTAGGTAAGTTCTACAAAAGGAATAGTTTGCGGGAATATAGACAGTATAGGAATCAAGATATTTATATTCTAGAGGACCGGAAAAAAAAAAAAAACAATGTAGTGGAGAAGCCTGTCTGACACCTGGTACCCTTGGAGAAGTTGAGCACAACTGTTTCGGATGGTAAACGACGTCTTAGAGGACTATTAAAAAAATCTATATAAAAATATTGTATAAATTAATTTATAAAATAATAATAGGATCAATGTATTACCTTCTTCTGAGAATCTTGATTGAGTTGAGTGCTTTCAATCAATGAGCAATCGATGATGAGTATGAGGATTTGCTCTTAATCAGATACCCAAGCTTCCATATAATTATCTCACGTACGATGTAATATCAAAAACCTTAGAAGGGATCTCTATTTATAGAGACTTTCTTAACTCCCTTCCACTACCTAGTCTCATCAAAGTATGCATTTTAAATTTTCAAAATATATACAATTATCACTTAATTAATTAGTGAATGGATATTATTGATAGTTATCTCGAGATATCTGCAAGTGATTACCAAATTAAATTAAATTAAATTAAATAAGACCATCACCAATGGATACTACATTCTTTCACTTGGGTCGTATACTTTATTTTAATCCACAGTCTTCAATACTTAACAAGAAACCAAATACATGAATCATGGCGATAGATCATCTATAATTGAATATTATCTTCTATGTATTACAATGCGTTCAATTTCTTTACCACTATTCAAAATGTGACAACATAAGTTAATGAATAAACCCTATGTTTATTCAGAGTCCGAAAGAAAATTTTATCATTTCTCAAAAGTTAAATAATTGTGTACATCCGGATGAGAAATAAACAAATAACTAAAATAAGAGTGTTCTTGTACAAGTAGTTGTCCATGCAACTAAATTATATCATGGGACTAACTCCCATTCGCACCACATGATCCTTAAAATTCTTAATTGGCATGCCTTTAGTTAAAGATCAGCTATCATCAATTCAGTATTAACGTGTTATATGACCATTTTGTTTTCTTTTACACGTTCTCTTATGGCTAAATACTTAATGTCGATGTGTTTACTTTGACCATCACTCTTGTGGTTTTTAGCCAAAAATACAACAGTTGAATTGTCACAGTACAATTTAATTGGCCTAACAATAGAATCAATAATTCTAAGCCCTAAGATGAAACTCTTCAACCATACACCATGCGATGTAGCCTCAAAACAAGCAATGAACTCTACTTCATAGTAAAGGTAGCAGTCAAAGTCTGCTTTGCATTCCTTTATGAAATGGCTCCACCAGCTAACATAAATATAAATTCCGATATTAATTTTCGAGAATCAATGCACCCAACAAAGTCCGAATCTGAGTAACCCTCTACCTTCAAATGATCAGATCGTCTATACATGAGCATGTAGTCCTTAGTCCCTTGAAGATACCTCATGACCTTTTTAGCAGCTCTTCAGTGGTCTAAACCTGGATTACTCTAATATCTTTCCAATATTCCTACTGCAAATGCAATGTCATGTCTTATGCAAACCTGAGCATACATTAGGTTTCCAACAGCTGAAGCATATGAATATTATGCATCTGTTCCTGTTCAAGTTTAATTTTAGGGCACTGGTTTAAAGTGAACTTGTCACCCTTCACTATGGGTGTAATACTTGGTGAATAATCTTTCATCTGAAATCTCTCCAAAACTTTATTGATATAAGTTTCTTGAGACAATCCTAAAATGCCTCAAGATCTTTCTCTATAGATCTTAATGCCAATGACATAAGATGCCTCATTTATATATTTCATATCAAAATTCTTAGAGAGAAATTATTTCACCTCATATAGCAATCCTTTATCATTGGTTGCAAGTAGAATATCATCCACATATAGGACTAAAAAATTTTGCTTCCACTAACCTTTTGATATATACATTGATCCATGATGTTCTCTTCAAAACCAAAGGAAGAGATTACATCATGAAATTTTAAATACCACTGACGTGAGGCTTATTTCAATCCATATATGGATTTCTTAAGCTTGCAAATCAAATGCTCACTATCACTAAAGAAAAATCCTTCAGATTGTTTCATATAAACTCTTCCTCTAGATCTCCATTAAGAAATGCATTTTCACATCCATTTGATGTAACTCAAAATCAAAATGAGCTATCAATGTCATAATTATTTAGAGAGAATCTTTCTTGGATACAGAAGAAAATATCTCCGTGTAGTCGATTCCTTCCCTCTAAGTAAACCTTTTGGTAACGAGTCTTGCTTTATATCTTTCAATGTTGCCTTGTGAGTCTTTCTTTGTTTTAAAAACCCATTTACATCCAATGACTTTTACACAATCAGGCAACTCAATAAGATCTCAGACTTGATTAGATGTCATTGATTTCATCTCGTTCTTCATGGCATTGTACCATAAGTTTGATTCCTTAGAACTCATGGCTCATTTTAATCATTTTTTTGCTCCAATGTTATAGTCAAATTCTGTAGATACACACTATAATCACTAGGAATTGTTAATTTCTTTATTCTAATTGATCTTCTTAACATTGTGTCAATGACCTCCTGAGGAGTATCTTGCACAACTGATTGTTGTTGAACAACATGATCTTCTAGATTATCATCAACAACTTGTAGAATCTCAATGACCGGTTATCCAGCACTTATTTGAGCTTGAGGGGTGTTATGAATGACAACCAATCTCTCACTTGAAGTGAAAGTTAGAATATCTGAATGTTCTTTCAGAAGAAATCAAATACTGAGATTGATCACTCCACTAAACAAGTCATTCTCAAAATATTTTACATTTTTGATTCCACAATCCTAGTGCTATGAGATGGACAATAAAATCTATAACCCTTGGACTTCTAAGCATATCCAATAAAATACCCAATAATAGTCCTTGGGTCTGGTTTTCTTTCTTGTGGATTATAAACTCTTACTTCAGATGGGCATCCCCAAACATGTATATGTTGCAAACTTGGTTTCCAACCTTTAAATAACTCATATGGTGTTTTGAAAACAACCTTGGTTGGAACTCAATTTAATATATACATGGCTATTTTAAAAGATTTAGGCCATAAGGATTTAGTAGCTTGAAGCTGCCAATCATGCTCCTCATACCATGTCCAATAATGTTGATTTCTTCTTTCAGCTACACCATTTTGGTCTGGAGACCCTGGCATGGTGTATTGTGCAACAATTCTATTTTCTTCAAGAAACCAAGCAAACGGACCAAGTGCTTGTCCATCCTCAGTGTATTTACCATAATATTCTTCATCTCTATCTGACCTCATAATCTTAATTTGTTTACCGCATTATTTCTCTACTTCTGCCTTGAATACCTTAAAGGCATCTAATGCTTTGTTCTTGTTATGAATCAAGTAGAGATACATATATCGTGAATAGTCATCAATAAATGAGATGAAGTATCTCTGACCATACGAGTCCATATTGAACTACAGATATCTGTATGTATGATCTTCAATATTTTTAAACTTTTCTTGGCATCTTTCTTGGACTTGTTGGTTTACTTTCCCTTTATGCAGTCCATACAAGTGCAAAATCAGTAAAATCAAGAGTATCAAGTACTCTATCTTTTACTAATCTTTTAATTCTCTCAATAAAGATTGTGACCTAATCTTTGATGCCACAAAATAGAGGAATTTTATTCAAAATACATCTTTTCATACCTATGTTAGTTTGGGCGTGCATCACATTATAAGAGGTATTATTTTTCAAATTGATTTAGAAAAGATTGCCAAACATATACCATTCTTAATAAGCTTAGATTTATAAAATAAGTCAACATAGCTTTTATTAAAATTAAAGAAATATCCTGAGAGTACAAGTGATAAGCATAAATCGACCATTTAATTCATATACTTTATAACAACATTACTAGTTTTTAATTTATTTTGAATTACATTTACTTAGTTTTATTTACTTTTTATTTTGAAAGGAAATAAAAAATAAAATAAAAAAAAAAAAAAAAAGCAATGGCCACTACATGAAGATGAGTTGATGAGATGGTTTATGGGGACTCCTTCACGTGATAAGCTAGCGGCATGAAGACTCACGGGTGGTGAGGACTCCAATGCCGTATTTCAAAAGAGGAGAGAAAATTTGAACTTCAGCAGGAGGCTATTAAACTATTAATGCGAGGAGAAGCCACTCAATATTCAATGCAGGTAATCCGAGCTTCCATGCTCAATAGCATTGCAATTTTATTCGAGCAGTCATGCAGGAGAAACATAACACAAGAACCAAGTAAACTTACAAAACAAAGTTCTGAAATAACTGCAAGATATTTTATAGGACATGAGTGGGATTCTTTAATGCATTGACACCGTTATACAGCCCTAGAATTCCACTGATATAATCTGATATAACTTATAAGCTGCCCTTAGAAACCAATCCACTTCATCTGCCTTCATCAGTGACCAACTGGGAGAAAACGTTGCTAGTAATCATGTCTGAGTTTTCACTCATCCTAGTCGTCATTTATCACCTTCTCCACCGATTGATACGTTAGTCGAAGGTGCCGACCTAACAGCTATCACCGGAGTCTGCGACTCCATATTAACACTATCGTCAAATGGCTCCCTCTGCAGCTGTGTCTCCTGTAGCTGGAGAGCATACTCCAAGTTCCAGAGCACATCCCCCATGGTAGGCCTATCCTCGCCATACTCGGCGAGGCACTTCTCTGCTGTTTCGCCAACTTCCTCAGGGAATTCGCATTGATCTTCCCCACAAGCCTCGGGTCAATGATCTTCTCGAGCTGGCCTCTCCGCTGCCAGTGCAGCGCCCACTCCGCCAGGTTGAGCTCCTCCCTCGACAGTTTCTGGTCGATCACCAACCTCGCGCAGAGCACCTCGAAGAGCAGCACTCCAAAAGAATACACATCGGACTTGTCAGTGAGCTTCTGGACCTTGAAGTACTCGGGATCCAGGTACCCAAAAGTTCCCTTGACCCGGTGCTGACATGAGTTTCCCCATAAGAAGGCCCCAACCTTGAGAGCCCGAAGTCGGAGACCTTGGCCAGATAGTTCTCTCCGAGCAGAATGTTGGTGGACTTGACGTCTCGATGAATGATGTTATGCGAGTAGCCTGTATGTAGGTAGTGGAGGCCCCTGGCGGCGGCGATGCATATGTCCAGCCTCTGCTTCCATGAAAGGCACGGCAACTCGGAGCCATCAAGTACTCCTGAGCGGCCCTTTCTCCATGTATTCATACACTAGGATCATTTCCGACCGCTCGTCACAGTACCCAATCAGTGACACGAGATGGCGGTGGCGAATCTGAGACAGGACAATGATCTCTGTCTGGAATTCAGGGTAGCCCTGCCTCGACCCCGGCATTCCTCGCTTCACTGCAACTCTGGTGCCGTCCCTCAGAGTTCCCTTGTAGACCTTTCCGAATCCACCAGTGCCGATAATGAACTTCTCATCAAAATTGTTTGTGGCCCGTTTGATTTCGGCGAAGGGGATATTGAGACCCAGATTGAAGTTCGGCGAGGCGTTCGCTGCTGTTCCATCAGTCAACTTGCTCGAAAGGCCAATGGAATTGGCACCGTCCGACCGGTACGGCGACCACGAGACCGGGCTCTCCTTTGGCTTCGGCGCAGGCTTCGCCCTACGTCTCTTGCAAAGCACCAACACGGCGATGGCTAGAATGATGAGTAAAACACCACCAACAATGGATGGAATCAGAACAGCCAGAGAAAGGCCGTGGCTGTTTTGTGGTTTGGGCTAAGCCCTGAGGTCCCGTTGAGGCTGCCGAAGGTGTTGTTCACCTTCATGATCTCGAGCCCGTTCAGTATGGCATTAGCCGTCTGCGGGGTGCTTCTCTGTGACCGGCCGATGCTAACATTGACCTGCTGCGAGGTCGGAACATCCAAGGAGAAGTCCCGAAAGAAAGCTTCAGCAACGTTATCTGTGTAGTCGAGCGGACGGAAATCTTTTAGCGCAAATTGGTCGCCGATGTAAACGTTGAAGTAGATGGAAGAAGAGTACGACGTTGATACAAAATCACAGAAATGCATCCGGATCAAGTAACTGTAACCTGGAGTGACTGGGAAATTCCAGGTTATGTTGAAGTCGAAATTGGGGTTAGAGATGCGCGAAGTGTCCGATATGTTCATCGAACGTGCCGTTTCGTAGACGACATCGGGTGCGACTTCAGGGGTATCTCCCGGCGAGTACGAGATGTGATCCGTCTTTCTCTCCAGCGCTAAGTCTTTGAAGAATAGGTAGTCGTCGTCGGGAACCCAGGTTCTCCAGAGGGTATCGTTGGCCGGAGTGACTTTTGGGCCTCCCATGTTTATCCTGTAGACGGTTTCCAGGGCCTGATGGTCTAATTGGCTAATATCCGGACCAGAAGGCACGGGCATGGGTTTTACGTTGGCGAGTAGACTGGTGGGTGCCGTGAAGACCTCGATTGCATTGACGAAGGCTAAAGAGGATGTACTGGAACTGGAATTGGGGGTGAAGGTGATGGTGAGCTGCCCGGTGTCCACCCAGAGGAAGTACTCCTTGATGATGGGGGTTGGGGTGTTAGGGACGGAGAAGTTGGAGAGGAGGACGAAACGGTCGAGGGCCGAGACGTCGAAGCTGCCGGCGGCGAGGTCGCGGTTTTGGGCGGAGAAGGGGAAGAAGTGGAGACGGAGGACATGGGTGCCCTGTGCGACAAGCTTGAACTGGTAGGTGGAGGACTTGGTGAAGGCCCTGGCTGTAGCGTAGAGAGTGGAGGAGTTGGAGGATGGGTTAGAAAGGGAAAAGGAGTTGGAGTCCGAGTCGGAGGTGAGGTAGCTGGCGTCGGGAATAAAGCTGCGAACGGGGTTGTCGGAGGTGAGGCCGACGTTGGTGGTCGAGCCGCAGGCGAGGAAGTAGGAATCGTTAGGGGTGAAGGCGGAGGAGGATAAGTGCAGGAATAAGGAGAGAATAGTTATTCCTAGCAGCAGCTGCATCTCCATTCGGCGTGGAGAGGTGCAGATGATGGTCAAGCCAGTCTGTGAACAAGGAAAATAAGTGGAGAGGAAAAGCAGTGGGAGAGAGTGGTATGGAGCCAGTCAACTAGAGATGGGAGAGAGAGAGAGTTTCCGTGCGCGTGAGGATTCCAGTCAAGTTGGACGGCTGAATGGGACGATTGGAGTAATAGACCTTCCTTGGATGTTTCTATTTCTAAGCGGTAACATATTTAATAGAATTTACATTGTTATCTACGAAAAGATGATCTTACGAGCGGATGAGTGGAATACAATCGTAATAAAAATCTTGTCTTCATATCACGCCATTGGGCATAGACATGTTTAGAAAGCTTTTCAGCGCTAAACGTTTTCGTGTGAAAAAATTTACCGTTCTGGCGCGAATATTCGATAGAATTCACATTGCTATCTGCGAAGAAATGGCCTTACAAATGGACGGATAGAATGAAATGATAATGGTGACCTTCCGTTTGCATCACGGTATTTAACATAAACCAGTCTTGATTCTTGAAAGATTCTTGGCGCTAGACGTTTGGGTGTGGAAAAATTTATCGGTGTGGATATTCGATAGAATTCACATTGCTTTCGGCGACTGCGAAGAGATGGTCTTGCAATCGGACGGGTAGAATGCAATCATAATAGTGACCTTGCCTTCGTATCACGGCATTTATCTTGGCCTGTTTTGGAAGTTTTTCAGCGTTATACATTTAGGTGTGGAAAAATTTTTCGCTTCGGTGTGGATATTTGATAAAATTCGCATTGCTATCTGCCAAGAGATTGTCTTACCATGAGATGGGTAATGATGAGGGGCAAAATCGCTGTGTGTCAATAATTATGCACATGGTTAGGGCTAGCTCTGATTCCTGTCCACTATGCGATGCACGCCCGAGATGAGTCAGCCTCGATAAGTTTGGGTGCCTTAGCCCCTCGCCGAGCCAAGGACTCTCAAGACGCAAATCACTTCTCTCGACCCTAGCCGAGCTATATCTTCTCTCGGCCCCAGCCGAGCTATATTCTCTCGGCCCCAGCCGAGCTATGTCATCTTTCGGCCCCTCTAGTCGATCTCTCCCATCGTTCGGCCTAGCCCGAGCGATATCTACGCCTCTGCGAAATTGACGCAGGAGAACCCGAATTCATGAGATTCCAAACAGAAATCATATCCGGGAGTGACTTAGGACCCACAAGAGTGGCCTAGGGCCCTGAAGCCTATGTCCTCACCACATCTCGAGACATCAACGAGCTCTCCTAGCCGTCGATCCCCTAACCAACAAGATACAAATCCTACCGACCTCATAACAAACTGGATTCAGATCCTAACGACTTTTAGACCCACGATGCCCCCAGGGAATCAGGTGATCCTCTATAAATAGAGTCATCTGCCGACTCCTCAGGTATGCGCACACTTGCTCACTGGAACCCTCACTCCTTCTGCCTTAGCTTCCGCCATTAGTGCTCTGCTCTGCTCAGAGCCCTGGAGGGACTCTTCAGCGAGAGCCTTCTCCCATTTCTGTTGATTGCTTATCTCCACTGACTTGAGCGTCGAAGGGTCTTCCGCAGAGGGCCACCCCCAATGCCTCTTGCATGAGGACTATTTTGCAGGTCCACCCAGGCAGAGAGCCCGCGCTGCAGCCTGACTGCGCCTGAGTCGGAGGACAGATTTAGGCACAACAGATTGGCGCTAGAGGAAGGGTCCTTAAGTCCCATAAACTTGTGATCCAGGAGATAAGGATCTCGATCTGAAAGAGAACTCCTCCATGGCCAACCGAAGAAAGGCTACCTCCGAAGCTCGAGATCAGGTCACCTCCAAAGGCCTAATCCGGCGAGTAGTATTGCGCCGCCACCACCGCCAGTTGAGACTCCATCGCCACTGGTGGCCCCGGTGACCTAGGACCAGTTCGCCGCACTGGTCCAATAAGTCCAGGCTATGGCCCACCTGATTCAGGGGCGCTCCGAACCCTCCGTCCGGCTGCTCCTGCCCCTCATCCCCCTAAGGAGGATGCAGCCCCCGCTCATCCAGCGGCCTCTTCTTTCGGCCCACTTGAGGTTGCGGACCCCCCTCGCCGTCCCAGAGAAGCTGAGCTAGCTTCCAAGGAGTCCGCGGCAGAAATCTCCCTAGATCTCTGCGGGCCCAATCCCTTTCCCCGGTGTTCTCTCGCCATGATTCAACACCGTCTCAGTATCCTCCTCATCCTGCCCCTTCTGCTTTTCTTGATAGGGATATCCGCTGCCAGCTCCAAGAAATGCGTCAAGAGCTAGACGCCGCCAAGCAGGCCCATCCGCTTCAGAATAAGGCGGAGCAAGGCATCCCTTTCTCTAAGAAGATTATGGAGGAAGTGATTCCCTCCCACGTCAAGCTGCCTGCCATCGAGCCTTAGCATGGCTCCTCTAATCCCGACGATCATCTCAGCAGCTTCCGATTGATCATGATGTTCCATGGGGCATCAGATGCGATTCTCTGTCGTGCTTTCCCTTCCACCCTTAGGGGATCTGCTCGCACCTGGTTCAATGCTTTGAAACCAGGTTCCGTTAATTCCTTCGACGAGCTAAGCCGCCTATTCATCAGCCAGTTCGTCAGCAGCCGCTATCACAGACGGAGGTCCGACTCCCTCTTTGAGGTTAAGAGAGAGAGGGGGAGTCTTTAAAGAATATCTCGGCCGTTTCAACACGGTCATGCTAGAGGTGGACCACCTTAATCATGAGGTGGCCATGTCCGCCCTAGTGGGCGGAGTATTGAAGGAAAGTGATTTTTACCTGACGCTGGAGGTAGCTACCCTCCAAACCTCTCTGACATGATGGCTCTGGCGGACAAATATGCAAGAGTCGAAGAATCACGGAGAGCTGCTCGAGTCGAGCTTACGAAGAAGACGGAGCCCAAGGGCTCAGATAAGCTCCGACCTGCCCGTCAACCAAACCCGCCTCGCCGCCAAAAGATTCCTCAGCCACCGCCAAGGAACCGCACCCAGAGCCCGCCTAGGAGGTTCAATCGATTTACTCCGCTCACTGCCCCAAGAGCGGAGATCCTTATGGAAATCGAGCGCCAACTCCCTCGACCTCCTCCTCTTCGAGGAAATGCGGCCCGGAGAGACCCCGCCAAGTATTGCCGCTACCACTGCGACCATGGCCACGACACTGAAGAGTGCTGGCAACTGAATAATGAGATCGAAAGGCTCATCCAGCGGAGTAGACTGGATCGGTTCAGGGGAGCCCCCAAGCCAAGAAATGGGGGCGATCGCCGGCCTAAGCCCCAGCAGCAGCCTCTTCCTCCCCCAAATCCTTCGGTCGCTGGCCACATTAATGTGATTGAGGCAGTCATTGTCCTTCAGATGGGAGGGATGATGAAGAAGGTTCAGCGCCGAAGAAAGCGCGAACTGATGAGCTCTCTTTCTTCAGCGATGACTTCCAGGGAATACAGTTCCCGCACGATGATGCGCTGGTTGTATCTCTCAATTTGAACAACTATGATGTAAGCCGAATTCTCATTGATAGTGGAAGCTCTGTCAATGTTTTGTACCTCGATGTATTTGTGAAGATGAAACTTCTCATGGAGAATCTTTGAGCGGTGGACTCCACCCTAATGGGGTTCACCGGTGATGTAATCACCCTGGAGGGGGTCGTGACCTTGACGGTCCGAGCAGGAACCTGGCCTTCTGTTGCCACTGTGCATGCAGATTTCTTGGTGACCAAGCTCGGTCTCCTTACAACGCGATCTTAGGAAGACCCGCTTGATGTCTCTCAGAGCCGCCGTCTCATCCCATATCTTGTTATGAAGTTTCCGACCGAGCGAGGGGTTGGTATAGTTTGAGGAAGCCAAACTATAGCTTGGCAGTGCTTCGTCACCAACATGCAATCCAAATTGCCCGAGGTTGATGGACTAGACGCTCGGGAGGATTTCGCCAAGCAACGAGGAGAACCAGCGATGAGCTGGAGGAGGTACCGCTGGACGAAGCTCGGCCCGACGGAACCATAAGGATCGGGTCGCTACTAAAAGGGAAGCCCCGACTGGAGCTAATCGACTTTCTCCGAAGAAACGCTGATGTCTTTGCTTGGTCAGCTTCTGACATGCCCGGAATCAGTCCGGACATCCTCGTCCACCGTCTCAATGTAGACAAGATGTCCCGTCCCGGCCCGTGAAGCAAAAGAAAAGAAGCTTTGCCCCTGATCGGCAGAGAGCAATTGAAGAAGAGGTGGACAAGCTCATCAAGGCAAACTTTATTCGGGAGTGAATTATCCAAGCTGGCTGTCCAATGTTGTTATAGTGAAAAAGTCAAACGGTAAATGGCAAATCTGCATCGACTTCACCGACTTAACAAAGCATGCCCGAAGGATAGCTTCCCTCTCCCCCGGATCGACCAGCTCGTGGATGCCACCTCCGGCCATCAGATGTTGACCTTCATGGATGCCTATTTAGGCTACAACCAGATCCGATGGCACCCAAGGATGAAGAAAAGACTGCCTTCATAACCGATCGAGGTACCTACTGTTACCGTGTCATGTCTTTTGGTCTAAAAATGCAGGCGCCACTTACCAAAGGCTGGTAAACAAAGTCTTCAAGGAGCAGATCGGCCGGAATATGGAGGTGTATATCGATGACATGCTGGTCAAAAGCAAGAAAGCATCCAGTATATTGGGGATCTTTCTGAAAGCTTTGCGATGCTCCGAAGGTATCGGATGAAGCTCAATCCAACGAAGTGCGCCTTCGGTGTCACCTCGGGGAAGTTCTGGGCTTCATGGTTTCTCAGCGAGGCATCGAAGCCAACCCGCAAAAGATTCAAGCGCTTCAGCAAATGGCGCCCCCAACATCTATCAAAGAAGTACATCGCCTGACGGAAAGAATTGCGGCCCTCAACCGCTTTGTGGCTCGGTCGGTCGAGAGGAGCCTTCCATTCTTCAAAGCCATTCAATCTGCCAAGAATTTTCAATGGACTCCCGAGTGCCAAAAGTCATTCAAGGACCTCAAGAGATATCTTGGCTCACCACCCCTCCTCAGCAGCCCCAATCCGGGAGAAATGCTGTTTCTGTACCTGGCAGTCTTTGAAGGCGCGATTGGCTCGGTTTTGGTCAGAGAAGAGAAGAAGACCAAGAAGCCGATCTACTATGTCAGCAAACTTCTCGGGATGCCGAGACAAGGTACACCCGAATCGAGAAGCTGGTCTTGGCCTTGATAATATCGGTTCAGAGATTACGACCATATTTCCAAGCACATTTAGTAACGGTCCTTACCGATCAGCCCATCAAGGCAGTGGTCCATCGCCCG
Source organism: Calamus simplicifolius (assembly GCA_900491605.1). NCBI lineage: Eukaryota > Viridiplantae > Streptophyta > Magnoliopsida > Arecales > Arecaceae > Calamus > Calamus simplicifolius. Next base: position 260,302 of record UESW01004894.1, on the reverse strand, counting down.
GAGACGTCAGGAAGAATGGCTAAGTGGGCCATTGAGTTAAGCGAGCATGATATCCGTTATCAACCTCACCCGGCCATCAAAGCTCAGATTCTAGCTGATTTCCTCCTTGAGTTGACCATCCCGGAAGATGGCTCCGCTCCGAACTCCCCCGAGCATCCAAGATCTGACGCCCTGTAGCTCCTCCATCGACGGATCCTCCAATGCCAATGGCTCTGGTGCTGGTTTGATCCTCACCAGCCCCGAGGGGACGACCTTTGAGTACGGCGTTCGATTCTCCTTCCCAGCCTCCAACAACGAAGCCGAGTATGAGGCCCTACTTGCTGGACTCCGAATCGCCCGTGATCTGAAAGTGAAGAGGCTGAATGCCTTTATCGACTCTCAGTTGGTGGCCGGTCATGTGCGGGGCGAATTCGAGGCCCGGGAGCCAAACATGATTCGGTACCTTCGACAGGTACGGGACTTGCTTTCTCACTTCTCTGAATTTGAGGTTATCCAGATCCCCGGATCCAAAAATGCTCATACCGATCTGTTATCCCGACTTGCGACTGCGGAGGCGATGAGTGCCGAGCAAAAGTTTCCCCTAGAAATCCTGGAAAAACCCAGCATCGCGGAGGCGGACCGAGTGATGCAGATTGAGGTCGAGCCATCCTGGTTCGACCCAATATTAAAGTATCTTAAAGAAGGGTCGCTCCCGGTCGACCGTAAGGAAGCAAGGAAGCTGAGATTGCAAGCTACCCACTATGTGCTAATCGACGATCAGCTGTACAAGCGATCCTTTTCCATGCCGCTGCTCAAATGCCTCCGCTCGTTCGAAACTGATTATGCTCTCCGAGAAGTATATGAAGGAATCTGCGGCAACCACCTGGGGAGTCGATCTTTGTGCCACAAGGTATTGCACCAGGGATATTACTGGCCTACCATGCAAAAGGATGCCGATGATCTCGTTCGAGCCTGTGACCCGTGTCAAAGGCACTCCAGCATCCAGAGGCTCCCCTCCGCTAGTTTGGTCCCTATTTCCTCCGCTTGGCCTTTCGCTAAGTGGGGGATGGACATTCTCGGCCCTTTTCCCCTTGCCACTGGACAGAAAAAATTTCTATTTGTCGCCATCGACTACTCACCAAGTGGGTCGAGGCCGAGGCAGTAGCCCAGATAACCGAGGCTCGGGCCAGGGACTTCGTGTGGAGATCCATTATTTATCGCTTTGGCCTCCCGCATACCATCATCACAGACAATGGCAAGCAATTTGATAATCCCAAATTCCGGGAGTTTTGCGAGGATCATGGCATCAGCCATCGCCTCACCTCAGTGGGGCATCCGCAAGCCAATGGAGAAGCCGAGGTAATAAACCAGACCCTACTTCAAGGGATTAAGGCTCGGCTCACCAGAGCCCAAGGCAGATGGACGGACGAACTTCATCATGTTCTATGGGCCTACCGCACTACCCAGAGAATCCCCA
>UESW01004894.1:173234-255792 GCA_900491605.1 Calamus simplicifolius | reverse complement strand
GGATTAAATATGTGATGAAGGGAGACTCCCTCCATCATCCGGGCTTCCGTTTCCTTCAGGTATTCCCCTGGCCTCTGGAGAGAGAGAGAGAGAGAGCATGAGAGACGAGAGAAGAGAAGAGAGAGAGAAGAGAGAGAGAGGGAGGCCGGCCGATCCTTGGTTCAGGTCGGGCGGCGTGCTCGCGCCTCGCCGGGCCTGAGCTTCGACCGGCGACCTCGCCGGCACCGGGGGAGGTGTCCGGCGGGGTGTGGTGGAGAGAGAGAGAGAGAGGGCCAATCGGCCCCTCTCTCGTGCTGGCTGGTTCGGGCCCGGCGGCATGCTCGCCGCCTCGCCGGGCCTGAGCTCCGGCCTGCCACCTCCACCGGCGCCAGGGGCGTGCGTTCCGATGGAGGTCCGACCGGCCAAGGTGGCCAGCCGTGCCGCCGGCACAGTAATGTGCCGCGCGGATGAGAGAGAAATAGAGAGAAATTGAGAGAGAGGAGGAGGAGAGGGTGGCCGGCCGCGGCGGCGGCCGGCTTTGGCCCGACGGCCGGGCTGCCTTCAATTTGGCCGGTCCCTGGCCGGCGACGGCCCTGGCCGGCGTGGAACCCGTCCCCTGTTCGGTGAAACAGGGGATCGGGATTGGCTTAGGATGAAATGGGCCGGCTGGGCCGACCGGTTCTGGGCCTGTTGGGCCGTTCCTGGAGCCCTTTTGGGAAGGGATTTTGGGCCCTAATTGGGCCAAAATAGAAATATTATATGACTAGAATGGGTTAATTCTAGTTTCTTGGGGTATTTTTACTTTCCCAATTGGGTGTGTATAGCGGGAGATATTGAGCCCAAAGTTGGGCCCGTGAACTAGTCTGGGAAGAATTCTAAGGGTCATTTTAATATTCTTATTCTAATAAATTAATTGTGTAAAATGATCCTGTAGGTGCTCAGACATCTGACTAGCTGATATATACCTGTTGGATTGCGTACTGAGGTAAGTAAGCCAGTTATCAGTATATAAAAAATTATTTTATTCATTATATGAATATTAAATTGTGAATTATATTGTGACATGAAGAATTGTTATGGATATTGGCTAAATTATAAGTAGATGAATATTATGAATACATTGTTGTTTATGTGCTATGATTGAGAATGATTTCATATGTGGATGCTAGCATGAGAGATGCAGTTATTATGACATTGATGTGATATATTACATGCAATTGTTAAGTAAGTATAATCCACTGTTTATGCAATATAAAGATGTTACTGATATGTTAGTGCATGATGTGAGGTACTACTATGTGTCGCCGTGGTTCTCCTTTATCATGTCATGCCACACACATCTAGAGGATGTGTTCTGATGATTTATGTCACACACGCATCTAGAGGATGTGTTCTGAGTTACTATGAGGTGGCATCACACATCTAGAGGATGTGTTCTGCTTGGTTCGAGGTGGCATCACACATATAGAGTATGTGTTCTGGTGGTTTATGATATGGCGTGACCCTGGTATCTGGACCCTTTCAGTAGGGGGATGCTTGTTGGTACACCATTGGGATATTGCAGGGCCGTGGGTCACATTTGCAGCTACCATTGAGGGTATAAACAGTAGGTTTACTTACATTGCATGTTTGAGTATTTGTGGAATGTTTAAGCATGCAAATCATTTATGTGCTTATAGATTGTTATGCTATGAATTGACTGTATAACGTGGCTTACTTATTGAGTGTAAGCTCATAAAAATCTTAGAATGTTTTTGTCAGAGCCACGAGATTGAAGATGGATTGTTGAGGTGATGGATCTTCTATTAAATAAAACAAGATCCATTATTTTATTGTAACCCAGTATTACTTATGTGTAGGGCTTGATGCCCAAACTTTATTATTGTGGTGTGTAAGGGTTTGTAACCCAAAACTTTTAGTACTCAGTGATGAATTGGCTTGGTTATATAAATAGTGTTATGTGTGAAAAATTTTGCGCCTTGCGTGCCCGGCACGCGGCGGGTTGTCACCCTAGCCCAATATTTGGGTCTGGGGCATGACAGCTTTAGTGGTATCAGAGCCTGGTTATGACCCTAGGGACACGGACATATTGACATAATAACACGTAGAGAACATATCTTGATGACATTATACTTAGAGAAACCTGACACTTTAGCTTATGATGATATTAACCGCAACTAATTTATCAGGAAATAGTTATGGCTCGCCGTTCTAGGAGCCAACAATATGTGGAAGACTCTCAGGCCGGTAATGCTGATAGCCGGTGGGTCAAGGAACTACTGGAGATACGCCCCTACCAACCCAGTAGGTACTGATCATCAGCGATTCAGTCCGAGATGCTTCAAGCTCTCTCGGGTATGGCATAGTCTATGCGGGACATGCAGCATCAGATCCAGTAGGCTTTGACCGCTCAATCTGCACCCCCTTCTGCTCCGACTCAGCCTGCCCTTCCTGTTCCGCAGTTGCAGCCAACCTTACCCACTCAATCAGCACCGCCGACCCAGTCTGCTTTATCTCAATCCTGGTGGGGATCGGCCGCAGCTTTGCAGATTTCAAGAAGTTTGCCCCTGCTCCCTTCTCTGGTTCAAGCAACCCTATTGATGCGAGAGATGGGTGCGAGATATGGAGAAGGCTTTTATGGCCCATGGTAGTCAGGAGATGGAGAGGATCAGATTTGCTACTTATCTTCTCCAAGGGGAGGCTTATGACTGGTGGTTAGTAGAGGAGCAACATCGGGTGGTCAGACTATTTCTTGGGAGCAGTTTAAGGAGGCATTCTTCGACAAGTACTTTCCCAGGAGAATGCAGAGGCGAATGGAATCAGAATTTCTTAAGTTGGAGCAAAGGAATCTTTCGGTAGCCCAATATGAAGCTGAATTCACCAGGTTGGCCCATTTTGCTCCAAGTATAGTATCTACGAAATGGCCAAGATCACCCGATTCACGGAGGGACTTCGACCCAGACTGATGCAGGCAGTCAACGCATTTGAGCTTCACACTTACAGTGCTGTGGTAAATAAGGCCTTAATAATTGAGAGATATATGAATACAGTTCAGAGGGATTGGGAGCAGCAGAAGATGAGAAAGGGCATAATTCTAGCCAACCCCCAGCTCAGGCCAAGAAGAGAGGTGCACCTCAGGCCCTAGGAGGACAACCGAATAGAGAGGCTCGCTGCTCTCGCTGTGGGAATTTCCCCGGGGAGACCTTGCCGTGGAGTGTCTGGTGCCTGTTTCTCCTGTGGAAAGACTGACCATAAGATAGCCACATGTCCCCTTCGAAAGAACAGCAGCATCTTCCAGTCAAGGGACAAATCAGCAGCAGCAACCACCGAGGACTCAGGGAAGGGTCTTCGCTCTCACTCAGCAGGATGCTGCTGCTTCTAATTCTGTGGTGATAGGTATATCAATATTTCACATCTAGCATTACATTCTTATCCTGTGCAATGCATTAATAATTAGTTAGGACATTATTTCTTATTGTTAAAATGAAATTTCATTTACGTCCAGGAATGGTTAAGATAGGCAATGATTATGCTCAGACTCTAATTGATCCGGGTGCCACGCATTCGTTTATATCTGACACCTACCTTGGCAAGAATGCATCATTGACACCTGAATCTCTAGACTATGAATTACACATTGCCTTTCCAAATGGTGATACTATGAAAGTTGATACTGTATGCAAATCCTGCTTGATTATCATTGAGGATAGGAAGCTGAATGCCAATCTTATTGTCCTTCCACTGAAATTCTTTGATGTTATCCTTGGCATGGATTGGTTAGCTTCCTATCATGCTTCTGTAGACTGTTTCAGGAAGATCGTCAACTTCAAAATTTCTTGTCAGCCCGAATTTAGTTTTACTGGTGGCCAGAAACTTCTAGCCTCGGTGTTTATTTTGGCACTACAGGCTAAAAGTATCTGAGGAGTGGTGGCCAAGGATTTCTTGCTGTTATTAATGATCTTCAAAAGAAAGAGGCCAAGTTAGAGGATATTCCTATAGCTAGAGAATTCCCTGATGTCTTTTCGGATGAATTATCAGAGTTGCCCCCTGACCGAGAGGTTGAGTTCTCCATTGATTTGATTTCCAGAACTGGACCTATATCCAAGGCCCCTTATCGTATGGCCCCGGCTGAGCTAAAAGAGTTGAAGGACCAATTGCAGGAACTCCTAGATCGGGGATTTATCAGGCCTAGTGCTTCTCCTTGGGGTGCTCCAGTTCTATTTGTTAAGAAGAAGGATGGCAGTCTTCGGCTATGCATTGATTACCAGAAAATCAACAAGGTGACAGTGCGAAATAAGTACCCTTTGCCGAGGATTGATGACTTGTTTGACCAACTTCAAGGAGCCCAGGTATTCTCTAAGATTGATCTCAGGTCAAGTTATCATCAGCTTAAAGTCAAGGATGGGGATGTGCCTAAGACAGCTTTCAGAACTAGATATGGCCATTATGAGTTTTTGGTGATGCCGTTTGGTTTGACTAATGTCCCGACAGCGTTCATGGATTTGATGAATAGAATGTTTAGGCCATACTTGGATTAGTTTGTGGTTGTATTTATTGATGATATTTTGATCTATTCTAAGAGTCTCAGGGAGCATGAGGATCACTTGAGGATTGTGCTTCAGACTCTTCGGGAGAAGAAGCTTTATGCCAAACTGCAGAAGTGTGAGTTTTGGTTGGACCAAGTAGCTTTCTTGGGTCATGTAATTTCTGTGGATGACATTTTTGTGGACCCGAAGAAGATTGAAGCTATTATTAGCTGGAGCCGACCTTCCAATGTGGCTGAAGGAAGAAGCTTCTTGGGGCTAGCCGAGTATTATCAAAAATTTGTGGAAGACTTCTCTCGCATCGCTCTACCCCTAACTCGTTTAACCCAAAAACGAGTGAAGTTTGACTGGTCAGAGAAGTGTGAGGAAAGTTTTCAGGAGCTAAAGCAGCGTTTGGTGTCAGCTCCCATCCTTGTTCTTCGACAGGATCTGAGGGTTTTACACTTTATACTGATGCCTCTCGGAAAGGATTGGGATGTGTCCTAATACAGAATGGAAAGGTGATAGCTTATGCCTCCAGACAACTGCAACCTTATGAGCAGAATTATCCTACTCATGATCTGGAATTAGCTGCAGTGGTTTTTGCTTTAAGATTTGGCGGCATTATCTCTATGGGGTATCGTGTGATGTTTATACAGACCATAAGAGTCTAAAATATATCTTCACACAGAAGAAGCTCAATTTGAGGCAGAGGAGGTGGTTGGAGCTTCTGAAGGACTATGATCTGAATCTGCATTATCATCCTGGGAAGGCTAATGTTGTGGTTGATGCCTTGAGTAGGAAGACCTCTTCTGAGTTAGCTGCTATGCTTACCTCCCAGCTTCACATTCTGAAGGACCTCGAGAGGTGGGAGATTGGTCTGAGAGTACAGCAGTCTGATGGACTTGTTGCTGCACTTATTCTTCAGCCGACTCTTGTTGACAGAATTAAGTCCTCCCAGATGGAAGATCCAGATCTTCAAAGATTTAAAGTTGCTATTCAGTCAGGAGTTCATAGTGGATTTTATGTAATGGATGATGGATCCCTGAGATTTGAAGGCAGACTTTGTGTACCTAGCAATGAGGAGTTGAAAGCCGAGATTTTGAGGGAGGCTCACTACTCTCCCTATACTGTGCATCCTGGTGGTACTAAAATGTATAGAGACTTAAAGAAGAATTTTTGGTGGAAAGGGATGAAGAGGGATATTGCTCAGTTTGTGGCCAAGTGCTTAGTATGTCAGCGGGTGAAGGCCGAGCATCAAAAACTTGCGGGACCTCTTCAATCTTTGATGATTTTCAGTGGAAATGGGAAAAGATTACTATGGATTTTGTGACTGGTCTGCCCAAAACTCACAGGAGTAATGATGCAGTTTGGGTTATTGTGGACAGACTGACAAAGTCAGCTCATTTCCTACCTTTCAGAGTTGGAGTCTCGAGTGACAGATTGGCTAGCTTATATTTGGAGCAGATTGTGAGACTCCATGGTGTTCCTGTCTCTATTGTATCTGACCGGGATACCAGATTTGTATCACAGTTTTGGAAGAGTCTTCATAAAGCATTAGGGACCAAATTGAACTTCAGTACGGCTTATCATTCCCAGTCAGACGGGCAGTCAGAAAGGACCATACATATTCTAGAAGATATGTTGCGTGCCTATGTAATGGACTTGGGCGGGGCTTGGGATAACCACTTATCTTTGGTGGAGTTTGCTTATAACAATAGTTATCAAGCCAGTATCCAGATGGCCCCATTTGAGGCTTTGTACGGTAGGAGGTGCAGATCTCCTTTATGTTGGGATGACGTAGGGGAAAGGAAATTGCTAGGCCCTGAGCTGATCCAGCAGATAGTTGACAAGGTGCATTTGATCAGGGAGCATCTTCGTACAGCTCAGAGCAGGTAGAAAAGTTATATTGATGTCAGAAGAAGGGAGTTAGAATTTCAGGTTGGGGATCATGTATTCTTAAGGGTATCACCAACCAAGGATGTGATGAGATTTGGGATTAGAGGAAAGCTTAGTCCACGCTATATTGGACCTTTTGAGATCTTGAGCAGAGTTGGGGAGGTTGCGTACAGCTTAGCACTGCCTCCGATTTTATCTGGTGTTCACAATGTATTCCATATATCTATGTTGAGGAAGTATGTTTCAGACCCCAGTCATGTTATAGCTTATGAGCCTATTCAGTTGAGGAAGGATTTATCATATGAGGAACATCCTGTGCATCTCGTGGACCGCAAGGATCAGATTCTGAGGCGGCGTACCATCCCTTATGTCAAAGTTCAGTGGAATAATCACTCTAGAGGGAGGCTACTTGGGAGCTGCAGGAAGAAATTAAAACGAAGTATCCACAATTATTTGAAGGTAATTTATCTATCTAAGATTGTTGACCTTTGATTAATTTGATTGATCTGTAGTTATGAGGTCATGTATCAATTTCGAGGCCGGAATTTTTATAAGGAGGGGAGGATGTAGTACCCGGTTCATGTGAACCAAGTTCAGGACTTGGTCCTGTGCTGTCCGACGCTTCGCTCTCAGCGAAGTGCTTCGTTTTCCCGGACCCCTTAAACCGAAGTGTTACGCAGGGAATTATATAGGTGATGGAGGGAGACTCCCTCCATCATCCTGGCTTTCGTTTCCTTTAGGTATTCCCCTGGCCTCTAGAGAGAGAGAGAGAAAGAGAGCATGAGAGATAGAGAGAAGAGAAGAGAGAGAGAGATAAAGAGAGCGAGAGAGGAGGTCGGCCGATCCTTGGTTCAGGCCCGGCAGCATGCTTGCCGCCTCGTCGGGCCTGAGCTTCGGCCGGCGACCCCGCCGGCACCGGGGGAGGTGTCCGGCGGGGTGGTGGTGGAGAGAGAGAAGAGAGAGAGGGCCAATCGGCCCCTCTCTCGTGTTGTGGCAGAAGCCGGTTCCGCTGGTTGGTTTGGGCCCGGCGGCGTGCTCGCTGCCTCGCCGGGCCTGAGCTCCGGTCTGCCACCTCCACCAGCGCCGGGCGTGCGTCCGATGGAGGTCCGGCTGGCCAAGGTGGCCGGCCGTGCCACCGGCACAGTAATGTGCCGCGCGGATGTGAGAGAGAAATTGAGAGAAATTGAGAGAGAGAGGAGGAGAAGGGTGGCCGACCGCGGCGACGGCCGGCTCTGGCCCGGCCACCGGCGGTCGGGCTGCCTTCAATTTGGCCGGCGGCGGCCCTGGCCGCCGACGTGGAACCCGTCCCCTATTCAGTGAAATAGGGGACCGGGATTGGCTTAGGATGAATGGGCCGGCTGGGCCGGCCGGTTCTGGGCCTGTTGGGCCGTTCCTGGAGCCCTTTTGGGGAGGGATTTTGGGCCCTATATCGGGCCGAAAAATGAGAAATGATTATATGGCTAGAATCTGGGTTAATTCTAGTTTCTTGGGGTATTTTTACTTTCCCAATTGGGTGTGTATAGCGGGAGATATTCGAGCCCAAAGTTGGGCCCGTGAACTAGTTTGGGTAGAATTCTAAGGGTCATTTTAATATTTTATTCTATTAAATTAATTGTGTAAAATGATCCTGTAGGTGCTCAGACATCTGACTAGCTGATATATACCTGTTGGATTGCGTACTGAGGTAAGTAAGCCAGTTATCAGTATATAACAAATTATTTTATTCATTATATGAATAATTAAATTGTGAATTATATTGTGACATGAAGAATTGTTATGGATATTGGCTAAATTGTAAGTAGATGAATATTATGAATACATTGTTGTTTATGTGCTATGATTGAGAATGATTTCATATGTGGATGCTATGCATGAGAGATGCAGTTATTATGACATTGATGTGATATATTACATGCAATTGTTAAGTAAGTATAATCCACTGTTTATGCAATATAAAGATGTTACTGATATGTTAGTGCATGATGTGAGGTACTGCTATGTGTCGCCGCGGTTCTCCTTTATCATGTCATGCCACACACACATCTAGAGGATGTGTTCTGATGATTTATGCCACCTACACGTCTAGAGGATGTGTTCTGTTTATTTATGCCATTCACACATCTAGAGGATGTGTTCTGCTTGGTCCGAGATGGCATCACGCATCTAGAGGATGTGTTCTGAGTTACTATGAGGTGGCATCACACATCTAGAGGATGTGTTCTGCTTGGTTCGAGGTGGCATCACACATATAGAGTATGTGTTCTGGTGGTTTATGATATGGCGTGACCCTAGTATCTGGACCCTTTCAGTAGGGGGATGCTTGTTGGTACACCATTAGGATATTGCAGGGCCGTGGGTCACATTTGCAGCTACCATTGAGGGTATAAACAGTGGGTTTACTTACATTGCATGTTTGAGTATTTGTGGAATGTTTAAGCATGCAAATCATTTATGTGCTTATAGATTGTTATGCTATGAATTGACTGTATAACGTGGCTTACTTATTGAGTGTAAGCTCATAAAAATCTTACAATGTTTTTGTCAGAGCCACGAGATTGAAGATGGATTGTTGGGATGATGGATCTTCTATTAAATAAAACAAGACCCATTATTTTGTTGTAACTCCAGTATTACTTATGTGTAGGGCTTGATGCCCAAACTTTATTATTGTGGTGTGTAAGGGTTTGTAACCCAAAACTTTTAGTACTCAGTGATGAAGTTGGCTTGGTTATATATAATAGTGTTATGTGTGAAAAATTTTGTGACGCCTTGCGTGCCCGGCACGCGGCGGGTTGTCACCCTAGCCCGATATTTGGGTCTGGGGCGTGACAGATGAACTTGTGGCTTTCTACTCCTATTTTCTTCATAGTCTATTGCCTCATCAAATGAGAAACTTATATTCTTATTTAGATTATTTATCCTATGATGATCTAATATTGAACACTTATGATGATGAAATACGTGCAGGATATTGGACAAAAGTTGGTTGTTTATCGATCATTTATCCTAAATGGATAAAGTTGGATAAATAAACCAGAAATACCAAAGAATATTTAGATGGAGTTCGTGATTTCATTAAATTTGGTATGGATAAAAGTAGTTTGAATGGAAAGATTTCATGTCCGTGTCGGCGATGTGTTAACAATTCTTATTTAGATCCACAAACCGTTGAAGAACATTTGATATGGAATGGTTTTTCAAGAGGTTATACTAAGTGGGTTTTCATGGAGAATGTATGTTGCCATTATCAAGTAATCAACCCTCCTCGTCTGATATTGGATCTGGTAATATGCAAGATAACCTTGTAGGAGATGATATGACAGGTTTGATCACAGATGCTTTTCGACATGGTGTTCAAAACTTTGGAGGTTCAACTAATATACATGGAATGGGTGGAATATGTGATGGTTCTACATTTATGGAACAAACATTTGTGGAGGAGCAATATGCATGAGTCAGCTCGGTATCATAATTTAATTAAAGATGCAGATGAACAATTATATCCGGGTTGTTTGAAATTTTCTAAGATCTCTTTTCTTATACATTTATTCATATAAAATATATGAATGGATGGTCCGAAAAGAGTTTTACCATGCTTCTCAAATTACTAAAGGATGCATTTCCAGAAGGCACTGGTTTACCATCCTCTTATTATGAAGCAAAGAAAGTTGTCAACAAATTGGATCTTGGATATCAAAAGATCCATAGTTGTCCGAAAGACTGTATGTTATATCATGGTGAAAATGTTGATCGAGAGTCATGCAATGTATGTGGATCATTCACGATGGACAACTCATGAAGAGGATGAGGATGATGTAACGAACAAAACAAAAATCGGTGAAGGTATTGCGTTACTTTCCTCTTATTCCTCGATTGAAAAGGCTATATTCATCATCGAAAACAGCTTCATTAATGAGATGGCATGATGAAGGGCGTACGAAGGATGGAATGTTGAGACATCAGCAGATAGTCTAGCATGGAAAGCATTTGATGCTGGCATTCTGATTTTGCCTCTGATATTCGTAATGTTCGGTTGGGTTTAGCTTCAGATGGCTTCAATCCTTTTCGGACTCTAAATTCTACATATAGCACTTGGCCAGTTGTTCTAATACCATACAATTTACCACCATGGTTGTGCATGAAACAATCCTCACTTATCTTGTCAATGGTTATTCCAGGTGATAAGGGTCAGGAAATGATATTGATATTTTTCTACAACCTTTAATAGAGGAATTGAAACAGTTATGGGAAGGTGTCGATGCAATTGATGCTTCAAATGGTGAAACATTTAAACTACGGCAGCTTTGTTGTGGACTATTAATGATTTTCAGCATATGCCAATTTATCTGGCTGGAGTACAAAGGGAAGGGTTGCATGTCCTTGTTGTGCAGATTCGACACATTCAATTTGGTTAAAACATGGAGGAAAATTTTGTTATATGGACATCGTCGATGGTTAGAACCTAATCATCCGTTTCGTTTCCAGAAAGATTTATTTGATGGTACCATAGAATTGGGATGTGCACCTATTCCACCTTCTGGAACTAATGTTCGTATGCAAATTGATTCCATCGTTACACATATGGTAAATTCTCAAAGTCTTCTAAAAAAGAGGAAGGAATGATCAAGAAGGATTGTCAGAAGAAGTGACAATTGGTAGTATGGATGCACAGTTATTTGAAGATCCAGATAATTTTTTGAAAAAAGAAAATGAGGAAGATGTACAGATAGCATCTACAAATCAGCCTAGCAAACATATTTGGAAGAAAAGAAGTATCTTTTTTGACTTACCTTATTGGGAACATAATCTTATTCGACATAATCTTGATGTCATGCACATAGAAAAGAATGTTTGTGATAATCTGCTTGGAACATTGTTGAATATTGATGGAAAGACCAAAGATAACATGAAGGCACGATTGGATTTAAAAGAATTGGGTATCCGACGGAGCTTCATCCAATAATGCTTGCTAATGATAGAAATTATTTGCCTCCTGCATCTTATACAATGTCTCCTCAAGAAAAAAATAATTTTCTTATAGTATTGAAAAGTATTAAAGTACCTGATGGATATGCATCAAACATTTCAAGGTGTGTGCATCTTAAAGATATAAAAATTTCAATCTCAAAAGTCATGATGGTCACATATTGATGCAAGATATCTTGCCAATAGCTTTAAAATCATCAGTGCCTAAACAAGTTCTTGCAGTTATAATTCGGCTATCATCATTCTTTAAGGCATTATGTTCAAAAGTTATTGATCCTAGAGAGATTGATCAGTTGGAGTCTGATGTTACTATTACACTTTGTCAGATGGAAAAGATTTTTCCTCCTGGATTTTTTACTATTATGGTACATTTACTCATTCACTTAGCTTCGGAAGTCAAGCTTGGCGGACCGGTACATTATAGATGGATGTATCCTATTGAAAGGTACACTATAGTCTAATGTATCCTAATGACCGGTATACTATACTGTTATTAAAAGTAGCATCATTATGCTATGTTTAAAATTTATTTATCTTGTAGGTACCTTGTCCGATTGAAAGATTATGTACGAAACAGAGCGTATCCAGAGGGTTCGATTGCGGAAGGATATATTGCTGAAGAGTGTTTGACATTTTGTTCAAGATATCTTCAAGGTGTAGAGACAATGTTTAATAGACCCAACGGTATAGTGATTTCGTAGATAATGCAGAATTGTATAAGTTTTCAACTGCAGGTAGAGTAATGAAAAAAACTGAAACTATTGTATGGATCATAAATCAACGGCACAAGCACATCGTTATGTGTTACTCCATAGTGAAATGATATCTGACTATCATAGGTTAGTATGATATATTGCATTTCAAGTTTAAATATCATACTTCTTTTTTGTTCTAAATGAACAAAATAATTTAATGCAGCAAATTTTTATTGTCTCAACGACAAGCTAATCATAGCACTCGACCTAATCCAAGGATTGAAGCAGCGATGGTTAGTCAAGTTATTTCCTACATGGCTTTCAAAACAGTTTTGACATATACTTGAAGAATATATGTATTGATTAACATCAAATACCTTGTTAACATTCTTATTATTTTTTAGGTATCATCGATGATGGAGAGAAATTTATTAGCTGAATTAATAGCCCTGGCTCGAGGACCTAACAAAGTTGTCAATAGATATAATGGTTTCATAATCAATGGTTTTAAATTTCATACTAAAGATCGTGAGAAATTTAGAAAAACACATGTTATGGTGGAAGTAGATGGAAAATTTTATTACGGTGCACTAAAAGATATTTATGAGTTGAGTTACTACGGAGTCTTTAAAGTTATATTATTTAGATGTGATTGGGTAGATATCAATTCATCAAGGGGTTTGAAAAAGATGCAAATGGATTTACACTTGTTAAATTTTACAAGGTTGATACATACTGGTGTCTTATTGAAGGATGATCCATTCATTTTTTCTTCTCAAGCTCGTCAAGTATTTTTTGTACAAGATGCAAAAGATAAAGATTAGGCTACTGTTATTAAAACAAAACCTAGGGACTTATATGATATGGAAAAGCAGCTCGAAGATGATGAAGATGATGACACTTATACGCATTCCATGCCATTCGATTTTGTTCCGGTTGATGACGTACATGCTACGGTAACCTTAGTTAGGACAGAATTTAAAGGAAATGATAATGCTTGATTCTTATTGGTACTAAATTTTGCATTGTATTGAATTTTGTAGTAATTATTATGTTAAATTAATATTTATTTTCACTAACCCTCGATCAACATTTTCACCATGATATAACATACAGTCTTTCGGACAACTATGGATCTTTTGATATCCAAGATCCAATTTGTTGACAACTTTCTTTGCTTCATAATAAGAGGATGGTAAACCAGTGCCTCTGGAAATGCATCCTTTAGTAATTTGAGAAGCTTGGTAAAACTCTTTCCGGACCATCCATTCATATATTTTATATGGAATAAATGTATAAGAAAAGAGATCTTAGAAAATTTCAAATAACCCGGATATAATTGTTCATCTGCATCTTTAATTAAATTATGATACCGAGTTGGCTCATGCATCTGCTCCTCCACAAATGTTTGTTCCATAAATGTAGAATCATCACATATTCCACCCATTCCATGTATATTAGTTGAACCTCCAAAGTTTTGAACATCATGCCGAAAAGCATCAGTGATCAAACCTGTCATATCATCTCCTACAAGGTTATCTTGCATATTACCATATCCAATATCAGACGAGGAGGGTTGATTACTTGATAATGGCAACATACATTCTCCATGGAAAACCCACTTAGTATAATCTCTTGAAAAACCCTTCCATACCAAATGTTCTTCAACGGTTTGTGGATCTAAATAAGAATTGTTAACACATCGCCGACACGGACATAAAATCTTTCCATTCAAACTACTTTTATCTATACCAAATTTAATGAAATCATGAACTCCATCTAAATATTCTGTGGTACTTCTCGGTTTATTTATCCAACTTTTATCCATTGTAGGATAAATGATCGATAAACAACCAACTTTTGTCCAATATCCTGCACATATTTCATCATCATAAGTGTTCAACATTAGATCATCATAGGATAAATAATCTAAATAAGAATATAAGTTTCTCATTTGATGAGGCAATAGACTACGAAGAAAATAGAAGTAGAAAGCCACAAGTTCATCGTAAATTTAGTCCTTCAAATAATGACCAAAAAGTTGCACCATGTATAATAAAACTATTTAAAATCAATTTATATGTAGCAAGAGAGGTTAGTGCAGGATTAAATTATTTTAGAAGCAATGACCTCAGTCCACAAATTGTTCAACATCCTTCTCTGTTAAAATGAGATCAGCCTTCTGTTTTATTAGCAAGAATGTCAGGACATTTAGAAATTGCAGGGCTGCACTATGAAGTTGTACAAAGCAAATGCAATCATAGTATTTATCATCTCAAGGAAGAAGGATTTAGTCAAACATTCTCCATTTTATTGTAAACCTACGGACTAGCCATATTAGAATTCAACTAAGTAAATTCTAAAAAACAGGAACTAGTTTATACGTGCAAGCATGCATGTCATGAGTTTCATATTTTGTTGGCTCAAAGACAATCGTTTAGGTATTTCTAGACAAGTTATTGTTTTTGTAACGTAAGCTATGCATTTTATACTAAAAGATCGAAAAATTTATTTTGCAACTCTTTTTTATTTATATATTATTTTACTCTTTTGTTAATATTATTTATACTTTTTCTGCCTTGTAGCCATGGCTGCAATTCTATGGAAGCAGCAAGGTATTGTGTTGTCACAGAGTCCAACAACACACATAATGTGTAAACACCAATGCATTAAATGTCTGATGGATCTACTAAACAAACGAGCTCCTCGTGTCGTGTGCCAGAGACATTCTATGAATGCCTCCTGCAATGTAAGATTGGGTTTTAGCCAGCAATATTTATAATGCCCATTTATGCAAGATGCTGGCAAGATATAGCCCCACAGGAATGTGACCAGCTTGTCGGTGGTTTTTATGCTGGCTTTTATGCTCCACTATTAGCCTTTTTAACCTATGTGTTATATCTGTTTATGATGCTAATATAGTCTATTGCCTTTAGAAAGAAACATAAAAGGGACATAAAAATAAGAAAATCAGCCTTGCAACATCAGACAAATTTGCCGACATCGATTGGAATTTACAGAATACATGCATTGTTCATTACATCTTCAGGGCTCATATGTACTTTTAAGCTGTTCTTTGATCATATTTGCCAACTAACTAGAACCAACCTATATTAAAAAAGATCATGATATCTCTCCTCCTATGCTCATGTCATCTCTCCATTCTTTAGAACTTCTCAGCTGGCCCAGTCTACTGGGCGGTTGTAGCATGGATTCTGAGTCGGTTTTACCTCATGTATGAATACTTCCTGTGCCGTTTGTCTTCAACAGGTGTTCTAATGTATAAATTAGCTTCAATTTTTTTCAAAATCTAACCATTTTTGTAGAAATCCGACCACAATTCAGTGCAGACAGAAACTCTTGATAACTGAGCCCTACTTGTAGCCCATGAATATCATCATGTGGCCCACCCAATAGGAGGATTGTAGCCAAGGAAATGAGGCTAGAGTAGGGTTCGTTGGATATAATTCAATTCTAACTCATGGAAACTATCCCTAGTACCCCTGATAAAAATAAAGGTAGAACCAGCATGCTGAAATTAGTTCAGAAAATAGGGTAATGAGCTTCAATCACAGTTCTTGGTAAAGAGAGCTTCAATAAAGGACCAAATCAAGCAAGCATCAGACCTGATTACATCAAAGGCTAAACAAAATTTACCGTTCATTATTAGCAAAAGAACCCAAGTAAAAGGATAGCTCGGATCAGTGGCGAACAATCTACCGTTCTTTATTAGCAAACAACCACCAACCAGCACACAAAACCAGCAAAAAAATCAGCATCAGCCGAAAGCATTGATGCAGGGTAGGGCTTAAAGGGAGACCCATTCACAGAAATCTAGAAGAAACCTAAGCCATATCAGTTGAAAACCTAATTTCTGGCATGCCCTAAACTTCAATGCCTTCAAAGGTTTTGTTATCCATTAATGGAAAGTAATGGAAGCATCAGCGCTACTACTCTAATCTCCCCATCCTCAAAGACGAGGGTTCGGAGCTATAACCATCACAAAATCTTTTGAAATCGTTGGTCAATCTTCTCTAAGGAAAAAAAAAATCCGAGGCAAAATAAATCAAGGGGGAAAAACAGCGAATGCAAACATATACCTCAATGGCTCCGGGGTTTGAGGAAAGCAATCCTTAAAACCATATTTTCCCATAAAGAAAAATGCAAGCCTACTAATCAAACGCCCCCCAATCCAACCCAAATGCCAAGAAAAACCATCAAGTCCACCCTGAAAATTAAAGAGAGAGCGGAAGGAGTGATACCCAGATCCGGAGGAGACAAGAACGGTAAGGAGAGCCGGAGGAGAGGGACGTCGAGGATGGCGAGGTCGGTAGTAGAGGTTGCCAGGAGCACCACCGATGGGGACAAGAACAGTGAGGAGATCGACGGAGCTAGGGCACAGTGAAGAGCGATGAAGCAAGGGCACGATGAGGGAGATCGGCGGAGCTAGATGATCGGGGGAGGGAAAAAAATCGGAAGCTAGGGCAGAGGAGGGCGGAGCGCAGCATGGGAGACAGAAAATGGAAGCTAGGTCGAAGGAGCCAGGTGTGGGGGGGGGGGGGGAGGGGGGGCTTTTAATAAAAGTAGTGCGGTAAAAATTATTTGTTTTATGGGAACTTTTGGGCTTAATTTTTTATATTTTATTAGTAAGTAGATCATCCCAATCGTCTATCTTGGAAGATATGTTGTTTGGACGATCAGGATTAGTTGGCTTAGCTGTTCTATTTTTTTAATCTTTTTCGATGATTTGTTGGGGGTCGGGGTTGATTTGTGAGATCCGGTTGGCTTGGGTCGCGAGCTTTGACGTCGGGGTTCAATTGGAATCAAAGATGGCTGCAAATGAGGGCTCCCTCTTGGTAGTCTTACTGGCGACAGGCACAGCTCCTCCCTACAATAGAGTTGTGTTGTGGTCGGAATTACTGTTGTGGTGGAAAATGATGTAAGCTCGCTGTGGTCAATTACTTACGTCAAGCTTATTTATCGATGGTTAATCCAACTGTCCCTTGAATGAGCTTGCGTCGGAATCACTTAGTTGCGGTCAAGGTCAAATCTAATTCAACAAAGATCTGGATTAAGCGTGGCTGCAGCTTTGCCACGGACTTTTTAATCTGGTCCTTCTCTTCTTTTGCAAATTACATGTTACTGTAAATTTTCAGAGTTTCTGAAAATTGAATGAATTTGATTCTCCATCAGTGTGTAATTTCTAGTCGATCGATGGGGAATAAAAAAGAAAGTTACAGTCAGTCTTTCCAATTTGTGGCGTAGATAAAATCATCAACCACGTACAGTCCCTCCAGCGGCAGGTTAAGGTACGTCTTTACGTCTTACTCCCTGGAATTTACCAAATGGGCGGCCCACACAAGCATCACTGAATTTACCAAAAATCCCTGCCGGTCCTGGGTGCTGTTATGAATTATTGACATATGCCGATGCTATTTAAAAGCATCGGTAGGTTGCGGAATATCCCGATGCTTCAACCTAGTGTCGAAAAAAAAGAGTTGGGATTCCTGTATTTTATGTAATGCGAGGGACTCTGGAGACTTTCTTCAGGACAAAGAAGAACCGAGGCTGCAAAAGGACAAGGAAAAGTTCCCTCCTACCGAAATCTTAGCCACGACTCATATTTTGAAACGGCAGGAGCACAAAGCTAGAAGCAACCTAAGTCGATCTGAGTCCTTTATTAATCAAGTCTAAACAACCAGCGATCTAGTTAAGAAGGAGCCTTACTCCTAAGAGAAGACTAGAGCAAACCTATATCAGATCTAAATGGAGCCTAAATGCATAAAGCATTGCTTTAAAACCTGGTGCATCTAAATGAAGCATTATTTCAAAATTAAGTGCATGTAAGCTAGGGATGATAATTTTTTTCGTTTGGCCATTTACCTAACAGTACCATTTTTAACGGATCGAAGAATCATCGGTCTAAACGGCTTAATGGAAAACAAAAATTTTTTGTTAACGGCTAAACGGATAAATGGCCTGGGGACGGTATTCTTTACCCATCCCCGTTCCCATTAACTTTAATATAATATATTTAAATTTTAAATATATATATTAATATATTAAAAATTAAAAATTAAAATAAATAAAATATATTTAATCCTAATTTTTTCTCTTTCTTCTTTCACGTAGTCATCTCTTGCTCTTCCTTCTTTCACTACAGCCAATCTGAAGTTCTGAACTAAACGAGAACCTAGCTCCATCAATCCATCATCTATCTTCACCAATCGCTACCCATCGATGCCCTTCAACACCTTTTTCTTCTTCTAGTATGCTCATCTCTTTTCTTTATTTTTAAAGAAAGACATCTCTTTATTTTTTGCTTTGAAATTTGAATATATTCTTTTTTTTACGGTTGTTGCGTTCGAAATCTTTATTTTTTATATTTTTTCCTTATTAGTTGTTTTCTTTCTCACTTTTCGTTCTCTTTTTCCTTATCCCTGAAGTCGAAGAATCTCTTATATGTATCAATATCATCATTTTGTTGTTCTCAATTAGTCTTCATTTTATCTAAATTTTTTTAATTTTTAATAAATTATAAATTTAATAAAATAATTTTATTTTTTTATGTAAACGGGCAAACGGGTACCCAGTGGATACTCATTTATCCGATCAGGTATCTCTGTCCCCACCCCGTTAACTATAATGGCTTAACGGGGCGATGAACGAAGATATTTTTTCTAACAGGGATGAGAACCGGTATAGACCGCCCCGAGCCATCCCCTGATCGTTGCCATCCTAATGTAAGACCAAGCTCTTTTAAGCTATATCGCTTTAAATTACAAATAAATTAGACTTAATTGAGTAAAAAATTACAAAAAAATTATATAATTAAAATTTTTGAATGATTTCATATTCATGATATTTGGTATTGAGTTAGCTTTCTAATATATTTTAAATCACTCAAGTCAAAGTTCAATTAATGATCATCTATCGGTATTGATGAAGTTTAATTAAATTACAAATATACCATTTGCTATCACCAAGAGAGCCCCCTCGACCATCAGCGAGGTTCGATCGCCTCCTTCGGCTGACTAGGGATCTTTCGATGAGCTTCTCTCGATTGAAACCTGCAAGAAGTCCCTAGACCGGAGATTATGGCAAGGACACTTCGATGATCAAATTAGTGCTCTGAGCAATAACCGTAAGCTTAAAAAAAAGCTTGAATGCTTGAGAGAGGTTCTCTGTGTAAGCATGTATGTATCCTCTTACCTGGTCGAATGTCTATCTTACCCATTTATGGGAGTTTCAGAGCTCACGACATAATTGAGTGCCAAAGCATGCATCATGAGGCCAGGGTGGTCGTAACTATTGGCAGGATTTGCTGAACTAGGGTGGCCATAATTATTGGTAGGATTTGTCTAGCTAGGGTGTGTTGGGAATTTTGTATATTTTATATGAATGAAATTCATATATCATGGAGCGAAAGATAAAATAAATATGAATTTAATTCCCAAAGCCCAAGATCCTTAGGGAACAGATTCAGTTAACAAGAAATAATACATAATTAAATAATAGATCATACATGTGTTCTTTATTGTAGATGAAGACTGATGAAGCTGATAAATGATTTATCGCTAGCCGTTCATGCGTCCGAGCTCTAATGGTGATCCACATGAAGACCTTTGGATGATGTCCTCCTAGGATTGGAGATGACCTTCCAACGAGGGGTGCTAGCGCTTCTTTTTTCTTGAATTAATTTTTCAAATCAAGAGAGAGAATAATTTTTTGATCAAATTAAATCTTGATCAATCAAGAGAGAAAAGATTTCTTAATCAAGATCAAATCTTGATCTATCAAAGAAAATAATTTTTTCATCAAGATCAAATCTTGATCGATCAAGAAAGGAAATAATAACTTTCTTCAACCCGCCCAAGAGAGTATAAGCGAATGAGAGACAAGCTTTCAACCATTCAAGAGAGAAAGGAGCTTTCTAGAGAGAGAAAGGATATTTTAAAGAGAGAGTAGGGTCTAGGCATCCAAGAGAGAGAGAAAGGAGGAGTTAGGCATATCTTTTCAAGGGAGCATCTCTCTCCTTTTATACATGAAGAGAAGGTTGTGTGGTTCCATAAAAAGAGAAATTTTGTTTCAATCACCTAACTATTCAACCATATCAAGTTGATAACAAATTATCCTAACAAATTTAGGATATTTGTTATCATGATAATGTTAGGATTACAACCATCAAACCGCATCCCTAAAAATAAAAATTGGTTATTTCATGAAACCAATGTCCTAACCGTGGATTTGGCTTCATGATGATGCTCAAATTATGGGTGTTCCCTCCTCCATGACGTGGAGATAGGTCATGTCTATCACATGGGCATGAATCCATCCTTCACATGGTACGATCTCAGCCCTCAGTTCAATTGGGTTTTCATGAATCAAATCATGCTATCATATGGATCTAATTAAATGTTACATTATTAATTTCAATTAATCTAAGCCATCCATCACATGGATCAAGCCTAATTGGGTATCCAATTAATGGATTTTATATATACATCACATGTACAAAAGGTCTCTCCCTTGTACATAAAATTCTTTTTTATGATGAATCATATTCATCAATTTCATATTCTCTCATTAAAATTGAGTCAAACCCAATCCTAATTAATTGGTCATCTAATTTAATTAAGTCAAACTTAATTCCCATTTTAACTTCATCCAAAATCTTTTTAATATGTGTGACCCATTAGGTCCCTTGACACGTTGGCAATAATCATGTCCCTAATATTGACCCTAAGGATGACTTGGTCAACACTTTATCCAAGTCAATTCTTTTATCAAATTATTCCCTTGATCAAATCAAGGAATTCATGATTATAAATCATGAGCAGCCTCTAGCAAAGCAACATGACTACCTAAGTGTTAAGGGTTTTGTTGATATGGTCATCAACACCTATCCATGAACGGTTATCGTACGATTCAATCCCTTCATCACATATCCCAGATCAATTGTGGGATGGAATATGTCAACCCTGCAATTGATCTTTGTTTACTTGATCTTAAGAAAAATTGACTCACATGAATTAGAACTTCAAAACCATTTTGAATTCCAACTCAACCTTGCAAGGATTTAATAATCAATTTAATCCATCAAGTGGTCGTGGGATATAACCCTTTCTATCAAGGGAGACAAATCCTATCTTGATCAAACATCACCTTCATGTGCTTCATGTCATATCCAACCAACACCATATTTGCTACCCATGGCTAGAGCGACGTTTGTATGTCGTCAAAGCATGACATTCCACACATGAGGTGCAATGGAGATCTCAAGTCAAAGGATTATTCGCACCATCGTCATCAGAGATCAACCATCGACACTATATAGAATATCCATATGGAATCTCTGTGTGGGTCATCCAATGCATCATTATAATAACGAGCATCCACACATATCCAAGTATCTTCATACTTCATCTTGCGAGATCAACTGCTCACCCCAAGGGTGAAGATATGCTTGTATGCTAGTTTCAACGGCGTTCGATAATACTCAGTCCTGTCTACGCATCAACTAGAAAATTTAAAGAATTGAACCATAATGTGCAATTTTAGATCTCATAATTTGTAATCTCTATTACAAATTTCATATGCACAGTTCATATTCTTTTGAACTTTATCTCACAGGTAAAATATATCTATAATATATATATATATATATAGAGTTATACCTAGATAGATAAAGAAATTAATAAATTTGATTTGCATTCATAATAAAATATACAAACTAGCATCTAATCCGATTGAATTTAGGGCACACACTAACAATCTTCCTCTTGCATTAGAGCCAATCACCCATGTATCTAATACCAAATGACTCAGCATGACCATCATGCTTCTGCTGCGATAGGAATTTAGTGAATGGATCGATAATATTATCATCTATAGGGACTCGTTCTATTTTTATATTATTTCGTTCAATGATTTCTTTAATTACATGATATCTCCTGAGTACATATTTGGCCCTATAATGAGACCTTGGCTCCTTGGCTTGCGCAATATCTCCATTGTTATCACAATACAAGAGTATTGGATTAACAATGCTTGGAACCACTCCAAGTTCAGTGATGAACTTTGTGATCCAAACCACTTCTTTAGCTGCATCTGATGCTACAATGTACTCAGCTTAGTTGTAGAGTCGGCAATCATCTCCTGCTTAAAATATTTCTAGCTGACTGCACTACTATTGAGTATAAACACATAGCCTGATTGTGATTTATAATCATCTCTATCAGATTGAAAGCTAAAATCTGTGTAACCTCAACTATGAGTTTGGATCCTCCATAAACTAAGAACATATACTTAGTGCTTCGCAAGTACTTAAGGATATTCTTGTCATCCAATGTTTCTCTCTAGGGTTTGCTGATATCTACTCGTGATAGTCAAGGCATAAGAAACATCAGGCCTCATACATAGCATCACATACATGATGGAACCGATCGCTAATGCGTATGGTATCCTATCCATGTGCTCTCTCTTCTCTTGGGTCTTAGGACTCATGTTCTTGGAGAGATGTACCCCATGCAACATTGGTAGGAATCCCTTCTTAGATTCCTTCATGCTAAACTACTTTAGCATCTTATCTATGTACATTGATTGGGTCAATCCAAGCAACCTCCTAGATCTATCTCTATAGATCTTTATACCTAGTATATAGGCTGCTTCTCCTAAAATCCTTCATGAAGAATTTACCTGACAACCAGTCCTTCACTTCTTTAAGCAAGGATACATTATTTCCTATTAATAATATGTCATCCACATATAATATAATAAAACAATATTCCCACTAAACTTCTTGTACACATGGATCATTCTCATTTTTGATGAAATCAAACTCTTTGATTGTCACATCAAATCGGATGTTCCAACTTCTAGAGGCTTGCTTAAGTCCATAAATAGACCTTTGTAACTTGCACATTTTCTTAGGATGTATGGATTCAAAACCCTCTGGTTGTGTCATATACACATCCTCTAAATTTTTATTTAGGAAGGCAGTCTTGACATCTATCTGCCAGATCTCATAGTCAAAATATGCTACTATTGCAAGCAAAATCCTTATGGTCTTATGCATGGCTATAGATGAAAAGGTTTCATCAAAGTCAACACCTTTTCTTTGCTTGTAACCTTTTGCAACTAGCCTTGCCTTATAGGTAATCACATTATCATCCATATCGATCTTCTTCTTGAAAACTCATTTGCATCCAATGGGTTTTACCCCTTTAGGTGATCAACCAAGGTCCATACTTGGTTGTCATACATGGAGTCCACTTCAGATTTCATGGCCTCAAGTCATCTCTCAGAGTCAATGTTAGATATTTCCTCTTCGTAGTTAGTAGGTTTATCATCCTCTATGAGAAATCCATATTTCTTAGGGATGTGAATCATCCTACAAGATCTACGTAGATGGTGTGTACTTGGAGCTACATGTTGCTTTACCTCTCCTGATAGAGTCTCATACAACGGTTGCCTAAATGTGGTTGAGTCTCCAGCTCAACTCCCACTGCATTCGGTATGTGCTCCATTTCATCTAATCGATCTTTATCAATTTATGGTTCTTGATCTTCACTAAGTTTAATATTACTCTCACTACCCTTTGAAAGAATCTCATTCTCTAGAAATAAAGCATTTTCGAGACAAACACCTTTTGCTCGAGAGGATGGTAGAAGTAATATCCTTTTGTTTGTTTTGGATACCCACAAAATTGCATTTATCAAATCTAGCTTCAAGTTTGTCAGATTCATTTCGCTTCACATAAGCATAACAGCCCCAAACCCTTAAATGATTAAGGGATAGTTTCTTTCTACACCATATCTCATAGGGAGTGGAGTTGACCGATTTAGATGGAACTCGGTTTAGGATATATTTGACAGTATCTAGTGCATAATTCCAAAACATTTTTGGAAGATCTGCAAAGCTCATCATCAAATGTATCATGTCTAATAGTGTACGATTTCTCCTTTCTAACATACCATTGTGCTGTGGTGTACCAAGAGAAGTCCATTGAGGGAGAATCCATTCTCCTTCAAATAATCTATGAACTTATGGCTCAAGAATTCACCACATCGATCTGATCGAAGTATTTTAATACTTTTGCCAGTTTATTTTTCTACTTCACATCTGAATTCTTTGAACTTTTCAAAGGCTTCATATTTATACTTCATCAGATACATATAACCATATCTACTATGGTCATCTATATATGTGATAAAATAAGAAAAACCTCCTATGGCTTGAATGTTGATGGGTCCATATACATCCGAATGTACTAAACCCAAATATTCAGTTGCTCGCTCGCCTTTTCCAGTAAAAGGTGACTTGGTCATCTTGCCAAGTAAACATGACTCGTATTCCTTAAATGATTCCCAATCGAATGAGTCCAAGTATCCATCCTTATGTAACTTGGTTAAACGCTTTTCATTTATATAGCCCAGGCGATAATGCCACAGGTATGAGTCCCTAAAATTATTTAATTTTAATCTTTTTGATTCAATATTGAGAATAGGGGCTTGAAGATTAAGAACATAAATTCCGTTGAATAATTTAGCATAACCAAAGAACATTTCATTTCAAAAAAATAGAAATACCTTTATTTCTAATTTTAAATGAATACCCATCCATTACTAAACATGAAATGGATCAGATAAATTCTTTGTTATGTTTGGAATATAGTAACAATTACTAAGTTCAATTACAAGCCCCATAAAAAAGATAAAGAACAAATTCTTTCGACTAATGCAGCAACTTTTGCTCTATTTCCCATGTAGGATCACTTATCTTTCCCTAATCTTCTACTATTTCTTATCGTCTTCATATTAATACAAATATGAGACCCATAATTAGTATCCAATACCCAAGTGGAATAAGAAGTAATAGAAGAAAACATCTCAATTATGTACGCACCTAATATAGAAGTATCCATATGCTTCTTATTCTTACTTTTAGACTGACCCGATAAGCCTTGTAGTTACGCTTCTAGTGCCCATCTTGCCATAGAAGTGATATTTTTCCTTGGCTATATTCCTTAACCAATTAGAAAAATTAGGTCCGGTCATATTGTTGGACTATAGGTTACCTCTAAGGTTAATGTTCACACTCATGGTGTCTCTTACAACTGCGTTGAAAATAGAACAAGTCAATTATTTTGAATGCAAATCATTAATTTAATATAATAATTTTAAATTTTTAATTAAATCAATTACTCTTACTATTTTATCAAGCTTAAAAGCCCTCTCTATTAATCTCAAAAATTATCAAATAATTTCTTAGTGGGATAGGACCCTCAAATTGACTTACCTTGACCTTGGCTTTAGCACAACAAATCTTAGTAAGCCAATTTAGGTAGATATTCATCAATTACATCAAATGTGACTCCTACATTATTTAGAAAACATTGCCTTATCATTCACATCCATACGTAATCACCCTAAACTTTGCCTTCAGATTAGATTGACCCTCACTTTGGCCAATTATACCAGATAATCTAGTTAAGTCAACCCATTATTCTCCAATTAACTCCTCATAGGTATACTCGACCTTGGCTTTGGCACAACAAATCTTATGACCTAATGATTTTATATCATGTGAATAATGGAAGGCATAAGGACTTAATATTCATGGAGGGATTTTATGCATTTAGGTCTTATCATGCATGTACAACATTTGTATCATGCTTGGTTACATATTGTATATGTGAATTTTAGATTAATTTTAATTAATCTAAATTTCATAAGATCCAATCTTATGATTGGGATTCCTAATCAAATTAGGATCTCTAATCACTATCTATTTAGGAACCCTAATCATGTGACCAAATCAATTGCTACTATCCTGATTAACCTTATTGATCTAATTAATTAAGAGCTTTCCTTAATAATGGCCAGATCAGCTGATCAATAGAGTCCTATTTAGCATACCCTTCGATTCCATTGAATGAATTTTCTCATATAGCAAATGAAGCAATTAAAAACCATGATTGCACTTTTCTTAGACACCAATATAGTTAAGCCCAATTGATTAGACCAATTTGGGATCATAGGATTAAACAATGATATGGTTAAGTCTAATTTTTTATAAACATTATCATTTTTACATATTATGATAAGTTGAGATAGTGATCATTAGGAATTTATGATAAGTGTCAAATATTTTATAACAATTTATTTTTAATATTTATCTTACCATTATCTGTTATGATAAATTAGTTTTTCATCACATGAAAATCCTAATTGGTCTCTGTCATAACATTCCTAACAATTGTGATTATGGTAACATGTCCAAAATTAAATTTAAATTTTTAATCTTGATTATCATATTATCATGATATAATTATTTCAGATTTTAATCATGTCATTTATCATGTCAAAATTAAATTCTAAACATGATATCTTAAATTTCAGACTTTATGATTATGTCATACATAAATCATAATTTTTAATTTTAACATGATTAAATCTAAATAATTTATGTTTATTATTATATAATAAACTTTTTAAATATTTAATCTAAAATAATATAATTATTTTAAATTATAATCATGTTATTTATCATGTTAAAATTAAATTCTAAATATGATAGCTTAAATTTCAGACTTTATGATTATGTCACACATAAATTATGATAATTAAAATTCAGCTTTTATGATTATGTCATACATAAATCATAATTTTTAATTTTTAACATGATTAAATCTAAATAATTCATATTTATTATCATATAATAAACTTTTTAAATTTTTAATCTTCATTATATAGCAAGATTCATATTTACATCGTATGTAAAATTTAGATCTATGCATAAAATTAGAACTCATGTAATCTAACAAATTAATTGAATTGGAAGCATGAGGTGGCTCTTATACCACTTGTTGAGAATTTTGTATATTTTATATGAATCAAATTCATATATCATGTAGCGAAAGATAAAATAAATACGAATTTAATTCTCAAAGCCCAAGATCATCAAGGAATCGATTCACTTAACAAGAAATAATACATGATTAAATAATAGATTATACTTGTGTTCTTTATTGGGGATAAAGATTGATGAAGCTGGTAAATGATTTAGCACTAGTCGTCCATGCGTTCGGCCTCTAATGATAATCCATGTGGAGATCTTTGGATAATGTCCTTCCAGGATTTGATGATGACCTTCTAATGAGGGGTGCTAGCATCTTTTTTCTTCTTCATTTGATTTTTCAAATCAAAAGAGAGAATAATTTCTTGATCAAGATCAAATCTTGATCAATCAAGAGAGAAAAGATTTCTTAATCAAGATCAAATCTTGCTCTATCAAAGAAAATAGTTTTTGATCAAAATCAAATCTTGATCGATCAAGAAAGGAAAGAATAACTTTCTTCAACCCATCCAAGAGAATATGAGCAAATGAGAAAAAAGATTTGAACCATTCAAGAGAGAGAGAGGGACATTTTAGAGAGAGAAAGTGTTAGAAAAGCTTTTGTAGGCAATAGAAATGCATTTTAAAATTTTATAAAATAAATATGCAATGGAAGCAATAAGATATTGGATCTAATCCAATATCAGCCTACAAGGATCAATATATAAAAATATATATATAAAAGTATAAAGAAAAAGTACATAGATCAAATCTATATAAAAACAAATAACATAGAACATATCTATCTTTGTGGCCTAGTGCCTTATATCTTATCTAAGTAACCAGTAAATATTGAATCTTTTACCTTTGGATGCTTAACAACTCTCGCAATAGTAAAAGGCGATGATAGGTAGTACTTCTGCAAGCCACACAAAGGTGTATGCCTCTACAAGTGATCCACATCGGGGCTCTGGTCCTGACCAGGCTCTCCTCTTCTAGGCTTTGATAGATTTTTTCTTTTTAACACCAAGGTACTCTTGGAATTATAAAAAGGATGTATATTTTTAGGAAACATTTTACCCCAGAATCCTTTCATCCTAAAAACTTTTCATCTACTTTCCTTCTTGAAAGATAAAGAAGAACCCTTCATCTTCATTTTCAGTTAAAAACTGAAAAGGAGTTAAGGAAGAAACTCTCCATCTCCTTTTTTAGTTAAAAACCAAAAAGGTTAGAAGTTAAGGAATGAGGGATAATTAGGGAGAGGTCATTAACATCTATTTTAAATTAAGACTTAAAATTTTGAATTCAAAATTCAATCTTCAAACTTGAAATTCAAATTCATAATTCAAATTTAAACGGGTAAGGATGTTAACATTAGGCTTACTTAAATTTGAGTCCAAACCAAATCCTATTTGATTTGACCAAGATGTTCATTGCTCAATCAAATTAAGCTAATCAGCAATCGTATTGCCAATTTATTCCTTCAATTAATTTACTAACATTAGTTTCTCAATGATCCAGTCAGGTAGAATCCCTATGGTGTGTGACCTCATAGGTTCGAACACTAAGCCGGTAGCATTGGAACACTTCCAATACTAATTGAAGTCGCCATCTAGCAATGACACCCAACGTCCGGATAGGCCGAAGGTTGCAGAGCAACAATCAAGAACCTCTAGCATATGGTTACCATATAATTCATCCCTTTGATCCTCAATGCTCAAGATGAGTTAGGTTTTAACTGCCAACCTTAATCAGTTCATCCATAAAGTGTCTCAATCTTCATAAGTCCTATGACTCCTCACAGGACTACTCTGCCAAGGTTTTGCTAAATTGAAATACAGTGAGACATTTATTCCAAACTATTTGGAGGGGTCAATCCCATCTTGATCTACTCACTGCTCCACAAGTACTTTACTGTATCCATAACCTTCTGTCACTGGATTAAAAATCTAGGTAATCTGGCACCAAAGTACAGTAGGTTGCTTGCAAGCTACCATGGTGATCTCAAGTCAGAGGGACACTTATATCCATATTCCTTTGCAAACACTTTTTGATAGAAGAGTATTCCACAGATTGGTCACGTTCAGTGAAATGTCATACACCTCATCTGCATGTCATACCAGTGTCACCACACTCCTTGGTAAAGAGGACAACCAACCCATATGACATACAATAATCTTTACTTGATACATTGTTGTCATATAACTATATATCATTTGGTTGCGACTATTTTAAGAACCACTAAATAAACCCTCTCTTTATTGAATAGATTATGGTTCTAAGGACTTCATGACAAAAAAAAATATTTCAGAAAGATGCGATGTGATGAACTGCCAAATAAATATTTTATTAATTAATAATTTATATATTTATAACTTGCACAATCATCTACATGTTAGTTGATTGGTTTTAGAACATAATTTCTAATAAAAAGGATGTTTTAGAGAGAGAAAGTAGGGTCTAGGCATCCAAGAGAGAGAGAAAGGAGGAGTTAGGTGTATCTTTTCAAGGGGGCATCTCTCTCCTTTTATACATGAAGAGAAGGTTGTGTGGTTCCATAAAAAGAGAAATTTTGTTTCAACCATCTAACTATTCAACCATATCAAGTTGATAATAAATTATTCTAACAAATTTAGAATATTTGTTATCATGATAATGTTAGGATTACAACCATCAAACCGCATCCCTAAAAATAAAAAATTGGTTATTCCATAAAACCAATGTTCCAACCTTGGATTTGGCTTCATGATGATGCTTAAATTATGGGTGTTCCCTTCTCCATGACGTTAAGATGGGTCATATCCATCACATGGGCATGGATCCATCCTTCACGTGGCACGATCTTATCCCTCAGTTCAATTGGATTTTTATGAATCAAATCATGCCATCATATGGACCAATTAAATGCCCTATTATTAATTTCAATTAATCTAAGCCATCCATGACATGGATCAAGCCTAATTGGGTATCCAATTAATGGATTTCATATATACATCATATGTACAAAAGGTCTCTCCCTTATATATAAAATTCTTTCCTCTATGATGAATCTTATTCATCAATTTCATGTTCTCTCATTAAGATTGAGTCAAACCCAATCCTAATTAATTGGTCATCTAATTTGAATTAAGTCCAACTTAATTCCTATTTTAACTTCATCCAAAATCTCTTAATGCGTGTGACCCATTAGGTCCTTGATACGTTAGCAATAATCATGTCTCTAATATTGACCCTAAGGATGACTTGGTCAATACTTTGTCCGAGTCAATTCTTTGATCAAATCAACCACTTGATCAAATCAAAAAATTCATGATTATAGATCATAAGCGACCTCTATCAAGGCATCATGACCATCGAAGTATTAAGGGTTTTGTTAACATGGTCATCAACACTTGTCCATGAATGGTTACGTACGATTCAATCCCTTCATCACATATCCTAGATCAATCAGTGGTATAGAATATGTCAACCCTGCAATTGATCTTTGTTTACTTGATCTCAAAAAAAATTTACTCACATGAATTAGAACTTCGAAACCATTTCAAATTCCAACTCAACATTGCAAGGATTTAACAGTCAATTTAATCCATCAAGTGGCATAGGATATAACCCTTTCTATTAAGGAAGATGAATCCTATCTTAATCAAACACCACCTTCATATGCTTCATGTCATATCCAACCAATACCATATTTGTTACCCATGACTATAGCAACATTTGTATGTCATCAAAGCATGGCATTCCACACATGAGGTGCAATAAAGATCTCAAGTCAAATGATCACTCATACCACCATCATCAGATATCAACTATCGACACTATATAGAATATCCATATGGAATCTTGTGTGGGTCATCTAATGCATTGTTACAATAACGAGCATCCACACACCTATCCAAATATCTCCATACTTCAGCTTGTGAGATCAGCTGCTCACCCCAAGGGTGAATATATGTAATGTATGCTAGTCTCAATGGTGTTCGACAGTGCCCAGTCTTGTCTATGCATCAACTAAAAAATTTAAAGAATTGATCCATAATGTGCAATTTTTGATCTCACAATTTATAATCTTTATTACAAATTTCAATGCATAGTTCACATTCTTTTGGACTTTATCTCACAGGTAAATATATCTAATATATATATAAGAATTATACCTGGATAGATAAGAAACCAATAAATTTAATTGCATTCACAATAAAATATGTACAAACTAGCATATAATCCGATTGGAATAGGGAACACACTAACAGGGTGACTGTAACTATTTGTAGGATTTGCTCCCCACATCCAGTAACAGAGTTGGCGGGAATATTTTTGTTATGATTCGGGATTATTGTAGGATCCTGTAAACCATCATGAGTGGCAGGGACTATGTACGTGGGTCACATAGGAAATCCTATCCAGATGGCCGATTGGAGGTCCTACCCAGATGGCCAATTGGAGGTCTTATTCAGGTGGCTGATTGGTGGTCCTGTAGAGATATGATCATCACCATTAAAGGGGGTGTTGCTCCATCATCCCTATCAGATGCCTCTCACTCCTAAGCTTGTGCGGCTATATGTCTCGCATCCGCCAAGCGAAAGGAGTGTAGAGCCTCAATGCCTTAAGATCCGGGTACCATTAATTGTAGGGTCTAGCGCATGTGGAGGTCGTGTCTTTGGGAAGGTATGATCTTTCCATACTAAGGAGAGATAGTAGGGCATGGTACTATTGGCAGATATCAAGTCAACACGTAGAATCAAGGCAGCACTTCTCAAACGGCGAGGAGTGTGTGTCATCATTGGCCCGCTATAAATTATGCTTTCCCATGTACAGCTGAAATGCCACTTTTTTGAGTGGTGAAGGATCGCTCGTCGGTTGAGATGCTAGCTCCTAATCACGATTGTCCATGTGGTTGTGCCATTAGATAGGGTGTTTTCCTTGTTTTGAAAATCTGTATAAAAGGTCTCCTATCTTCTCCACTGAGCTTTTTATGCTTATATATAGTACTCTCAGAGAAAGAAAAAGACAAAGTTCCTTCTTCTTCCATTCTTTAAGTCTTCCGTGTGTCCTTGTTCTGCAGGTTGGTCTTCTTGGCCCTTTCTATCTTTCTTCAAATTGCCTTTTTAGATGAAGGCGGACCTCATTCCACCTGAGATTCCGGCAGAGATGCATGCTTAACAGCATCCAATTCCAAGCGCATCTCCAAAATTTTTCGTTCAAAAACCTTGGCCTGTGTTGATGGGGGAGCCGAAAAAGGAGATTGACGTCTTGGCATCAAACCATGATGAGAGGAAGTCAAGGACAAGGAGCGAGCACTGCGAGGCCAGGGGAGGCCCCTGGCTTCATATTTCAGTGGAATTGGTTTTGTTTCCCCCACTTCATGGCCAAGTTATCAAGGGGGACTCGTGGTTTCAAACTGATTAGTTGGAGGACCCATTGGTTGGACCGACACAGCTACTCCAACGGGATGTTGCTGAGTGTCCACAGGAGGATGAGGATTGGGTTCAGTCGGGGGACAGTCTCCTTGGAACTCTTGCACCAATTGCGTCAAAGCTTGGACTTGTTGAGTCAATATGCTGAATTTGTCCTATATAATGGGTGTCATGAGTGGCAATGGAGCAGCGGGCTAGGATGGTTGTGAGGATGTCGTATTCTATGAGAGACCAGGCCTTTGAAAGGTGGCTTGGTTAGGGTCATCTACGATTGCCCTTCTGCGGTTCGCCATTCAAGATGGCGTCCTTCTCTTTTGAACCTTTTCTTTAGAATTTTAAGTTTTTAGAGACTTGAAGGCCATTTCTCTAGCGTTAATCTATTGCTGCAGATTTTTGTTCTCCAACTTGGGATGAGATGGCAGTGCATGTGGGGGTTCGAATGGCATCCTTTCATCCTCGTGGACCTGCAAAACAACATCCTCATGCAGGGAATAAGATGGGTAGTCCCTATGGAAGACCTTCTGATCCCCAAGTCAGTAAAATTCCTTAACCATAGAAAATGTAGAGAAGGTTTTTAGAGGAGGGAATTTAGAGGGGAGTTTTTGAGTGTAATGGCATTAATGAGAGATTTTTTTTGTATGTACCTGAGGGGTCCTGGGACCTGATGTTTTAAGGCAACAGAGAAGATACGTTATTACCTAATTTTTAGGGAGCAGTTGTAGAATTTTGATTAGGATAAGGCCGATTTTGAGGTATACCTTATCAGGGAATTTTCAATCCTATTAATCACGAAGGAGGTTATATTTGGCTCTCATTTCTATGTAAGATAGCTTATTTCGAGATTACCACAATTTTGGTGATTTGGTGTCGAGATGTTCGGCACAGGTGAAGCTCGGCAAATGGGATAGTGGTCGGGAGACTTCCAACCATTGAGATTCGATAACCCTGGTTTGGGGATGAGACGTGGCAAAGGAAGCCGTAGGTCAGTCGGTCGAGGTTTGGCCTGACGAAACTCGGACGGAGATGCTGACGGAGTAGCTCGGCGAAGCATTATTCGGCTTGTAAGGGTCGGTCGGTCATAACCCAAAGATAGGCGCCACTGTCTATCCACATCAGCCGATTTATGCGAAAACATTTTACTCTGCATCAGTCCTGTATATGCAATTTTAACATTTGGTATTAAAGCATAAAGGGCCTCTATCTTGCTTGGCCTCTATCTTGCTTATTTAATTTAAATTTTTTTTTTTGGTGTTTCACTGATTTCAAACTCCTACGTTTGAGCCTATTTTTGGGGTTTTGAATCCATAAACCTATTTGTATTGAAATCCTTATAAATGGAGGACTAGAATCACCGAAAATGGAGCTCGCAATCACAGAAAATGGCCGAGTCTAGCAGCAGGTCCGTAAATGGATCGGGTCCGTAAACGACATGTCGTTTCGTGCTGAGAGACGTCAGCCGTTCTGCCAAAACAACTTGTCGTTTTTTTTCTGAGCTCAATGAAATGCACCGTTTCATTAATTACATTTTGGGCTTTGGTTTCTGATCCATAAAAAAATAAAAAAATAGTAAAAGGCATTTGGAATATTTTTTAAAACACCCTTTTGGGTTTTCTCTTTGGGCTTTGGATATAGGAAACATTATTGTGCATTGCCTTTGATGCACAAAGGCACATCGAGCGCAGCTATTAGTGGCGCTCGATGTAAGTGCATACCCATTGGGCCATGGCGTTCCTCGCACGTGCATCCGCATGGGCGTACGATCAATAGGCATGCTCAGTGTGTGCCTTCGTGCACCGCCTTCATGCACAATGCTTTTCCTTGAATATAAACATTTCGAACCAAATTTAGATTTGTTTATGTTATAAAAATATAAATAAATAACTCATTTTATTTTTAGCCTAGTATTTAATTATTTTAAGTGCCATTTAATTTATGCTTAATATTTGGATTATTTTTAGGCATTATTTAATTTGGCACATTATGTTTAATTTTAAGCAGAATTTAATTAATTAATTAATCACATTTTTGTCAAGTTGATTAATTTAATTTTTAAATTCCCATTATGCCAATTTTAAAATGTCACGTGATCTGCATAATTCTAGTTTAATTAAAGTTTAGCCGCAGCACCTTTAATTATTCTAAAATTATACATTAGGTATTAAAATTAAATTTAGGATCATATAAATAATATGACATCAAAATTGTATTTAATTATATTTAATATGATAATCATTATCCTATAGGATTGTTATCATATTTTTATATAATTAATTAGGATGGAATAGTGAATATTTTTTTTCTTAATGGTGAATTAAGGTAAGAGAATAATTTACTAGTTTCATCATTTTTATGTATAAGCCTAATTAAATAAAACTTGGTCCACAAGAGTTTTATTTGTTACTAGGCATTTGGTTTGAAATACATGTTTGCATTGGTAAAACATGTTATATGCATTTTGTTAACTCAATTATTAACAAGCATGTATATCCAGCTTTCCAACCGATCAATATTACTAATTTTTAAGTTTTAAACTTAATGGTGGTAACTATAAAGTTTGGGAGGAGAAAATTCTCCTTCAATTAGAATGGATGGATATAGATTATGCTATAGGAAAAGATGAACCTCCTATGCCTAAGGACACTAGCGGTCAAATGAAATTGCACTTCATGAACATTGGGAGAGATCTAATCGCTTCAGCATAATGTACATCAAAACTAAAATATTTGCTAGTATTTGTGGATCAATAAGGGAGCATAAAAATGTCCAAGACTTGCTGAAGGCCATTGATGAACAGTTTGAATTCTCAGATAAGGCCCTAGCAAGCACCTAATGAAAAAATTTTCATCAGCAAGGCTCACAGGCATAAAGGGTGTGCAAGAGCACATCATGTGGATAAGGGATATAGCAGCTCAGCTAAAATTATTTAAGGTTGAGATGTCCAAATCTTACATCATACACCACATCTTGAATTTTCTGTCGTCTTAACATGGACCTTTTAAGATTTCTTGCAACACATACGAAAAATGGTCTATAAATGAACTTCGACTATGTGTGTTCAAGAATAATAGATGCTTATTGCAGAGATGGAAGAAAGTTCAAATATTGAAGGTGCACATACAGATGGAAAGAATAAAAGGAAAAAAGGCAAGGGTAAAGGACCTGTTCAAGCCAACTTTAAAAGGGAGTTAAGGTGCTGCTTTATAAAAAGAAGGGATACATGATGTCAAATTGCATCAAATTTAAAGCCCGCTTGAAAAGAAAGGTAACTCAATTTCACACTTTTGTTATAAATATACTAATATGGTATATAGAAACACATGATGGATTGTCTCTAGTTCTACAATCTATATCTCTAATACCTTGCAGGGCTTTCTAAACCAAAGGAAGTCGGTGGGCAGTAAGCAATATATCTATTTTGGAAACAAGATGAGCTCACATGTAGAAGCTATAAGAACTTGCAGATTAGTGTTAGATTCTAGTTTTGTTTTGATTTTGGATAGGACCTTTTATATACCAAGTTTCTCTAGAAACTTGATTTTAGTTTCAAAACTTGTACCATTTGGATATTCATTTGAATTTCAAATAATATATTTAAATTACTTTATAAATCTGATGTTGTTGGAAAGGGTACAATTTTTGATGGTCTATTCCAAATTCAATTACAAGACAATATATCTTGAGACTCAATGCATGTTTCAAGTAGCATGAGTGTTAAGAGATGTGTTACAAATGAAAATTCCTCTATATTGTGGCATCGTAGATTGGGTCATATCTAATAGAAAGGGTGAAAGGGTTAATAAAGGATGAAATACTAAATACTCTTGACTTTACTGACTTTGACACCAATATAGATTGCATTAAGGGAAAGCAGATTAATAAGACTAAGGAAGATGCCAAGAGGAGTTCTACCTTATTAGAAATCATACATACGAATATCTGTAGTCTAGATTTGGACTCTAGTAGTCAAAAATATTTTATCACCTTTATTGATGATTACTCAAGATACATATATCTTGTCACCCTGCTAGGTATAGGCTTTTTTTTTTCTAAGTACGGAAGCGTCCTAGCTAGGGACCGGCCTTAGCACACCGAGCACTAAGTCAGCCTCTCCTCAAAGTTACCACGCATAAAGATGGGGTGAGGTTAGCCGCAGGCTTCCTCCTTCCCAACGTATAACAAACACCCACAAAGCAAACACCCAAACACAAGCCTGTTACAGGGTAAAGATACCCCAACCCCTTTGATTAATAACAATCCCAAGAGGAATACAAGATGAACCCGTGCCGAAGCACTTACAAGAAATCTCTTAAAGTCCTATCCCGCTCACCTTGCCTTAGGATAAAAGATAACCCTCCCGCAACCCGTTGATCGCCCGTAGAAAGACTTCTCGATGGTTGATCATGTCTTCTCTCTCAACCTCGCTCACTTTCTCAAGGTGGATAATGAAGACTTATAGATTGCCTTCCATGTAGACTGCTGCCTTCTTTTTATATCTTGAAAGCTGCTGCCCATGCCATATCAAATCCGCATCGAAATCTTCATGAAATCACCACCTTAGAGTCCCCTCCAAGTGCACCTCCTTTTTGGCCGTTGGATGGTTGAATGGACGGTTGAGATGGACCCAATGCACCGTCCTAAGGACATCTCCAAAATAAATACGGCATTTGCTACCACCTGGGCTAATCGCCCATGGCCGCTGCTAGGCTGGGCGCATGCCAGGCTGGGTGCGTGCGCTAGCCTAGCTAGGGCCATGCCTGGGTGCGCTCGAGCTCACCTGGGTGTGCGCCTGGGCACGCGCCTATTTGGGTGGCACTCGCTAGTCTGGGTGCACCTAACCGGTCAAGCGCCAGTTTGGTGCCCGCCAGGCTATCCACCTAGCCGTTTTTAGGTGCGCCAATCTAGTTGGGTGCCAGGTTGTTGCCCAACCAGACTGGCGACCGTCAAGCTATCCGCTTGGCCGTTTCTGGGTGCGCTAGTCTGGTCGGGCGCCAGGCTATCACCTAACTAGACTGGTGCACCTAGAAAGGGCCAGGTGGATAGCATGGAGAGCGCCAAACTAGCACCCGACCAAATTGGCGTTCGACCGGTCAGGCGCGCCTAGATTGGCGAGGGCTAGACTGTTTAGCGCCCAGATAGGCGTGTGCCCAAGTGTGCGCAGTGTACGCCTAGGCTAGCCAGTGGCTAGCCTGGCCAGCGCCCAGGCTAGGTGTGTTGTCCAGGCTGGTGCACGCGCCCAGCCTAGCAGCGGCCATGGGCGGTTAGCCCAGCTAGTAGCAAATGCCATATTCATTTTGGAGATCTCCTTTGGGCGTGTATTGGGTCCATCTCAACTATCCATTCAGCCATCCAACGGCCAAAAAGGAGGCGCACTTGGAGGGGACTCTAAGGCAGTAATTTCATGAAGATTTCGATGCGGATTTGACACGGCATAGGCAGCAGCTTTCAAGCTTCACAATCCGATCTGTGTTGTTTACCATGGTTGTGGTTGTTGTTTTGAACGTAGCTTTGATACCTCTTTGTCACCGGCTAGGTATAGGCTAATTATTTTTCTAAGTACAAAAACGTCCTAGCTGGGGACCAGCCTTAGCACGCCGAGCGCTAAGTCAGCCTCTCCTCAAAGTTACCGTGCATAAAGATGGGGTGAGGTTAGCCGCAGGCTTCCTCCTTCGCAACATATAACAAACACCCACAAAGAAAACACCCAAACACAAGCTTGTTACAGGGTAAAGATACCCCAACCCCTTTGATTAATAACAATCAAAGAGGAATACAAGATGAACCCGTGCCAAAGCACTTACAAAAATTCTCTTAAAGACCTTTCCCACTCACTTTGCCTTAGGCTACAAGATTACCCTCCTATAGCATGTTGATCGCCCATAGGAAGACTCCTCGACGGTTGATCGTGTCTTCTCTCTCAACCTCGCTCGCTCGCTCAAGGTGGATGATGAAGACTTATAGATTGCCTCCCATGTAGACCGCTGCCTTCATTTTATAGCTTGAAAGCAGTTGCCCATGCCGTGTCAAATCCATGTCGAAATCTTCATGAAATCACCGCCATAGAGTCCCCTCCTAGTGTGCCTCCTTTTTGGCCATTGGATGGCTGAATGGACGGCTGAGATGGACCCAATGCACCGCCCAAAGGAGATCTCCAAAATCAATATGGCATTTGCTGCCAACTGGGCTAACTGCCCATGGCCGCTGCTAGGCTAGGTACACATGCTAGCCTGGGCGCGCGTGCTAGCCTGGGCGCTGCCCAGGCTGGCCGCTGGCTAGGGCCGTGCTTGGGCGCGCTCACACACACCTGGGTGCTCGCCTGGGCTCGCTAGCGCATGCTTGTTTGGGTGCTAGACAGCCTGGCGCTTGCCAGCATGGCAAGCGCCAGTCTGGCACTCACTAGGCTGTCCGCTTGGCCATTTTTGGGCGCTCCAGTATAGCACTGTCACAGGGCCAAAAGTTCAGACTAAATTTTTCCTTGCTAAGGGCCTTATGCGGTGCTAGACTTCCTCAAACCTAGCCAGCCTTCCTACTCAAGACAGAAGTAAAGATAACTTCGTTGTAGAATTCCCAAGGTTACATGCACGCACTAGATCTGCCCTAATGGTCTTGCCAAGTAGTGTTTGTCCTTTGCCAAAAGGCATTAGGGCTACATATAGCTTTGCGATGGGCAGTTCCCCCAACCACTTAGAGTTTTTCAAACTTCTAGCAACCGCACGGTCTGAGTCTTGGGCCATCCCAACCGAAAGCCACATGGGCGAGGGAGTTTGCGGAACCACCCGAACTTCCCTTTGCAAGCAACCAAATTTCCGTCTAGGCCTTCGGCCAACCGTCCGAACTCTTAGCCAAAGTGCATCCGACCAACTGTGTGCGCCATGGGCCCATCCATGCCTTGCACCCATGCTTCGAGCAATGATTCGCCAATGCCACATCATTTGACCTTTGCCACGTTATCGTCCAACCTTTGCCATGTAGATTCCATGGCCAACCCTTGCCAGCTCAAGGTATGCTAAGGCCACGCCCATCCGATGTCATGGCCATGTCCCAGCCCCATCCTTGGCCTAGAGCAACATGTGAAGTGCCTCCCCTCAATATTCTGACGAACCTTCAGCCGTCTGCCACCCTGGGGGTACAGGCAATCTGAGCAACATTACAGCCTGGGCCTTTGGCCCTACGCACACCGGCTAGGTATAGAGAAACAATGTGGAAAATAAATTAAGATAGTGAGATCTAATAGAGATGGTGAATATTACGATAGATACACTGAACATGGATAAACACCTAGTCCATTTGTTATGTTTCTTCAAGAACATGAGATTCTTACCAAATACACCATGCCTGGATCTCTAGACCAGAATGGTGTAGTTAAGAGAAGAAATCGAACATTGTTGGATAAGGTGTGAAGCATGCTAAGCAGTTCCAAGCTTCCTAAATTCCTATAGACTGAAGCCCTTAAGATAACTGTGTATATTCTTAACTGAGTTCCCACTAAGGTTGTTGAAAAGATGCCATTGAGTTATGAAAAGGCTAGAAACCAAGTTTAAGACATATGCGCATTTGGGGATATCGTCTAAAGTAAGGATTTACAATGCATAGGAGAAAAACTAAACCTAAGGACTATTAGTAGCTACTTTATTGGGTATGTAGAGTGGTCCAAGGGATACATGTTTTATTGTCCATCTTATAGCACTAGGATTGTAGAATTAAGAAATACAAAATTTCTTAAGAATGATTTGATTAGTGGAAGTGATCAAACTTAGAACTTTGGTTTTGAAAATGATCATCTTGGTGCTAAGGCTTTCACGTCAAGTGATAGACTGATTGTGATCCATAACCCTCAAGTTCAAATCGGTATTGAACAATCAATTAATGAGGATCCACAAGCTTTTAACCATAACCAAGTTGATTTACTCATTGAACAATTGCCAAAAACTATTTAACAATCAGTTGAGCAACATGATCCCCAAGAGAATGTTAACCCAACATTAAGAATATCAACTAGGATAAGGAGGTTAGTAATTCTTAGTGATTTTGTTGTGTATCTACAAAAATCTAACTACAACATAAGACTTGAGAATGGCCCTAAAACATTTTCACAAGCCATCAATTGTAGAGAATGTAATTTAAGGTATAATGCTATAAAAGAAGAGATGGATTCCATGGCATCTAATGGAGTCTGGGATCTCATCAAGTTGCCTAATGATTTTAGGGCCATAGGATGCAGATGGGTCTATAAGACGAAAAAGGACTCATTGGGTAACATCGAGAGATATAAAGTAAGACTCATGACCAAAGGATTTACTTAAAAGGAAGAAATTGATTGCATTGAGACCTTCTTTCCTATATCTAAGAAAGATTCCCTTCATATAATAATGGCATTGGTTGCCCATTTTGACTTAGAACTACATCAAATCGATGTGAAGATAACTTTTCATAATGAAAATCTAAAGGAAGAGGTATATATGAAACAACATGAAAGGTTCTCTTCTAATGCAGGTGAGCATTTGTGTGCAAGCTTAAGAAATCCATATATGAATTGAAATGGCCTTTCACCAATAGTACTTGAAGTTTCATGATGTTATCCTTCATTTGGCTTTGTAGAGAACATCATGGATTAGTATATACCAAAAGGTTAGTAAGAGTAAAATTTGTTTCCATGTACTATATGTGGATGTTATATTACTTGCACCCAATGATAAGGGATTGCTATACTAGGTAAAACAATTTCTCTCTAAGAATTTTGACATAAAGGATATAAGTGAGGCATATTATGTCATTAGTATTAAGATCCATAAGGATAAAACTCAATGTATTTTGGGTCTATCACAAGAAGCCTATATCAACAAGGTCTTAGAGAGGTTTCGAATGAAAGACTGTTTACCAAATGTAGCACCCATTGTGAACGATGATAGGTTCAATTTGAGCCAGTGCCCGAAGAATGATTTAGAAAGGGAACAAATGTGTAACATTCCATATGCTTATGCTATCGAAAGCCTTATATAAACTTAGATTTGTACAAGACCTGACATTGCATTCCCTGT
Source organism: Calamus simplicifolius (assembly GCA_900491605.1). NCBI lineage: Eukaryota > Viridiplantae > Streptophyta > Magnoliopsida > Arecales > Arecaceae > Calamus > Calamus simplicifolius. The sequence continues at coordinate 214,420 of UESW01004894.1, read as the reverse complement.
TGGAATGTTAGGCAGATTTTAGAGTAATCTAAGACCAGATCATTGGAAATCTGCCAAAAAGGTGATGAGGTATCTTAAAGGTACTAAAGATTACATGCTGATATACAAATAGATTGAGAATCTTAAGGTAGTCAGCTACTCAGATGCAGATTTTGCTGGATGCATTGATTCACAAAATCAACATCAGGATACATTTTTATATTTGCTCATGAAGCTGTGTTTTGGAGGAGCATGAAGCAGACTTTGACTGCTACTTCTACCATGGAGGCTGAGTTCATATCTTGTTTTGAAGCAACTTCACATGGTGTGTGGCTAAAGGGCTTTATTAAGAGGCTTAAATTGTAGACTCTATTTCTAGGTCATTAAAGATGTATTGTGACAACTCAGTTGCAATTTTTCTAGCTAAGAACAACAAGAGTGGAAGTCGAAGCAAGCATATTGATATTAAGTACTTAGTCATTCGGGAACGTGTGAAGGAAAATAAAGTTAGCATTGAACACATTAGCACCAAGTTGATGATTACTGATCCTTTAACACAAGGCATGTCTCCTACAGGGTTTAGAGATCATGTAGCTAAATGGGACTTGGTTCCATATTGAGTTTTTGATGTATATATATCATTTGTAATAAAGCCTTTATTCAGCTTAAGTTGTTTTTCTCATTTTGTGTATACATTTATGTTTAAGAGAAAAGTCAACATTAAGAGGACCAGAATAAGCATAGGGCTTATTCATTAAGTTATGGTGGGTTGAAGAAATAAAATGCATCATAATACATGGAAGGTAATGCTCGCATATAGAGAACCTATCATTATGATTCGTGCATTCAGGTTTTTTTTTCCTTTGGAATATAAATATTCATGAATCCAAGATATCATTCGGACCAAGTGGGAGAATAACAAACGTTGGCAATGTTCTTCCATTAATTTTGTAATTAAAGTGAATGATGGTTCATGTATCTTTGAAACATTTCGTTAATTTTGCAATTAAGGTGAATGATGATTCATGGATGTTGCCAACACTCTTGGTGAAATTCTGAAGTGGTACGAATGTTATGGCTTCGTGCTGACAGATTTTCGGGCATAAAAATTGGTTCTTTGATGAAATAACCATTTCTGCTATGCCACTATATAAATGAGGTCCATGTGCTCAATTTTCTACATTTTTTCATACACCATCATTATGTAAAAACTAAGAGCCTAGAAGTATCCCATTTGCAAAACTTGATGGAACCTCAATCAAAAATTTTCGAGCAATGGCAAGAGGTATGCTTTTCAGCTTTCGCTTTTATTAGATTGGATCTAATTGAGTTTATATGTCTTTTATATGCAATTTTAACCCCACCCCCCCAACAAAGGTCAAGATCCCACTTGATGTGGCTGATCAAGCCACGTTAGGGCTAACGGATAGGGCGACTGACGGAACCTCGGCCTCAAACTCCATGGTCCCCATTGGCCTCGGACTCCAGGGTCTCCCTCAGCCTTGAACTCCAGGGTCTCCCTCAGCCTCAGACTTCAAGGTCCCCCTCGGCCTCGGACTCCAGGGTCTCCCTCGGCCTCGGACTCCAAGGTCCCCCTCGGGCTTAGACTTCAGGGTCCCTCTCGGCCTCAGACTCCAAGGTTCCCCTCAGCCTTGAACTCCATGGTTCCCTCGGCCTCGGACTTCAAGGTCCCTCTCGGCCTCAGACTCCAAGGTCTCCCTCGGCCTTGGAATCCACGGTTCCCCTTGGCCTCAGGCTCCAAGGTCCCCCTCGGCCTCGGACTCTAGGGTGCCCCTCGGCCTTGGACCACATGCGGCTGTCACGTGGCTCACCGACTACCTACAACTACCATGTGGCCAACCAACCACCTGCGACTACGCGTAGTACTACCAGTTACGGCGCATGCCTGACATGACCCAGCTCACCAACCATCTGCAACCACCATGTGGCCCATCAATCGCCTGCGACTGCGTATGACTACTTCCAGCTATGGCGCATGCCTGATATGACCCAGCTCATCTATCACCTATGGTGCCGCGCTTGGCAGGAGACTAACGAGCAGGGCTATCCCTGACAAGCTCAAGAGTGGTTGCGGACTATCCCTGTCAACCTCGCTGTCTGCCAGCTACCAAACAATAACATTTCAAAATCAATAACCTTTCAAAAGCGGGCAAAAGGGACTTCGAAACAGGTATAAGAACCTTTGCTCGCAATGAGAGAAGGGATCTGAACTCCAAGTTTTCCTAGCTAAAGTCTTTTAGTCCATTATTTATCACTATTTCCCAAGTTGCTTACTTGAACATCAGAGGGTTCCTACCAGAGCAACTGGTCCTTGAGGACTTTCTTGCAGGAATCCCGTCGAGGACAAGGCTTTAGGAGATTCCTGAGCTATCCTCTCTATCCTCCGGATCCACTCCGTTACTTAACATTCAACGTGAATTGGCAGTAACAGATTGGCGTGCCAAGAAGGGGGCAAAAGAAGTAGAAACCTTCGAACCAACCAGCTGCAGACTTCCTTTCCCCTGAGCAAACAAGAGGATGGTGGTGATGACGCCCAGGAGATTTCCACCAGCTGCCTTAGGGGGCATCACCAGGGAGCTGAGCAGCCAGAGATCGATCTCCCAGTTCCTCGGGCCAGTGTTCCTGCACAACCACTGCCACCACCTCAAACGATCGAATCGTCGTCCTTACCATGCAAGTTCAATCACTTGTTGTGGTGGTCAGGAGCTACAACAACAACCAGTGGCTGCACAACAGCACCCAAGGCCACCCTCGTAGGGCGTAGGGATGGTTCAGCCTAGCCAATAGTCCATCTGTGGGAGATCCCCTCATCGGGAGACCTGCCACCATCGTGCCTCACCCAGACATCACCGTTGGGAGGCCTTCAAGAGGCCCAGTCTCCTTCTCGCCATGATAGCACTTCTTCCAAGCGGCACATAGGAAAGAGACTAAGCGGGGGCATCATCATTGTCGCCACCTTTACCCATCTTCATAATCTTTGTGGGAAGGGTCCTTCGATGGCCAGATTGCTTGCCAGGCCGAGCGATGGCTAAATAAGTACAACCAGTGGCTAGAGGAGCTCAGCCGCAGAATCACCAACCCATCGTAGGCAGACTATGATAGTTTCCCTCTGTTGTCCCACCGTATCATGGAGAAGCCGATTTCGATCCGGTTCTGGCTCCCTCAGCTAGACCCCTATGACAGCACCATTGACCCCTTGGACCATCTAGAAAGCTACAAGGTCCTCATGCAGGTTCAGAGGGCGATCGACTCCCTCCTCTGCATTGCCTTCCCTGCCATCCTTCGGAAGGCTATGCACATCCAGTACTCCAGCCTATCGCCATGCAGCATCAACTCCTTTCGGCAGCTGAAGAGAGCCTTCCTAGCACACTTTGATGCATGCCGAAATATCCCTTGGGTGGCCAATACCCTATTCACGATCCAGCAGAGGAGTGGCGAGTCCCTAAAGGACTTTGTGGCCCAGTTCAAGGAGGCCATGCTCAAAGTTTATAATCTCGAAGACTCTGTGGTCACCTTGGCCTTGAAGCGAGGACTCTACCCTTCCCGCTTCACCTACTCCCTCAACAAAAAGCCCTCTGGTTCCTATGATGAGTTGCTGAGCCATGTGCAGAAGTACATCCATGCTGACGAGGCAGATTCTTTTTGGAGGAAGGCTGATGAAGGGCCCAGTAAGAAGCAGGCTCATCCCAAGCCTATTGAGGCTTATCCTAGGAGGCTTGAGCCTCCTCACCGACCAGACAACCGACTGTGGACCCTTACCCCCAAATAGGGGCCCTTTACCCCCTACTTGCCCCGATATCCCACATCCTGATGGAAATAGAGAGCGAATCGTATCTTCAGTGCCTTCCTCCTTCAAAGCCAGGAGGCCCCAGTAACAAAAACCTCTACTATCGCTTCCACCAGGACCATGGCCATGATATGAAAGACTGCCACCAGCTAAAGAAGGGGATCGAGGACCTCATCCAGTGTGGTCACCTGGGAAAGTTCGTAAGGGGGGAACCCGATCGCACCGGGCCCATCGGCACCTCCGCCTACCCAGGTCAACATCGATAATGCTCCGACTGAGAAGACCATACCCATGATTTCCTAGGGGACAGGAGATACTTCCAAAAGGCCGTGGGTGGATGAAGGGGTAGATCATGTAATTTTCTTTTCTAAAAGGGACTTAGAGGGGGTAGTTAACAATAATAATGATAGCGTCGTCATATCCATGACGATCCCAAAATACCTTGTAAAGAGAATTTTGGTTGATAGTGGAAGTTCGATCGATATTCTTAGTTATGATGCTTTTGGTCGGATGAACATGTCCCCCGGCTCCCTTCAGCCTATGACCACATCCCTGATGGATTTTACTGGAGATTTTATAAGGGTGGAGGGAGAGATCACCCTTCCGGTCACAACCAGGACATCGCCATGCTAAAGCACAGTCTTCATGAAGTTCATGATCATCCGAGTTGCCTTGGCCTACAATGTCATCCTCGAAAGATCCGGTCTAAACCTCCTAGATGCTGTCATCTCCATCAAAAGGTTACTTGTAAGATTTTCCACCAGTGGAGGAATCAGAGAGATGCGCGGGGAGCGAAACCCAACACCGCTTTGCTATCATACAGCTCCCAGCCCCCAAGGGGTGATGGCTCTGCCAGTGCCTCAGTCACTTGATCCTAGAGATTTGGAGAAGAGGGGGGAGCCGGCTGAACATTTGTTGACCTTCCCGCTGGGGGAGGACCCGGCAAGGATGGTCCAAGTCGGGGCCCTTCTCCCCGAGGAGGCCCGAGACCAACTTCTCGCCTTTCTGCGGGCCAACTTGGACATCTTTGCATGGTCAGTGTCTGACATGCCAGACATACCAATGGAGGTAATCACTCACAAACTCAACATCAATCCTGGGTGCTGGTCCATTCGACAGAAGAAGAGGAGCTTCACCCCTAAGCAACAAAAGGCCATTGACGAGGAGGTCCATAAGCTGATTGCTACCGGCCACATCCAGGAGGTGCATTATCCAGACTAGTTGGCCAACGTGGTAATGGTCCGCAAGGCTAGTAGTGTTGACCCACTTATTGATTTTGATTATTAATAAAATCCATGAGTATATTCCTTATGTTACTAATGAAATTGACAAGTGTTTCAGGAATTTAGAAAGGTTAAATATTCAAATTTTGTATAAAAATAGGCTTGAATCAGTTTTTAATGGTATATGTCAAAGTTCAGAGTTTAGAACCGACACCCGTAGTCATTAGAGTCGACTCCAGAGCGTATCGGAATAGTTTGATACTTTCGGCACGATTTAGAGTCAACACCTGGAAAGTTAGAGCCGACTCTAACCTGAGATACAGTGAACTATTTTTCTACTTCAGAATTTAGAGTCGATACCTACGGAATTAGAGCTGACTCTAACCTGCGAATAGAGACTACATTTTTTGGAATACTGTTAGAGCCGACACCCAGAAAATTAGAGCCGACACTAGCTCGCGATGTGTCGACACCATAGAATTCCAAAGTTGACTCCACGATGAACTTTTTCTTACAATTTTTGGAAACCCAACTTAGAGCCGACACCTTAAAATGTTGGAGCTGACTCCAACCTATCAGAGTCAATTTTTAGATTTGTCAGAATCAGCTCCAACGGTCATATTTCTTCACCTACTCTTTAATGGCTCTATTCCTTTGCGTGAGAAACTAATCAAAGTACTCTCAACGGCTAGTTTGCATCAAAAATATGGATTAAGAGAGATTATAAAAAGGGGTTTCGACCGTTCAAAAAAAAGAAGAGAAGAAAAAGAGAGAAATCAAGAAATTTCAAAGAAAAAAATCTCTGAGTCAAAGCCTAACTATTGAAAAAAGATAGAAGAGAAATCCAAAAGCCTTCTAAGATCAATCCGAAGGATTTTCATCGATTTGAAGAAGAAAAGTAAGAGCCCTAGTTCTTCAACCTTCTCTTCACTGAGTTTCCTTCAAGTGTCTGACTTCAAGCTTTGAAAGATCATTCAGAAGAGAAGAGGAAAAGAAGAAAAGCTCAACTTTAAATAGCTTCAAATCAGGCTTTTCTATTCTCATTTTACTCATATTGTTTATTTTCTCATTTGAGAAGCTTTTAAATTGCTGTAAACATATATTTGAGTTATTTGTTTTTTGATTCAATTAGTTGAGGTAGTTGACCTCGGGCAAGCTAAGATTAGCTTGTGTTAGGTTTTATGCTGGTGAACTTGTGAAAATCGGCTAGGTTCGTTGTGACCCCATTGTAAAACAACAAGTTTGGGTTGTGATCTTGCAAAACAACTCAACTGTAATCAGGATGACTATAGTGTGGACCCAAGAGTTTCTTGGGAGTGGATGTAAGTGTAGCTAACACCGAACCACTATAAATCTTTGTGTTTATCGTGCTTTTCTCTCTCTCTCTCCTTTTATATTGTGCTTAGCATTCATAGCATCACTTCACTTGTGCACATTCATCTTATAAAATTAGTTTCAATTATAAAATTTTTAAAGAACCCAATTGACCCCCCCTCTTGGGTTGCCATCTGGGCCAACAATTGATATCAGAGCTTGTGCTCATTTCGGCTTGATCTAACAATCAAGAGCTAAAGATCCAAATGGCAACTCAAGCTGGCTCTTCTTTTTCTGAGGGTCAATCCACAAACCGACCACCTTTATTTAGTGTCACAACTATTCATATTGAAAGCTAGAATGAGGATTTTCATTCAAGCTTTAGACTATGAATTATGGAGTGTCATTATCAATGGTCCTAGCACTCCCACACACTTAGTAGACGGATCCATTGTTCCTAAACCCGAAAGGGATTGGAATGAAAATGATAGGAAAATGGCTCAGCTCAATGCCAAGGCCATGAATGTCCTATAATGTTCTTTGGATGCAAATGAATTCAATAGAATATCTACTTGCATCTTAGCCAAAGAAATATGGGATAGGTTGGAAGTTACTCATGAGGGTACCAACCAAGTTAAAGAATCCAAAATTAATATTTTGGTGCACAAATATAAACTTTTTAGCATGGATCAAAGTAAATCAATTGCATGCATGTATACTAGATTTACTGATATAGTAAATGGATTAAAAAGTCTTGGTAAGACCTATACTAACTCTAAATTGGTGCGAAAAATTCTTAGGTCTCTTTCAAGAACATGGAAAGCCAAAGTGACAGCTGTCCAAGAAGCCAAAGATTTGAATATTCTACCTTTGGAGGAGCTACTTGGATCTCTTATGAGCCATGAGCTTATAATGAAGCAACATCAAGAAGAAGATGTGAAAAAGAAAAGACAGTTGCATCCAAAGCTGCATAAAATGAAAAGAGCAGCAGTAAAGAAGATGAAGAAGATGATGAGACTGCTCTCCTTGCAAAGAAATTCAGAAAATTTATGCAAAGAAGGAGATCCTTCCACAAGAAAAAATCTGGTATTAAAATGGAAGGTGAAAAAGAAAAGGACAAGGATAAGAAAAAAGATATCTTGATTTGTTACGAATGCAAGAAACCAAGACATTTCAGATCAGAATGTCCTCAACTTAAGAAGGGATACAAAAGAAGAAGAAGGCTTATGTTGCAACTTGAAGCGACAACGATGAATCTTCATCTGAAGATGATCAAAAAGGTTGCCAACATTTGCTTCATGGCAAATGATGAAAATGAGGTAAATTCTGAAACCCCCAATAATGATTTTACTTTTGATGAACTATATGATGCTTTTAATGAATTGGTTAGTGATTTCAAGATTTTTAAGAACAAAAAACAAAACTTTGAAAACTGAAAACTTAGATCTTCTCAAAAAGAAAAATGAACTTATTCTTGAAATTGAAAATTAAAAATCTGAAAAGGAAGACATACTAAAGAAAAAAAGAATCAATTTCTACTAAAAATCTTAATTTAAAGATAGAAATTAAAAATATAAGAATAGTGTTGATAGATTATAAATAGCTCAGAAAATCTTAATCTACTTTTGAACAATCAAAGAGCTATTTTGACAAAGTTAGTTTAGGATATAGACCACATATGAAACAAAAATTTGTTAACAATTTCTTCATAAAGAAACCGATTGAAAATGATATTTCCTATTACCATTGTAGCAAAAAGGGACATAAATCTTATGAATATAATTACAAAATCTCTCATAAGAATTTAAATCATAAAGGTAAGAAAATATGGGTTCCAAAAGGAACTTTGTTTATTGCAACTAACCATGAAGGACCCAAGAAGGCTTGAGTACCTAAACAAAAGATATGATTGGTGCAGGCACCAGGATCAAGCAAAGGATTCTTAACCCTCTGTGGATATCTGATTAGTTATGATTCAAGTATTGAGTTGGAAAATAAAGTTTAGTTTATTTTGAGTCCCGTCCAGTTCATTTTATTCTAAATTGAGTCATATCTAGTTCAGTTTATTTAAATATGAGTCATGTAGTAAGTTTATCAGCTTACAAGAGGAGACATCAGTATTGGAGCAGAAGACAAGGCCATCACAGTCAGACAGAGTAGCTGCTAAATTTAAGTTGGTGCCACACCTACTTTAAGCAGCCCGCATGCCACCTAGCAGAGCAAGCAACCTTTCCGATATGGATGATCATTTTTCTCATCTGGATGCCACAGATTTCATGCCGAATCTAGCTGCCGCTGATTGCATCTAGAAGATCACCTTCCTCATCTGGACGTTGTAGATTTCATGCCAAATTAAGCTTCCACTGATTGCATCTCAATCATATCTAGAAGATCACCTGCCTCATCTGGACGCCACAGATTTTATGCCGAATCCAGCTGCCACTGATTGCATCTAGAAGATCAACTTCCTCATCTGGATGCTGCATATTCATGCCAAATTTGATTATGGTGCCTTTTTTTTTCTCTCTCTCTTTCATATCTGTATTTTCTTGGGCCCCAAGTCTCTTGCTCTATAAAAGAGACCCTCTTGTATGAATGATGTATCTTTTATTATTAATCAATCAATCCAAGTTTTGAGTTATTGTGATTTTTGTTAATTGGTTCTCTGGTGCTCTTGTTTCCCTCCTTATGCCAACATCCCAATCTCCAGGAGAAACCCTGGCCGCCACCTTTGTCTTCCAATAGTGGATGCCCAAGAGCCCTTGGCTGTCCTCCCCTTTTCTCTACTCCTTCATTGTCTCTTTGTCTCTATTCTAAATTTTCTCTATTATTCTTTAACCCTTGTATGGTGATCTTGCAGATCCCTCAGTAGCCACGAATCCAGGATTCAAGGTAATCGTCATCCAGGTCAGTGAATACTTAGCCGCAAATCCGTGGGCTCAAGGCTTGATCATCTAGGGCGCATCCGCAGGCAGAGCAACCCTTTCAACACTTTGATCTTTTCCCTCTTGCCAGGTACACCCTTCTAATTTACTAGTAACTTTATTGTAGGAGAGCAAGCCCTACCGGGGCTTCTTAGCCTCAGCGGTCCTTTTTCCTTATTTTTTAGGAATTATTTCGCATGCGGATTTACTATGAAGTTTTCTGAATCCCTCTTAGGCTATTACTTTAGAAAAATAATCAACTAAAATTATTAATCATTAAAAAAAAAAAAAAATACTTGCATGCGAATCGGTCCTGCATCAGTTTGGTATCAGAGCATAGTTAGGGCTTAATTTTAATTCATGTTATTATCAGTATATCATCTATTAATTAAATTATTTTTGCCTGTATACACATCAAAAAATTATGAAATTTATTTTTCTAGATTTGTTATAATTTAAAGTATTTTTTGTTATTTTTTGAGAATTTAATTCGATTTGTGAAAAAAAAATTCTGAGATTTATTGCTATTTACAGATTTCTGGATTAGGGTTTGTGTTTTACATGTCATTCATCTGCATTAAATTACTCTTAAGGGATTTCATTGATGTCGAGGGATTGAGACCCCTTCCTTGGCTCAAAACAACCACCCATGCATTCCGATCCCAAGCCTCTAATCTAAAACTGAGTAGCAACTTAATTGACATTTGCCTTAGAGGGCTAGGGACACCAACAGTCGGTTTAGTGTACTGGAGGAGACCAGTACAAATCAATCTGATGTGTGCTCTGAAATTGGTATCTAGAAGGAAGGTCAAATGTCAAACGACTTAAGTGGAGTGTTGGGATTATTCTAATTAGGCACCTGTAATTTGCGGGACAAGCCTTCTCCCCTTCCACCTGTCCCAACTGGCTAATTGAAGAGTTACTGTTAGATTGGCTTGCATTAAGCCAAATCCTTTACTCTGGATGACTAGGTCTAGCATACCATAGTTCGAGTCAGTTTGAGTCTTGTATGCTTGATTGTGCTTGCATGTGCACTAGATCAGGAGCATCTTTTTGCCCATCACCACCTCCATTACAGGCTGAACCCATGGCTAATCAAAGCATTGATGATCACTTAAGGATCATCACTGAACAACTAGCCCAAATGAACCAAGACATCAAGCAATCTGAGGCTAGATTAGGATCCCGGTTCGATCAAGTCGAAACTAGGTTGGGCATCCTAGAAGAAGCTCGTGAGCCCCATACTGAGTCTGATCATGAGACCCCACCTTATCCTAGGAGAGCCCAACAGCCTGACCTCTACATAAGGCCAAACCCTAGGAGACCACTTCGACCTGATCCAGTCTTAGATGTCCTCCCTAGGAGACCCAATCATGAGGCAATAGACCAAGAAGAAAGAGCTCTTAGAAGTGTCAGACTTGAAGCACCTACTTTCGATGGCTCTATGGACCCTAAGGGCTACCTAGATTGGAAGGAAGGGATGGACCAGTACTTTGACTGGTACGACATGTCTGAAGAGCATAAGTTTAAGTTTGCCAAGCTCAAGTTAGTACGACATGCTAGGTTATACTGGGCCACTTTAGAGCGAAGGTAATTATTAGAGGGAAGAGACCCCATAGTCACCTGGCATGCCATGAAGGCTAGACTTAGGTCCAATTATGTCCCCACTCGTATGAACAGAGCCTATTGGACCAGTGGCAGGGATTAATTCAGGATAGGAAAACTATGAATGAATACATTGCTACATTCCAAGAGTATACCATAAGGTGTAATATCGTTCAGTCCGAGGAAGTCACCATATCCAAGTTTAGGTATGGCCTGAGGGCAGATATTCAAAGAGAACTCTACCTAAGAAGGGTACACGATTTAGAAGAAGCTTACCAAGTTGCTAGAGATTATGAACATTTTCAGAGAGGGCCATCCTATCGTAGGTCAGAGGCTACCAAGAGCCCTAGCCCATATCTAGGATCTAGCCAGGCCTATCCTAGTCATCCCAGACCTACCCAGTACTCAGACCCCTGCCAGACTTTTCCGAGTCGACCCAACACTAGCCGACTCAGTACAAGCCAAACTGAGTTGAGTCGACCCCAGAATAGTACCCCTATACCCCAAAGAGAGGATAAGGGCAAATCTATAGAGGTCCAAAGAAATTCCAACCCTCAGATCAAATGCTTTAGATGCAACAAACCAGTCAGATCCCTTCATATAGATGAGTTACCTGAGACTGAATCCGAGTCCCTAGTTGAGCCTGAGGGAGAGGTCTATGAGGCTGATACCCATATGATAGATGAGTACGATGAAGAGGAGGAAACATTTGAGTCTGAAGACCTACTATGAATGGTTAGATGTATCTTGACCCAGACTCAAACTAAAGACCAGGAAGATTGGCGTAGGACTAACATCCTACAGACGTTTGTTAAGATAGGGGATAAGGTGCTCAAGATCATAGTGGATAGTGGGAGTTGTGTCAATGTTGTCTCTACCAATACAGTTAAGTCATTAGGATTGACAACAGTTCCCCATCCTAGTCCCTATAAGGTCTCGTGGGTAGATTTCACCCTATCTCAATCAAGTCCATATGCCAAATACTAATCAAATTGTAAAATTATGAGGAAAAGGTCTGGTACGATGTAATTCCTATGGGTGTTAGTAGTATTATATTAGGTCAACCTTGGCTTTACGATCATGATGCCACCTTATTTGGTCGATCCAACATCTACTTTTTAAACACACTGGGAACAAGTATGTGATACATCCAACTCCACCTAGGGACCCAATCAAGAAAGTATCTAGCAACCTTAAGGATAGCAAGCTAAGAGTTAATCTGATTAAAGCTAAGGAATTAGAAAAGGACATCACTGAGGGTAATCCTGTTTAGATTTTGACCACTAAAGAGATCTATGAATCAGTCCAAAAGGAACAACCCCCAGAAGTAATTGAGATCTAAAGGAGTTTAAGGATGTCTTCCCTGAAGAATTGCCTGATCAGTTACCACCCCTGAGAAACATCCAACATGCCATTGACCTGATCCCAGGATCCACCCTCCCAAACCTTCCCCATTATAGGATGAACCCCACTGAGCATCAAGAACTACAAAAACAAGTGGGAGAATTACTTAGGAAAGGTTTCATTAGGGAAAGCTTAAGTCCTTGTGCAGTTCCTGCACTATTAACCCCTAAGAAGGATGGTACCTGGAGAATGTGCATGGACAGTAGGGCCATCAAATCACTATCAAGTATAGGTTCCTATCCCCAAACTAGATAACATGTTGGATATGATGGCGGGTGCCACTATCTTTTCCAAAATAGACCTTAAGAGTGGCTACCATCAGGTTAGAATTAGACCAGGGGATGAGTGGAAGACTGCATTTAAAACTAGAGATGGTCTGTTTGAGTGGGTCGTGATGCCTTTTGGGCTGTCAAACACACCTAGCACATTCATGAGAATCATGACCCAGGTCCTAAAAGAGTACATGGGAAAATTCTTAGCGGTCTATTTTGATGATATATTAATTTATAGCAAGACCAAAGAGGACCATCTTAACCATCTCAGATTAATCTGTCAGATCCTTAGAGAGAATAGCTTATATGCAAACCTTAAGAAGTGTGATTTCATGACGCATAGGGTTATCTTTCTAGGTTTTGTGGTAACCCCAGAAGGTGTTTCAGCGGATCCTGAAAAGGTTAGGTCGGTCGTAGAGTGGCCGATACCCATGAACGTCCACGATGTCCGCAGCTTCCATGGCCTAGCAACCTTTTACAGGAGATTCATTAGGGGATTTAGCACCATCGTCGCCACCCATCACTGATTGTATTATGAAGGATAATTTTGAGTGGACTAAGTCAGCTAATAAGGCCTTCCTAGAGCTTAAGGATAGGATGACTCATGCACCCATACTTAGACTTCCAGACTTTTCTAAGGTGTTTGAGGTTGCATGCGACGCGTCGGGAGTAGGCATAGGTAGAGTGTTAAGCCAAGAAAATTACCCCATAGCTTTCTTTAGTGAAAAACTAAATGAAGCTAAACTTAGATATTCCACCTATGATAAGGAATTCTATGCGGTAGTACAAGCCCTTAAGTATTGGAGACATTACTTACTACCGTAGGAGTTTGTCTTATTTTCTGATCATGAGGCACTCTGATTTCTGAACTCCCAAAGAAGCTAAATTCTAGGCACGGCAAATGGTTTGAATACATTCAGGCATACACTTTTGTCCTGAAACACCCTGCCGGTATAGAAAATAAGGTAGCAGACGCCCTAAGCCGTAAGTCTTTGTTGTTGAGTACTATTAGCACCGAAGTTATAGGATTCGACCAGATAAAAGATGAGTATGAGACCTATCATAACTTTGGTGAAATTTATAAGATCCTTCAACTAGGGCCATCCAGTACCAGTGGAGATTATACCATCTAGGATGGTTACCTTTTTAGGGGCAATAGACTTTGTATACCTAGGACGTCACTTAGAGAATTCCTAGTCTGGAAAACGCATGCTGGGGGATTAGCTGGTCATTTTGGAAGAGATAAGACTATTCTAGCGATAGAGGACCAATTTTACTGGCTAGGATTAAAAAGGCTCGTTGCCCTAATAATAGCCCGATGTCGAACTTGTGCCATTGCAAAACAGCAGAAGCAGAACACCGATCTATATACTCCTTTGCCAGTGCCTGATCGTCCTTGACAAAACCTCAGCATGGACTTCATTCTAGGATTACCTAAAACCCAGAAGAAGCACGACTTCATCTTTGTAGTGGTTGATAGGTTCTCTAAGATGGCTCATTTCATCCCTTGTTCGCAAACCTTTGACGCGTCTAGGGTAGCCCGACTTTTCTTAGATAGCGTGGTCAAGCTCCATGGCCTACCTAAGACCATTTTTCTGATAGGGATGTTAGGTTCACCAGCTACTTTTGAAAAACGCTATGGCATTTGTTAGGGACCAAACTTAATTTTTCCACAGCCTTTCACCCTCAAACGGATGGGCAAACTGAAGTGGTGAACCGTAGTCTAGGAAACCTTCTTAGGTGCCTTGTAGGTGAACACCTAGGGATATAGGATTTATTACTGCCTCGTGCAAGTTCGCCTACAATAGCTCAGTGAACAGGTCCACGGGCAAGAGTCCATTTGAGATAGTCCATGGGTACAAGCCTAATCGTCCACTTGATCTAATTCCTTTATCCCTCCACACATGAGTCTTAGAGTCCGCACAAGCATTTGCACAGCATATCAAAGACTTACATAAAGATATTAGCCAGAAAATAAATCTAAGTAATGAAACTTATAAAAGACTGGCTAACTCTCGAAGAAGAGCCAAAGAGTTTAGTGTAGGGATTATGTAATGGTTAGGTTTAGGCTGAACGGTTCCCACCAGGTACTGTTAAGAAACTTCACGCTCGCGGAGCTGGTCCCTTTAAAATAATAGAGAAGGTAGGACCCAATGCCTATGTGCTAGATCTGCTCTCGATTGGGGCTTTAGCTCTACCTTCAATATTGCAGACCTTGTAGAATATAGGGAACTGGCAGCGATTCCTAGTGAGTACTTTGGACCTAACCCTCCTTTCATGAGCGAACCTACCCAAGAGTGTCCATCACCAATTTTACCTGAGTGAGGAGAGCGGATCGAGCATATCCTAGATGATCAAGCCATTACGATCCGAAACCGTGGTTATCAACGCTATCTGGTCCGATGGCAGGGTCGCCCCGAATCTGACGAGAGGACTTACAACACCTCAACCCAGACCTACTAGAGAGATACCAGAGCAAGAATGACCTATACTCGACGGGATCGAGTTCTTCCCACCCCGGAGAATTGGTGCGGGTACTAGGATCAAGCAAAGGATTCTTAACCCTTTGTGAATATCTGATTAGTTATGATTCAAGTCTTGAGTTGAAAATAAAGTTTAGTTTATTTTGAGTCCCATCTAGTTCATTTTATTCTAAATTGAGTCCTATCCAGTTCAGTTTTTTTTAACGTGAGTCCTGTAGTAAGTTCATCAGCTTATAAGAGGAGACATCAGTATTGGAGCAGAAGACAAGGCCATCATAGTCAGACAGAGTAGCTGCTAAATTCAAGTTGGTGCCACACCTACTTCAAGCAGCCCACATGCCACCTAGCAGAGCAAGCAACCTTCCTGATATGGATGATCATTTTCCTCATCTGGATGCCACAGATTTCATGCCGAATCCAACTGCCGCTGATTGCATCTAGAAGATCACCTTCCTCATCTGGACGTTACAGATTTCATGCCAAATTAAGCTGTCGTTGATTGCATCTCAATCATATCTAGAAGATCACCTGCCTCATCTGGATACTACAGATTTCATGCTGAATCCAGCTGCCGCTGATTGCATCTAGAAGATCACCTTCCTCATCTGGACACTGCAGATTTCATGCCAAATTTGATTAGGGCGCCTTTTTTTTTCTTTTCTCTCTTTCCATATCTGTATTTTCTTGGGCCCCAAGTCTCTTGCTCTATAAAAGAGACCCTCTTATATGAATGATGTATCTTTTATTATTAATCAATCAATCCAAGTTTTGAGTTATTGTGATTTTTGTTAATTGGTTCTCTGGTGCTCTTGTTTCCCTCCTCTTGCACATGCCAACATCCCAAGTCTCCAGGAGAAATCTTGGCCGCCACCTTTGTCTTCCAATAGTGGACGCCCAAGAGCCTTTGCCTGCCTCCCCTTTTCTCTACTCCTTCCTTGTCTCTTTGCCTCTATTCTAAATTTTCTCTATTATTCTTTAACCCTTGTATGGTGATCTTGCAGATCCTCAGTAGCCACGAATCCAGGATTCAAGGTGATCGTCATCCAAGTCAGCGGATACTTGGCTTAGATCTGTGGGCTCAAGGCTTGGTCATCTAGGGTGCATCCGCCAGGCAGAGCAACCCCTTCAACACTTTGATCTTCCTCCTCTTGCCAGGTACACCCTTCTAATCTACTAGTAACTTTATTATAGGAGAGCAAGCCCTACCGGGGCTTCTTAGCCTCGGCGGTCCTTCTTCCTTATTTTTTAGGAACTGTTTCGCATGTGGATTTACTATGAATTTTCCTGAATCCCTCTTAGGCTATTACTTTGGAAGAATAATCAACTGCAATTATTAATCATTAAAAAAAAGAAAAAAAATTACTTGCATGCGAATTGGTCCTGCATCAATGATTGCCTTGCAGGAGTGTCTTGCGGCCAAAGGATCAAAAAGAAAATGGTATCTTGATAGCGGCTACTCAAGACACATGACGGGTGACAAGGAGCAATTCATCACCCTTGAAGCTAAAAGAGGAGAAGTTGTAACTTTTAGAGATAATGACAAAGGCCAAATCATGGGCTTTGGTAAAATTCAAATCACTTCATCTACTTTTTTGAAAATATTTTATATGTAGATGGATTAAAGTATAATCTAATTAGCATTAGCCAACTTTGTGATAAAGGTTTCAAAGTTTCTTTTGAAGCTTCTATCTGCACTGTATCAAATCCCATTGACAATAGCATTATATTTATTGAAAATAGAAATGGCAATGTATACTTAATTGATTTGGACAATTTATCTACTAATAACCATTGCCTAATTGCTGATAATGCTAAGGTAAATGAGATTAGATGGCTATGGCATCATAGACTAGGTCATGCAAGCACACACTTAATTTCAAAATTGCTTAGAATGGGTTTAGTTAAAGGACTTCCAAAATTAGATTTTGAAAATAATAGAATTTGTGATGCATGTCAATTTAGAAAACAAACTAGGAATTCTTTCAAATCTAAAAAAATTGTTTCCACCACTAAGCCACTCGATCTACTACACATGGACCTTTTTGGACCTACTAGAACTACTAGTCTAGGAGGAAAGAAATATGGTCTTATGATAGTAGATGATTACTCTAGATTCACTTGGGTATTGTTTTTAGCTCACAAAGATGAGACTTTCTCGATATTTCTAAAATTCTTCAAGAAAGTCACAAATGAGAAAAACACCACCATAGTATCTCTTAGAAGTGATCATGGAATTAAATTTGAAAATCATTTATTAGAAAATTTTGCATTAAAAATGGCATTCATCATAACTTCTCAGCACCTAGAACACCTCAACAGAATGGAGTTGTAGAAAGAAAAAATAGAACTCTAGAATACATGGCCCATACCATGCTATGTGAAAGCCAACTCCTAAAATATTTCTGGGCGGAAGCTATAAATACAGCATGTTTCATCCTAAATATAGCCTTAATTAGACCAACCTTAAGAAAACTCCCTATGAACTATGGCACAATAGGAAACCCAATATTAGTTATTTTCATGCATTTGGTTGTCGATGTTTCATTCATAATAATGGTAAAGACAATCTTGAAAAATTTGATGCAAAATCAAAAAGGTATATTCTTAGGATATTCCACTTCTAGCACAACTTATAAAGTATTTAGTAAGAAGTATCTAATTGTAGAAGAGTCAATTCATGTAGTATTTGATGAATCTTTAGCATCAAGTTCTGAAAAGATATATGATGAGGAAGATACAAATTTGCTTGAAAGAGATCTTAAAAAATTGAATGTCGATGTATCTTCATATCATGAACCAGAAGCTAAGGATGATGACTCACCTAACGATGATGGTATTGATACTACTCGTAATGATATAATCTACCTAGAGATTGAAGATATTCTTATTGTCATCCAAAGGACTTAATCATAGGCGATCCATCTCAAGGTGTAAGAACTAGATCATCAATGAGAAATATCAATAATCATCTTGCATTTGTATCTCATATAGAACCTAAGACAATTGAGGAAGCCGAAAAAGATAGTAATTGGATGTTAGCTATGCAAGAGAATTAAATTAATTTACTAGGAATAAAGTATGGACCCTAGTTGATAGACCCAAAGGTCATCCCGTTATAGGATCTAAATGGGTATTTAGAAATAAATTAGATAAAAATGGCATTGTAATTAGAAATAAATCTAGTTTAGTTACAAAAGATATAATCAGGAGGAAGGAATTGATTTTGATGAAACCTTTGCACCTGTTGCTAGATTAGAGGCCATTAGATTGTTACTTGCATTTGCATGTTATATGAACATTAATCTATTTCAAATGGATGTGAAAAGTATATTTTTAAATGGCTTTATAAATGAGGAAGTTTTTGTTGAACAACCACCTAGTTTTGAAGATCATGAATTTTTAAATCATGTTTTTAAACTACACAAAGCACTTTATGGTTTAAAAAAGCACCTAGAGCTTGGTATGATAAACTAAGTAAATTTCTAATTGAAAATAATTTTTTTAGAGGAAATGTTGATAAAACCCTGTTTTTAAAAAGAAAAGATAAAGACTTATTGGTAGTACAAATCTATGTAATGATATAGTATTCGGTGCTACTAACAATCTTCTTTGTCAAGATTTTGCAAAGTAATGCAGGGGGAATTTGAGATGAGCATGATGGGAGAACTTAATTCTTCCTTGGACTTCAAATCAAACAAGAAAGAGAGGGGATTTTCATCAACCAAACAAAGTACACTAAAAAATTCTCAAGAAGTTTGGTATGGAATCAGTTAAACCCTTTGGAACACCTATGAGTCCTTCATGCAAACTCGATAAAGATGAAGATGGTAAGCAAATAGATCAAAAATATTAGAGGTATGATTGGTTCTCTACTTTACTTAATAGCTAGTAAACCTGATATTATGTTTGTTGTATGCTTATGTGCTAGATATCAGTCTAAACCTAAAGAACTCACTTAATTGCTGTAAAAAGAATTCTCAGATATTTAAATGGAACTAAAAATATAGGATTATGGTACTCTAGAGATTCAACATTAAATTTGATTGCATATTCTGATTCTGATTTTCTGGTTATAAATTAGATAGAAAAAGCACAAGTTGTGCAAGCCAATTTTTAGGTAGTAACTTAATCTCTTGGTTTAGCAAAAAGCAAATTCAGTTGCATTATCAACTGCTGAAGCTGAATATGTTGCAGCTGAAGTTGCTGTGCATAAATTCTTTGGATTAAGCGATAACTTGAAGATTATGGTATAACACCTGATAAAACTCCAATTAGATGTGATAACACTAGTGTAATAAATTTGATAAAAAATCCTATTCAACACTCAAGAACTAAACACAGAAATAAGACACCATTTCATTAGAGAACATGTAGCTAATAATGATGTTTGTCTTGATTATGTATGTACCGATAAACAATTAGCTGATATATTTACGAAACCCTTAAGTGAAGAGAGATTTTGTTATCTTAGAGGAGAATTAAGAGTCTGTGATCCATCAGAATGATTTTAAATCTCCTAGGAATGACTATCTAAAATTCAATCATTTTCTTGAAAATTCTCTTGTGATTCTAAGAAAAATTTATCTAGATATTTGGACCTCTTGATTCACCACATTCTAAGGAAGATTTATCCAAAGTTTGATGATTATTTTGACAAGTCTCAGATTCTTTGAAACTCCCTTTTCTTTTCTGAAACTGTCTTGGAGCCGACACAACTGATGTTGGAGTCGACTCTAATTTTATTTGCTCTCTGTCTGTGATTTTGGAGCCAACACCTGCTATTGCAGAGCCACTCTATCTTGGGCGCTGACTGTGTTAGCGACTTGGAATCGACACCTCGCTTTGCTAGAGCCGACACCATGTGGTCCCATTTTGACTTTTCTAGGGCAGAGTCGACACCTCTTCATTTCTACTTGACTCCAATCCTTTCCAAAACCTTCTCCATTTGTCCCAAAACCTAAAATCCCTCAAATTCATCCTCTCCTAGCATTTAATGGCACCCAAATGCCGCCTTTGGAGTAACAATGACGACCGGGAGAAGGACAGCAAGGTGTCCGGCGAGACAGCCATCACCAAGTTTTTCTTCCACCTCGTCATCCTCAACTCCAAGTCTGATTCCCTCTCCACGTTCTCCCCAGATCGATCTCCTAGTCGGTAAGGTCATCACCATGGGAAGGAAGGTTGATTTCAGTTTCTTTGATTTGGAAGGATTCACATTAGGGAAGCAACTCAAGGAAATGGGTTGGGAAAAGGTATATTCTTTGGACGTCCCTACCTACCCAGGATTAGTGAAAGATTTTTATCATAATTTGACCAGAAGAGATAGAGGAATAGTTAGCTATGTTAGGGGAACAAGGATTCACTTAACTTTGAAAATATTAGGAAATTTATTAGATATTCCAGTTGTTGGTTTGATAGCTAATTCTCACAGTGAAAGAGGAAAAGCTTTATCTAGAATTCTTGGTAAGGATATGATAAATTTTAAAGAAGTCAGGGCAAACCAATTACCCTTGGAATTGAGACTATTACACAATATTTGCGGTAGGATTCTATTTTCTAAAACTAAAAGATTTGAATATGTATCTGAAAGAGATAATGTTGTTATGGATTGTGTTGTTACTAGTCAGCCCATAAATTTAGCTAGTATGATAATTGGTTATATGGCTGAGGCAAGTAGCAAGAAGAGATCAACCTTGCCTTATGGAATGATATTGACTATGGCATTTCAAAGTCATGGAGTAAACATTTTGGATAATGAGCCTATGAAGAATCTAAGACATACGGAAACATTTTGGATAATGAGCCTATGAAGAATCTAAGACATACGGACTACTACAACAGTGCTACTCTACACCGTATGGGATTTATGAAAGTTAATGGGCAATGGAAAGAAAAGGGCACGTCGATGAAAGGGCAGCTGATGTTGAGACTGCAGTCCCTGGTCCCTCAGAGGTAGGACCATCTGTGAGGCACTCTTCACCATGACCTAGCAGTTCAGCACCCCCAGCAGCACTAGCACCTACAACTTCTATCCAAGTGTCTTCTGAATTTTCTGAGAAACAGATTGAATAGCTTAAAGCCTTATTTGCAGATCATGAAGTCACAATTAAGAATAATGTAGAAAATCAACTTTTGGGATAAAGCAACTGTGTTATTCTTTGGAGGAAAAAGTTAGTGAGATTGAGTCATCACTTAGTACATCCTCAGATACCTTGAAGACTGACCTAAAGTTAATATTTGATAAAATCAAGGATATTGGAGGTGACTCAGATACTTACTCTAGATGTAATGCTGAACTTCAAGAGAAGGTTACATCTACTGCTTCATTAGTTGAGAAGATGCTAAATGACTTTATGAAGATTCAAGAAAATGGAATGGGGCAGATCTTAGCTGAACTTAAGAAGATTTTGAGATGATTTACTTCCAAAAACAAGCCGATTCAACACTTCTCCAATCTAGTCAAATTCAAGCTTTCTTTAGATTTTTAGTTTGTAACTAGGATAAATGATATCTTTTTGATGTAATGATATATTTTGTAGTGACTAAATGGATATTATATGAATGATGTAATGATGTATGTTGTCTTGACTTGTTTGACATTTTGTACTCAATGAATATTATATGAAGTCAATCTTGATACTTGAATTTTAAATTTTGAGTTATTCAATTCTTGCATTGATTTTGATTTAAGCAATATCTACCCTCTTCTTAACCTTTTTGTTGATAACAAAAAAGGGAGAGAAAGAATGTATGTATATGCATGGAACTTAAATGTTAAATGGAATTAATGTTAAATGGAATTAAAATATGCGTGAGGAGAAAGAATGTATATGCATAGAATTTAAATGAACTTAAAATAGTTATTGATAGTATGCACATACATAGGGGGAGCTACCTCGCTCAGGGGGAGCTTAACTATGAATTTACTTATTTTGACAATTATGCATTAATTGATTATGCATATACACAATGTTTTTGTCATCATCAAAAAGGGGAGATTGTTGACCCACTTATTGATTTTGATGATTAACAAAAGCCATGAGTATATTCCTTATGTTACTAATAAAATTGACATGTGTTTCAGGAATTTAGAAAGGTTAAATATTTAAATTTTATATAAAAATAGGCTTGAATTAGTTTTTAATGGTATATGTCAAAGTTCAGAGTTTAGAGCTGACACCCGCAGTCATTAGCGCCGACTCCATAGCATATCGAAACAGTTTGATACTTTCGGTACGGTTTAGAGTCGACACCTAGAAAGTTAGAGCCGACTCTAACCTGAGATACAGTGAACTATTTTTCTGCTTTAGAATTTAGAGTTAACACCTGCGTAATTAGAGCCGACTCTAACTTAAGAGCAGAGACTACATTTTTTTGGAATACTGTTAGAGACAACACCCAGGAAATTAGAGCCGACTCCAGCTTGCGATGTGTCGACACCATAGAATTCCAAAGTTGACTCCACAACAAACTTTTTCTTACTATTTTTGGAAACCCAACTTAGAGCCAACACCTTGAAAAGTTGGAGCTAACTCCAAACTGTCAGAGTCATTTTCAGATTTGTTAGAATAAGCTCCAACGGTCATATTTCTTCACCTACTCTTCAACGGCTCTATTCCTTTGCGTGAGAAACTAATCCAAGTACTCTCAACGGCTAGTTTGCATCAAAAACATGGATTAAGAGAGATTATAAAAGGGGTTCCGACCGTTCAAAAAAAAGAAGAAGAGAAGAAAAAGAGAGAAATCAAGAAATTTAAAGAGGAAAATCTCTGAGTCAAAGCTTAACTGTTGAAAAGAGATAGAAGAGAAATCCAAAAGCCTTCCAAGATCAAATCCGAAGGATTTTCATCAATTTGAAGAAGAAAAGCAAGAGCCCTAGTTCTTCAACCTTCTCTTCACCGAGTTTCCTTCAAGTGTCTGACTTCAAGCTTTGAAAGATCATTTAGAAGAGAAAAGGAAAAGAAGAAAAGCTCAACTTCAAATAGCTTCAAATCAGGCTTTTCTATTCTCATTTTACTCATATTGTTTATTTTCTCATTTAAGGAGCTTTTAAATTGATGTAAACATCTATTTGAGTTATTTGTTTTCTAATTCAATCAGGGGGATTGAATCAGTTGAGTAGTTGACCTCGGGCAAGCTAAGATTAGCTTGTGTTAGGTTTTGTGCTGGTAAACCTATGAAAACCAGTTGGGTTCGTTGTGACCCCGTTGTAAAACAACAAGTTTGGATTGTGATCTTGCAAAACAACTCAGCTGTAATCAGGGTGATTATAGTGTGGACCCAAGAGTTGCTTGGGAGCGGATGTAGGTGTGGCTAACACCGAACCACTATAAACCTTTTGTGTTTGTCGTGCTTTTCTCTCTCTCTCTCTCATTTTATATTGTGCTTAGCATTCATAGCATCACTTCACTTGTGCATATTCATCTTGTGAAATTAGTTTCAATTGTAAAATTTTTAAAGAACCCAATTCACCCCCCCTCTTGGGTTGTCATCTGGGCCAACAAGTGGGAGCTAGAGGATATGCGTCGACTTCACTGATCTCAACAAGGCATGCCCCAAAGATAGTTTTTTGCTGCCTAGGATCAACCAACTGGTGGATGCCACGTCTGGCCACGATACCCTCAGCTTCATGGATGCCTTTTTCGATACAATTAGATCAGGATAGACCCGGCAGACAAGAAGGCTATGTCATTTGTGACTAAGAAGGGCGTCTACTGCTACAAGGTAATGCCCTTCAAATTAAAGAATGCAGGGCTGATAAACAAGGTCTTCGAGGATCAGATCGGGCAAAACATGGTGTGTATGTGGATGACATGCTGACCAAAAGTATCCACATCGGCGACCATGTTGCTAACCTGATGGAGACTTTTGGCAACCTCCGCCAATTTTAGATGAGGCTAAACCCCTGCAAGTACATTTTGGGGTTACAACGAGCAAGTTCCTGGGATTCTTGGTGACCAAGCGAGGGATTGAGGCAAAGCCCAACAAAATCCATGCCATCCTCGACATGAGGCTCCTGCCAACAAGAAAGAGGTGCAGTGTCTGACCGAGAGAGTGGCTACCCCGAGCCGCTTTTTGTCCAAGTCAGTAGAAAGATGCCTACCATTCTTCAAGGCCCTACACAAGGTCAATGGCTTTGAGTGGATAGGGGAATGCCAGAAAGCCTTCGAGGAGTTGAAAGAGTTCTTAACTACTCCACCGTTGCTGTCTAAGCCGAGGAATGGAGGAACTCTTCCTTTACCTCACAGCTTCCCCTAAGGCAGTCAGCTTCGTGCTCATCCACGTTGATGCAAACAGAGCACAAAGGCCCATTTATTACACCAGCAAGGTGCTTCATGATGCGGAGACCAGTTATTCCAAAACTGAAAAGATTATTTTCACACTGATCGTCTCCGCTTAGCATCTCATTCCTTACTTCTAAGACCACCCGATCACGGTGCTCATGGATCAACCACTTAGAGCAATCCTGTCTTGCCCTGACACCTTTGGCCGACTCATGAAGTGGGCCATCAAGTTGAGGGAGTTCGACCTATCATTTCGGCTGAGGTCAGCCATGAAGTCCCAGGTCATACCAAACTTCCTGATCGAATGCACCTGGACCAAGGAGCAACTAGAAGAACCCACTCAGCGTCCTCAGACATGACAACTGAGGTAGAAAGGGAGGACTGGATCCTCCATGTGGACGGCATTGAACTCCCAAGGAAGTGTAGCCAAACTCATCCTAGCAAGCCCAAAGGGAGAGGCGGTGGAGTATGCCCTCCACTTCCTTTTCCCCATCACAACAATCAAGCAAAATATGAAGCCTTACTGGTAGGAATGAAGTTAGCCAAGGAGCTCAGAGTAAAGCATCTCAGAGCCTTCACCGACTCCCAACTTATCTCCGAACAAATTGTTGGAGAGTACGAGGCCCAGGATCCCATTATATCCCAATATCTGAGGAAGGTCCAATCACAGACCTTATTTTTTGCTTATTTTAGTGTTAGCTACATTCCCAGGGGTGAGAACATCAGAGTCGATGCATTGTCTCGTTTGGCCACCTCGATCGATGGGGCCCTGGGGAGGATGTATGCGGAGCATCTTAAAGTCCTGAGCATCGAGGCCGCCGAGGAAGCCCTGCCAGTCAACCAAGAGCCCATCTGGATGGACACTTATGTTTGGTACCTCACCAACGGTGCTCTCCCCGAAGACCCTACGAAGGCCAAGCTGCTTAAGTGGCGAGTTCCCAAGTTTTTAATACTGAATGGTAGCTATACCGAAGGTTCTTCTTGTACCCAATCCTTAAGTGCGTTGGCCCTACGGATGCCCACTACCTCCTCCGCGAGGTCCACAAAGGCATATTTGAAAGCCATCTGAGGGGCAGAACACTGGCATACAAGGCTCTGCGCCAGGGATACTACTGGCTCACTATGAAGGAGGAAGCCATTGAGCTAGTTCAGAGGTGCGACAGCTGTCAGCGATATGCCAGCATCCAGCAACAGCCAACCTCTCAACTGAGCCCTCTGGCGGCCCCGTGGCCCTTTGCTCAGTGAAGGATGGACATCCTGGGATCATTTCCCCCAGCCTCTAGCTAGCGGAGGTTCCAACTTATCGCCATCAACCACTTCACCAAGTGGGTTGAGGCCGAGGCACTGGGAAAAATCATCGAGAGCAAGGTAAGATCCTTCTTCTGGAAGTCTATTATCTGCTGTTGACCCAATTATTGATTTTGATGATTAACAAAACTATTTGAGTATAACATTTGAAGTTACTAATGATTTTGATTAATTTTTTCAGTTTATGATATGATTTATTAATCAAAATTATAAGACAAATCAAGTTCTAGTTCGAATCTAATGTCAAGGTAAGATTGCAGACATTAGAGTTGACACATGGAATCACAGAGTTGACTCTCCAAAAATCAGCACAGACATAGAGTCGACTCCAGGACTGTTAGAGTCGACTCCAACAGAAAAGATAGAATGATGGTTTTTTTGGCACGACTTAGAGTCGACTCCGGGACTGTTAGAGTCGACTCTAGAAGATTTTTGTGTCGATCCCAGAAAAGTCAGAGACGACTCCAGTTCAAGCGATTTGGAGATTTTTGATTTAGAGCCGACTCCAGAAAAGTTAGAGCCGACTCCAAAATGTCAGACCCAACTTCAGAACTGTCAGAATGACTCTAAACTTTACTTTTATCTTTTTAATTCCAACGGCTATTGCTATTTTTGGATCTAATCCTTCTTACACTTGTTTCTAACGGATAGTTTTAAACTATTTATGGATTAAACTGATCTACAAGAAGAGGGTTTGCTGCATCCGAAAATGAGATAGAAAAAGAGAGACAAAAAGACAAGAATAGAGAAAAATCTTTGAAATCCATCAGAAAAGAAAAGATGGAAGATTCGAGAGGAAAGATCATACTGATTCCCAAAAGAAAAGAGAGAAATTCCAAGCTTTCATAGCTTCATTTTGAAGAAATCTCAAGAAAAGAAGCAAGCCCTAGTTTTCTGATCTTCGGAGCTTCAAGAGCATTCTAAAGAAGATCCACCCAAGAGAAGAGAAGAAGCAAGCCACCAAGATCTGCAAATCAGGCTTTGATTCTATCTCTTTATTTCGTGTTCTATCATTGTATATTTGCTCATTGGAGGAGCCTTTGTTTTGTAAAAATGATTATTGTTTGCTGGGTCAATCGAAGGATTGATTCCATTGAGGCTGTTAGCCTTGTGCAAGCAGTTTGCTTGTGGTGTAAGATTTTGTGCTGGTGAGCCTTGAAAACCAACTGGGTTCGTTATGCACCCGGGAAAAACAAGTTCGAGTTGTGAGCTTGTAAAACAACTCTGTTGTAATTAGACTGATTATAGTGTGGACCCAAGAGATACTTGGGAGTAGATGTAGGTGTAGGTACACCGAACCACTATAAAATCTCCTGTATTTACCGTGATTGTCTCATTATCTTTAACTCTCTATTTGTGCATATTCTATTTTAATATTGTGCGAATCTAAGTTTTTATTTCCACTGGATTTATTTTCAAAAGAGTTTAAATTTTTGAAAAACCCAATTCACCCCGCCTCTTGGGTTGCTATCTGGACCAACAATTGGTATCAGAGCTAGTGCTCATTTGATTTGATCTAACGATCAAGAGTCAAAGATCACATGGCAACTCAAGCTGGTTCATCTTTTTTCAAAGGCCAATCTACTATTAGACCACCCTTGTTTAATGGTTTAAACTATGGTTATTAGAAGGCTAGAATGAAAATTTTTATTCAAGCACTTGACTATGATCTATGGAGCATTATAGTCAATGGATCACACACACCCACTGCTAGAGTTAATGGCATGGAGATTTCTAAACCAAAACGGAATGGGATGAACATGATAAAAAATTGGCACAACTTAATGCCAAAGCAATGAATGTTTATATTGCTCATTAGATGCAAATGAATTCAATCGTATATCTATTTGCATTTCTGCTAAGGAAATCTGGGATAGACTTGAGGTTACCCATAAGGGAATAAATCAAGTCAAGAATCCAAGATTAACATGCTAGTTCATAAGTATGAATTGTTTAAGATGGATGCATGTGAATCTATTACTGATATGTTTACAAGATTTACTGGTATAGTTATTGGTTTAAAAAGCCTTGGTAAATCTTATGATAATTCTGATCTTGTGAGGAAGGTTTTACGTTCTTTGCCTAGGACTTGGGAAGCTAAAGTGACTGCAATACAAGAGGCGAAGGATCTAAGTACCCTACCCCTGGAAGAATTATTGGGATCCTTGATGACTCATGAGCTTCAAATTAAGCAACATGTTGATGATGATGAGTCAAAGAAGAAGAGGACTATGGCTCTTAAGATTTTGAATATATGGAAGAGCCTCATAAATCTGAAGATGAAAGTGATGATGAGGACATGGCACTCATCACAAGGAAATTTAAAAGATTCATGAAGAAGAAGAAGTTTGAAAAGAAAAAGCCCTTTGCAAGAAAAGATGAGGACAAGGGCAAAGAAAAAGAAGTTATTTGTTTTGAATGTAAGAAGCCGGTCATTTTAAATTTGAATGCCCACAACTAAAGAAAGGCACCCAAAATTTAAAAAGAAGGCAATGATGGCCACATTGAGTGATTCAGAAAGCTCAAGTTCCGAAGAGGAAGAAAAGTGTGAAATGGCCAATCTATGCTTTATGGCAGACAATGATGAGGTAAGTCCGAGTTTTCTAGATGATTTTACTTTCGATGAATTACATAGTGCTTTTTATGAATTAATGGATGATTTTGCAAACTTAAGTTCAAAGAACAAAGATCTGAAAAATCAAATGCAAAATCTATCTTTAGAAAATGAAAAGCATATTGAAGAAAATGAATTTCTAAAGAAAGAAAATGAAAATTTAAAAAATGAAGTTGATAGGCTTAAACCTATTGTTGATAAATTTACTTTGAGCTCTATCAAACTTAATATGATTTTGGACAATCAAAAAGTTGTCTTTGATAAAGCTGAATTAGGATATAATCCACTTAAGAAGCAAAAATCTTTGAAAAATATTTTTATACATGCTGAAAAATCATCAAATGTTACTTGTTTTAAATGTGAAAACAAAGGACATAAATCTTATATGTGTAAATCTCCACATAATAAAAGAAAAATGATTTGGGTTCCCAAAGGA
The DNA here is from genome assembly GCA_900491605.1 of Calamus simplicifolius. Lineage (NCBI taxonomy): Eukaryota > Viridiplantae > Streptophyta > Magnoliopsida > Arecales > Arecaceae > Calamus > Calamus simplicifolius. The sequence goes on along the minus strand of UESW01004894.1, from coordinate 185,766 downwards.
ACAATATTTAATGCATCTAACCATGAAGGACCCAAGAAGGCTTGGATACCTAAAAGTAAGACATGAATGTTTTGCAGGAGTGTCTTGCAGCCATCAGACTGAAAAGAAAATGGTACCTGGATAGTGGTTGCTCAAGACACATGACGGGTGACAAAGATCAATTCATCACCCTTGAATCAAAAAGAGGTGGAGTAGTTACTTTCGATGATAATGGTCAAGGCCATATCATGGGTATTGGTAAGATTCAAATTACTCCATCTACTTATATTGATAATGTTTTATATGTCGATGGACTTAAACATAATTTGATAAGTATTAGCTAACTATGTGATAAAGGTTTCAAAGTTTCCTTTGAAGCTTATGTTTGCACTGTTACTAATCCCATTGATAATAGCATTATTCTTGTTGGTAAACGTTATGGCAATGTGTACTTAATTGATTTGAGTAATTTATCTCCAAGTAATCATTGCTTAGTTGCTAATAATGCTAAGATGAATGAGATTGGTTGGCTATGACAGCATAGATTAGGTCATGCAAGCACACACCTAATTTCTAAACTATTGAAAATGGATTTAGTTAAAGGTATTCCTAGCTTAAATTTTGAAAATAATCAAATATGTGATGCATGTCAGTTTGGAAAACAAACAAGAACTTCTTTCAAATCTAAGAATGTTGTTTCAACTACTAGGCCTCTAGAGCTACTATACATGGACCTTTTTGGACCTACTAGAACCATAAGTCTAGGAGGAAAGAAATATGGTCTAGTGATAGTAGATGATTACTCTAGATTCACTTGGGTAATGTTTTTGGCTCACAAAGATGAGACTTTCTTAATATTCCTAAAATTCATTAAGAAAGTCACAAATGAGAAAAATACTACCATAGTGTCTATTAGAAGTGATCATGGAACTGAATTTGAAAATCACTTATTTGAAAAATTCTATTTTGAAAAAGGCATACATCATAACTTTTCAGCACCTAGGACACCTCAATAAAATGGAGTTGTAGAAAGAAAGAATAGGACCTTAGAAGACATGGCCCGTACCATGCTATGTGAAAGCCAACTTCCAAAATATTTTGTGCGGAAGCTATAAACACAGCATGTTACATCCTAAATAGAGCCCTGATTAGACCTATCCTTAAGAAGACTCCCTATAAACTATGGCATAATAAACCAAATTTAGGTTATTTTCATGCATTTGGTTGTAAATGCTTTATTCATAACAATGGAAAGGATAATCTTGGGAAGTTTGATGCAAAGTCTGATGAAGGTATTTTCCTAGGATATTCTACATCTAGCAAGGCATATAGAGTATTTAATAAGAGAAGCTTAGTTGTAGAAGAATCCATTCATATAGTGTTTGATGAGTCTTTAGCATCAAGTTCAGATAAAATTGATGATGAGGAAGATACAACTTTGATTGAAAGAGGTATTAAAAAATTAAATGTATCTTCAGATCAAGAACCTGAAGCTAAGGATGATGACTCACCTAAGGATGATGGTATTGATACTGCTCATAATGATAAAGATCTACCTAGAGATTGGAGATATGCTTATGGTCATCCTAAAGACCTAATCATAGGTGATCCATCTCAAGGTGTAAGGACTAGATCATCAATGAGAAATATCAATAATCATCTTGCATTTGTATCTCATATAGAACCTAAAACTATAGAGGAAGCTGAGAAAGATAGTTATTGGATGTTAGCAATGCAGAAGAGTTAAACCAATTCACTAGGAACCAAGTTTGGACCCTAGTAGATAGACCTAAAAACCACCCTACAATAGGATCTAAATGGGTTTTTAGAAATAAATTGGATGAAAATGGCTTGGTGATTAGAAATAAGGCTACATTAGTTGCAAAGGGATATAATCAGGAAGAAGGTATAGATTTTGATGAAACCTTTGCACCTGTTGCTAGATTAGAAGCCATTAGACTACTGCTTGCATTTGCATGTCATATGAATTTCAACTTATTTCAAATGGATGTTAAAAGTGCATTTTTAAATGGTTTTATAAATGAGGAAGTTTATGTTGAACAACCTCCTGGTTTTGAAGATCATGAATTTCCAAATCACGTCTTCAAATTGCACAAAGCACTTTATGGTTTAAAGCAAGCACCTAGAGCTTGGTATGATAGATTAAGTAAATTTTAATTGAAAATAATTTTTCTAGAGGAAACATGATAAAACTTTGTTTTTAAAAAGAAAAGAAAATGATTTATTAATTGTTTAAATTTACGTTGATGACATTATATTTGGTGCTACTAACAATCTCCTTTGTCAAGAATTTGCTAAGTTAATGCAGGGAGAATTCGAGATGAGCATGATGGGAGAACTCAACTTCTTCCTTGGACTTCAAATCAAACAAGAGAAAGCGGGGATTTTCATCAACCAAATAAAGTACACAAAGGAAATACTCAAGAAGTTTGGTATGGAATCTGCTAAACCTCTTGGTACGCCAATGAGTCCCTCATGCAAGCTGGACAAGGATGAAGAAGGTAAGAAAGTAGATCAGAAGCATTACAGAGGTATGATCGGATCACTTCTTTACCTAACTGCAAGTAGGCCATATATTATGTTTTATATTTGTCTATGTGCAAGATATCAATCTAATCCTAAGGAATCACATTTATTTGCTGTTAAAAGAATCTTTAGATACTTAAATGGAACTAAAAATGTAGGATTATGGTATTCTAGAGACTCAACCTTAAAATTGATTGCTTATTCTGATTCTGACTATGCTGGTTGTAAATTAGATAGAAAGAGTACAAGTGGGGCATGCCAACTTTTAGGAAGTAACTTAATCTCTTGGTTTAGCAAGAAGCAAAATTCGGTTGCATTATCCACTGCTGAGGCAGAGTATGTTGCAGCTGAAAGTTGCTGTCCTCAAATCCTATGGATTAAGCGACAACTTGAAGATTATGGTATCACACTTGATAAAATTCCTATTAGATGTGATAATACTAGTGCCATCAATCTAACTAAGAATCCAATTCAACACTCTAGAACTAAACACATAGAAATTAGACATCACTTCATTAGAGAACATGTTTCCAACAATGATGTTTGTCTTGAATATGTTAATACTAATAATCAATTAGCTGATATTTTTACCAAACCTTTGAGTGAGAAAGATTTTGTTATCTTAGAGGAGAATTAGGAGTTTGTGACCCTTTAGAATGATCTTATGAAACTCTTAAGGACAACAACTATCTAGACTTCATCAATTTCTTGAAAATCCTCTATGTCCAATAAGGAAATTTATCTAGAAATTTGATTTATTGTTTCCCCAATTGATTAAGGAACACTTATCTAGAGTTTGATGATTAATTTGATTAGTTTCAGATCCTTGAAATTCTAATTTTTTACTGAAACTATTGGAGTCGACACCTTCAGTTTATGGAGTTGACACCTTTATTTTTGATGTTCTGTCTGGGCAATTAGAGCCGACTCCCGGTTCTGCAGAGCCGACTCTAATTCGGGCGCTGACATATTTTCTGATTCGGAGCCGACACCTCGCTTTGCGGGAGTCGACTCTAAGTGGAACTAGGTCAAAATAAAAAGGCGGAGTCGACACCCAAACGACCCTATCGTCTCCTAATCCTTTCTAAAGCCGTTCCAAACCGATTCCAACCCCTCCAAATCCTCAAATCTCTCAATAACTCATTCCAATCGATTCCTATGGCTCCTAAGAAGTGTGCTATCGTTGGTGGATCGATCGTTCCACGAAGCGTTGCTCGATTCTTAGGCAACCCTCACCGTCTTCATCATCTGCCACCCAAGATGCTTCTCCACCTTCACCATCTTCTCCACGGGTAGATCAATTAGCAGGTAAGGCCATTACAACTGGAAAAAAGTAGATTTTGATTTCTTTGCTTCGGAGGGCTTCGCTATTGGCCGATTATTGAAGGAAATGGGATGGGAGAAAGTGTGTTCTTTGGATGTTCCTACGTACCCTGCCCTTGTGAGAGAATTCTACAATGATTTATGTAGAGGAGAGGGAGGTTTAGTGAGTTTTGTAAGAGAAACCAAAGTGATAATCATGGCCGAGACTCTTGGAAATTTATTGGCGATGCCTACTATTGGACTAGTTGAGTATCAACATGATGATAGAGGAGGTTCCCTATCTAGGATGTTAGGGAGAGAAGTATCTGAGTTTGAAGAAATTTTGGCTAATCAACTAAATTTGGAACTCAGGTTACTTCATAATATTTGTGGAAGAATCTTATTTCCTAAAATTGGAAGGTTTGAATATGTCTCGGAGCGAGACATCTTGTTGATGGACTGTATCATTATTGGAAGGCCTATTAATTTAGCTGGAATGATGATTGGCTATATGGCAGAAGCAGCAACCAAGAAGAGATCAACACTGCCGTATGATATGATTCTGACATTAGTTTTTAGAAGCCAAGGTGTGCTAATAATGGACAATAAGCCACTAAGAAAATTAAGGCATACTGATTACTACAGTGTCTCTACAATTCACCGCATGGGCTTCAGAAAAGAGATTGATATTTGGATAAAAAGAGGACAAGAGACCATAGCAGAGGAAGTTAGAGTTGAGGAGGCCAGAGCAGAGGATATTCCTGGACCATCTACTGCTGGACCTTCAGAGGCTGGACCGAGCACTCATCCTTCACCTCCACATCAGTCAGCCTTGGTATCTAGAAGATTTTCAGAGGAGCAGCTTGATCAGCCCAAAGCCCTACTGACTGAGCATGATTCGAAATGAGAAGTGAAATGAAATTGATATCTGCTAAGCTTGACATGATAGTTTCTACTTTGGATAAATCAGTGAATGCCATGTCATCTGAGCTTCAAAAGATTTTTGAAATGCTAGAAGGGATAGCAGATGGATCAAGAGTCTATTTAGATGCTACTGGTCAGTTGAAGAAAGATATTGATGTTGCTGTCACTCAAGTTGAAGCTTGTCTTGAAAAATTAAGAAAGACCAAAAAGATGAGATTATGGAAATGATTGGTCATTTGAAGAAAATTGTTTACAAGCATGTTTGATTTTGATACCCTATCTTATCCTAGGTTGTATCTTAGGATTTCTAGCTTTCTTTACTTTGATAGCTTGTATCTAGGAATTTTGGTTTACTGTGAATGTACTTGAATATGTTACTTGAATTAACACATGTAATGAATCTTGCATTGAAATACAACTATCCTTTTATTACAAATTTGTCTATGAGAACCAATTACCATCTCTATGATTGAATGAACCAACACCCTCGCTCTGATAACCTTCTTTATTATTTTTAAATTCACCTTATTGCTGATAACAAAAAAGGGGGAGAGAAAATTGTATATGCATAAAATAAATAAGAATGGAAGAATATAAGATTAAAGGAATATAAGATTTCAATCAATTGGCATATCTAAAAAGGGGGAGAGAAATTTTGAGATTTATAAATTCTAATCAATTTGTATCAAAAATGATCAAACTATTTTAGTTTATCTACATATACCTTGCATAGGGGGAGTTATTTAATGCAGGAAAAGCTTAATGATTTTCTATGTTAAATCATCTTGATTGCTGTTTATAATAGAACCTCGTATGTTTTTAAAGTTCATTTTAAAAATTGGCATCAAATTCTCTGTTAGGAAGTTTTAAAGCTTTAACAATGTCTATAATTCTTAATTCAAATGAATTTTTAATGCATATACTCAAAGTTTTTGTCATCATCAAAAAGGGGGAGATTGTTGAACCAATTGTTGATTTTGATGATTAACAAAACTATTTGAGTATAACATTTGAAGTTACTAATGATTTTGATTAAGTTTTTCAGTTTATGATATGATTTATTAATCAAAATTATAAGACAAATCAAGTTCTAGTTTGAATCTAATGTCAAGGTAAGATTGCAGACATTAGAGTCGACAATGGAATCGCAGAGTCGACTCCGAAAATCGGCAAAGACTTAGAGTCGACTCTAGGACTGTTAGAGCCGACTCCAACAGAAAAGACAGAACGATGATTTTTTTGGCCATGACTTAGAGTCGACTCCGGGACTGTTAGAGTCGACTCCAGAAGATTTTTGTGTCGACCGCAGAAAAGTTAGAGACGACTCCAGTTCAAGCGATTTGGAGATTTTTGATTTAGAGCCGACTCCAGAAAAGTTAGAGCCGACTCCAAAATGTCAGACGCGACTTCAGAGCTATCAGAACGACTCTAACTTTACTTTTATCTTTTTAATTCCAACGGCTATTGCTATTTTTGGATCTAATCCTTCTTACACTTGTTTCTAACGGATAGTTTTAAACTATTTATGGATTAAACTGATCTATAAGAAGAGGGTTTGCTGCATCCGAAAATGAGATAGAAAAAGAGAGACAAAAAGATAAGAATAGAGAAAAATCTTTGAAATCCATCAGAAAAGAAAAGAGGAAGATTCGAGAGGAAAGATCATACTGATTCCCCAAAAGAAAAGAGAGAGATTCCAAGCTTTCATAGCTTTATTTTGAAGAAATCTCAAGAAAAGAAGCAAGCCCTAGTTTTTTGATCTTCGGAACTTCAAGAGCATTCTAAAGGAAGATCCACCCAAGAGAAGAGAAGAAGCAAGCCACCAAGATCTGCAAATCAGGCTTTGATTCCTATCTCTTTATTTCGTGTTCTATCATTGTATATTTGCTCATTGGAGGAGCCTTTGTTTTGTAAAAATGATTATTGTTTGCTGGGTCAATCGAAGGATTGATTCCATTGACGCTGTTAGCCTTGCAAGCAGTTTGCTTGTGGTGTAAGGTTTTGTGCTGGTGAGCCTTGAAAACCAGCTAGGTTCGTTATGCACCCGGGAAAACAACAAGTTCGAGTTGTGAGCTTGCAAAACAACTCTGCTGTAATCAGATTGATTATAGTTTGGACCCAAGAGATACTTGGGAGTGGACGTAGATGTAGGTACACCGAACCACTATAAAATCTCCTGTGTTTGCCGTGATTGTCTCATTATCTTTAACTCTCTATTTGTGCATATTCTGTTTTAATATTGTGCGAATCTAAGTTTTTATTTCCGCTGGGGTTTATTTTCAAAAGAGTTTAAATTTTTGAAAAACCCAATTCACCCCCCCCTTTTGGGTTGCTATCTGGACCAACATCTGCCATTTTGGGCTACCCCATACCCTCATCACCGAAAACGGCCGACAATTCGACAATGCCCCCCTTCAGAGAATTCTGCACTAAGTTGGGCATCCGCCAGCGATTTACCTCTGTCAGCCATTCGCAAACAAACAGGGCGGCTGAAGTGACAAACCGCACCATCCTCCAAGGGCTTAGAACACGGCTGGATGACTTCAAAGAAAGATGGGTGGAGGAGATCCCCAACGTGCTATGGGCCTATCACATAACGTTGTGGGGTCCCACCGGGGAGATTGCCTTCAGCCTCGTATTCGGGTCTGAGGCTGCCATCCCTGTGGAGATCAGTGTCCCGAGTCCTTGGATGGAGTCTTACAATGAGGAGGATAACCCGAGCCAACTGCTGGCCAACCTTAACCTCATCGAGGAGGTACGTGATCGGGTGTGACTCAAAATGGCTGCCTATTGCCAGAGAGTCGCCTGGTACAACAACGCTCGTGTTCGCCCCAAGGCAGTCCTGCCAGGGGACTTGGTTCTCAAGCAGATTGAGGTCTCAATGCCAATGGAAGGAGGCAAGCTGTCACCAAACTGGGAAGGATCTTACCGGATCATCGAGGCCCTCCACCACGGAGCATACCGAATCGAGGGGCTTGATGGGAAGCCACTTCCCCGCACCTAAAACGCTGATCACCTTCATCGGTACTACCAGTAATGTACACCAATCTTTGATTATAAAATATGAGTACTTCATTCTTTTATGAATTTGAATAACTTACCCTCTCAGCTAATAAAGATATGTTCGAGTATCTCATCCTTCCAGCTAAAGCTCGACTTTGGTTGGCACTGAAACCCCGAGGCCAGCTCGGCACCAAAGCCCAACTTTGGTCAGCACTGAAAGCCCAAGGCTAGCTCGGCACCAAAGCTCAACTCCGGTCGGCATTGAAAGCTCGAGGCCAGCTCGGCACCAAAGCTCGACTCTAGTCGGCACTGAAAGCCTGAGGCCAGCTTAGCACCAAAGCCCGACTCCAATTGGCACTAAAAGCCCGAGGCCAGCTTGGTACCAAAGCCTGACTCTGGTCAGCATTAAAAGTCCAACCAGCTCGGCACTGAAGCCTGACTCCAGTCGACACTGAAAGCTCGAGGCCAGCTTGGCATCGAAGCCCATCTTCAGTTGGCACAGAAAGCCCAATGCCAGCTCGGCACCGAAGCTCGACTCCGATCGGCACTGAAAGCCCAAGGCCAGCTCGGCATTGAAGCCCGACTCCGATCGGCATTGAAAGCCCGAGGCCAGCTCGACACCGAAGCCTGACTCTAGTCAGCACTGAAAGCCTAAGGTCAGCTCGGCATCAAAGCCCGACTTCGGTCGGCACTAAAAGCCCAAGGCCAGCTCGGCACCAAAGCTCGACTCTGGTCGGCACTGAAAGCCTAAGGCCAGTTTGGCGCCAAAGCCTAACTCCGGTCGGTACTGAAAGCCCGAGGCCAGCTCGGCACCAAAGCCGGACTTTGGTCAGCACTGAAAGCCTGAGGCCAGCTTGGATCCAAAAACCGACTTCGGTCGGCACGAAGACCAACTTCAACATCAGCACCTAAAGCTCGAGGCCAGCTTAGCACCTAAGGATCGACCCCGGCCGGCCCTAAAGCTCCGACGGAAGATCATCGCCGCAAGTCCGCTGTGAAAGCAATGACAAAGACCAACCTTGAGTCTTCACAAAAGTCAGTTCTAAAGCCAACCTCAGCACTCACTCCGGGATCTTCCCCGACACTACCAAGTCTCAAGCCTGCTTACAGTGAGTACCAGACAAGTGCAGCCCTATTGGGGATCCTTCTAATGCGGACCAAGGAAAGAATGCACTAATTTGAGCTAAGTATCCAAAGAAACTTTTTAAGGCACAAAAATTTTAAGAAAAGTATCATTTTCATTACTTGGCAAATGATTACAAAACGTCGACTCAGGTCGGACTTTGATACAATGATGGCATGGGTAAAACAAAAAGAAAAATATATGACAATGAAGAGAGGTGAAGGGGTAGAGGGAGGCCCTTAGGCGTCGGCCGATGTGGATCCACCACTAGATGGCTCCTTTAACTCCTTGCCAACATCGGGCTCGAGGTCATTGAGGCTCGAGATGCCGAAGACCCTCGTGGCCTTCCTCTTTTCATCCTGGAAGCCGAGGAGATAGGCATCCGTGGAGTCCTCTGCCACCTCTTCAGCAAAGGCAGTGGAACCTCGGAAGTGCTCCCTTTGCTCGGCGTCCCTTGCTCTCGAAGAGTTTTGCTCGTTCGGGCGTCAGCAGTGGCGGCCCTAGCATCGGCCATCTGGGCGATCTCTGCATTCTCGGCTCACCCCTCAAGTTCTCTCACCTCCTAGACCACTGTGTCTAGTTGGTGCCGCTTGGCCTCCAGCTCGGCCACATGCTTCACCAGCTCTGCCTCAGCGGCGTGGGCACGCCTGAGGTCAGCCGCCCCCTGCCTCCTGATCTCCTTGACCTCCTCTTGGAACAACCCTAGGTCCCTCTTGGCCTCCTCAGCCTCCCTCCGGCCACCCCCAGTGCCCTCTAAGCTGCCTCAGCCTTCCTTTGGGCCTCCTCCAGAGTACTCTCGGCCTTCCTTCGGGCTACCTCCAATGCGCTCTCGGCCTCCTTGGCCCTAGCCACGGTGGCTAGAGTCACCTGGTGGGCACGGTCGTTCTGGAGGGCGGTGTCCCTCACGGCCTACAAGGAGTTAACTGCATGCACATGAGAACATCCGATAGTACACGGTGAAGCAGAAAGATAATTCAAAGAGAAGATAAAGCACTAACCCACAAGTGCACCGTGAAGGTGTCCTGGAGAATGGTGGAAGCATCCAGCTGGCTGAACTCCGCCTGGAGCTCCGATAGGCATATCTCGGCCAACAGCCGCTCTGCGGTGCAACCGTCGTATGAAAGGGACACCCAAGGGGATCACCTCGGTCCTTCCCAACCCTGCGGGTTTGTTCGAGGCTGAGGGCGCGGGTGTCACCCTAGGAGTTGGCAGCATTCCTCTGCTGCCCTCGTCGGTCGGGGCGCCCTCTGTGGCCACCTCAGCCATTGCCGAGGCATCCCCGCTCGCTGGCAAGCCCCCTCCCTGAGATGGGGCGGTAGCAAGTTGGGCCGGCTCAGCACTCGGATGGACTGCCATGGCCCTCGGCTCCTCCGGGGGTGTGTCAACGGTGAGGTTTATCGCCAGGGTAGCCGATGGGGTGGTCGGTGGAGCGGTCGGTGGGGCTGCTGGCTGGGAGACCGACGAGGCGACCTCCTCGCCCACCTGCTGGTCGTCGGAGGGGGGAGCAAAGGACTGAGGCTGAGGCCTCTTCTTCGACCTTTCTTCTATACCCTTTTCCAAATCATTCCGTCTGGCTCAGCCAGCCACGTGCACACCCGCTACTGGAGGAGATGCCTCGGCACCCGCCCGACGCATGGAATGCAAGGTCTGCAGCCAATGACAGGACATCAATGGCGTCAGCATACTGATGGCAATCACCTTTCCATGGGTACCGAGAGGACTTCCCTTTTCAAGAGGGATCCCCTCAGATCTGATGGTGAAGCTTAATAGAAGTAGTGGCGTTACGATGCCCCATACCACCTGCATTAAAGGGTTTCTTTCCCCGGAGACACGTGACCCTCCATAATTGGCAGCGCACCGTGATCAGCCACCTAGTGGATTTACGCCCCTTTCGCCGAGCGGGGGGTGAACCCGCACCATCTTAGGGACGAGGGGGCATCTAATGTAGCTGATCAAGCCACATTAGGGCTAACAAATAGGACGACTGACGGAACCTTAGCCCCGGACTTTATGGTCCCCCTCGGCCTCGGACCAGATGCGGCCGCCACGTGGCTCACCGATCACTTGCAACTGCCATATGGCCCACCAATCGCCTGCGACTGCGCTTGGCTACTGACAGTTACAGTATGCGCCTGACATGTCCCAGCTCACCAACCACCTACAACCACCACGTGACCCACCAACCGCCTATGACTGCGTGTGGCTACTGCCAGTTACGGTGCACATTTGACATGACCCAACTCACCTACGACCTGTGGCGCTGATAGGCAGGGCTATCCTTGACAAGCTCAGGGATGGTTGCGGCCTGTCCCTGTCAACCTTGCCATCTGCCAGCTACCAGACAATAACGTCTCAAAATCAACAACCTTCCAAAAGCGGGCAAAGGGGACTTTGGGACAGGCATAAGAACCTTCGCTGGCAACAAGAGAAGGGATATGAACTCCAAGTTTTTATACCTAAAGTCTTTTAGTCCATTATTTATCATTGTTTCCCAAGTTGCTTACTTAAGCATCGAAGGGTTTCCACCAAAGCAACCGATCCCCGAGGACTTTCTTGCAGGAATTTCGTCGAAGAGGAGGCTTTAGGAGATTTTCGAGTTGTCATCTTCGTCCTTCAGATCCACTACATTATTCGATGTTCGAGGAACGTGACTTGACGGCAATATCACTATTTCCTCTGTTGACACAGAAAGACAAAGAAGAAAAATTTTACCTTAGCCTTGCCAAAGTTGCTGGCGATGATCTAAACTTTTTTGATGATCTTCTAGCTTCAGTGATCTTTCCTATTCTTTAATTAGAAAATCTCTAACTCTATCAGTTGGAATTGAAGAAATTGCTTTCCTAACTTGTAGGCGACATAGCTTCAAGTCTGGGCAAAGTTCGGCAATGGAGAAGCTCCAATCCATCCTCCCTAACGGTGGTTTACTGGCCCAAAAGCAAGGAGAATGAGAGGAAAATGAAGAAAAAGAAGGAGAAGAGAAAGAGAGACGTGAACCAACTGCGGCTTCGATCCACGTCTCTGCCTCCACTGCACGAACATTCCAAAAAATACGAAAAAATTCGATTTAGCTCAATAAACTATAATTAAATTTTAAAAATAAATTTATAAATTTATAATTTAATAATTAAAATTTTAAATATTAAACTTTTTTAAATTCTTTAAGAACTTCATTTGTTTCAATAAAAAAAATGCAAAGGACATTCAAATATAAAACTCATTATTACATAAAAAAAAATATAATGGAAAACACGTGGAGATGCAGGGTATCGAACCCTGTACCTCTCGCATGCAAAGCGAGCGCTCTACCTATTTGAGCTACATCCCCCCGGTCTGAGTTCAATGTATAATCTACCATTTTAGTCCTTTTCTCTAACACCATAACCACCCCTGAGGCTTCAATCCATCCTCCCTAACGGTGGTTTACTGGCCCAAAAGCAAGGAGAATGGGAGGAAAACGAAGAAAAAGAAGGAGAAGAGAAAGAGAGACGTGAACCAACTGCGGCTTCGATCCACGTCTCTGCCTCCACTACACGAACATTCCAAAAAATGCAAAAAAATTCGATTTAGCTCAATAAACAATAATTAAATTTTAAAATAAATTTATAAATTTATAATTTAATAATTAAAATTTTAAATATTAAACTTTTTAAATTC